>JANBXA010000007.1:89317500-89480000 GCA_030556225.1 Cricetiscus sungorus
CTTCCCAAGTGTTTAAAGAAGGGGTATGGAGGACAAAGGTAAATAAATACATTTCCCAGGTATACAAAGTTCCAGGAATTGGGAGATAATGAACTAAAGTTCAAGTATTTATTGTAACCTTCCCTGAGACAGACAGACAGACAGACAGACAGACAGACAAGACAGACAGACAGACAGACAGAGACAGAGAGGCACACACAGGAGAGAGAGAGAGAGAGAGAGAGAGAGAGAGAGAGAGAGAGCGCTTAAAACCCCTAAGAGCCTTCTGTAATCTATGTAGAATGGGTGGGGAAAAGATGTTCCGATTTTAATTCCTACATAATAATGAAAGTAATTGTCCTATGTGTGTCATTATTTCTCCATTATCTTAATGCATCAGTTAATGAAGATTTCTCCAAGCTCATTCACGCAGCTACAGGAGCTGAGCAATCAGATGGCAGCCCGCACCCTGTGGATACAGCCTGGCTTCACTGCAGATGTGGGTCATCATCAATCAGAGTGTCTTGATACTGCTATTATCTTGGCAGGCAGCACAGACCACCCTAGAGTAAAGGGTGCCTCTATTCTGTCCAGGTTGGCTTCTCCCCCATTGCCTCTCACTTGTGATAGCACTGGGAAATGCAGCCTGTTCAGAAGGGGACCCACTGGGCTGGTGATAGCAGGTGGACAATTCTTAGGCACTGTGAGCACTGGGGGATGCTGCACAGTTCATGCATGGCATGTGGACACTATACTTCCTCTGTTGGTTTTCAGTGTGTGAGAATCTCCAGGCTGTCTCCTCTGCCCACAGACAACAGTTTCACAGTGGCCAACTATGCTGTTTCTCTCCTTCACCCTTGGGGAGGAAGTCTTGCCCTAAAACAGTGGTTCTCAAGCTGTGGATCACAACTTCTTTGGGGCTTGAATGACCCTTTCATAGGGCTCGCATATCAGCTCTCCTGCATATCAGATACTTACAGTATGACTCATAACAGTAGCAAAATTACAGTTCCGAAGTAGCAACGAAAATAATTTAATGTCTAGGGGTCACCACAATATGAGGAACTGTATTAAAGTGTCACAACATCAGGAAGTTGAGAATCACTGCCCTCAGGTTTATATGTTGGATGATTGGTCCTCAGTTTGGAGTCCAGCCATAGAGAGGTGACTGTGTCATGAGAACTCTGGCTAAATCAATGGGTGAATCCATGGTGATATTACTTGAAGGCCATAGAAATATTTGGAGATGGGACTTGGTTGAATGACATCTCCAAGGGCACTCCTTTGAAAGATGTCTTGTCCTTGTAGCTGTAGCTTTCTTTTCTTGCTAAGCGTCCGAGCCTAGATGAAATGATCAGCCTTCTCTGCTGCGTGTTTCCCCTGCCAGGATGCTTTGTCTCACTTCTGACACAAATGGACGCAACTGATATCCATGGGAGACCTGCCCTTTCCTGAACGAAAATGTAGGAGGAATCGGTTAGGGGTGGAAACAGAGGAAAGGACTGAGAGGAGAGGACAGAAGGAAAACTGTAGCCAGGGTGTAAAATAAATAAATCAATACAAAAAAGAAAGAAGGGAGGGAGGGAGGGAGGCAAGACAGGAAGGAAGGAAGGAAGGAAGGAAGGAAGGAAGGAAGGAAGGAAGGAAGGAAGGAAGGGAGGGAGGGAGGGAGGGAGGGAGGAAGGAAAGGCAGCCAATTTCCTGCTGCGGCAAAGCCTACCCCCTGTTGCCGTACCTTCCTTGTCCCTCTAGAACCTTACACCAAAATAAAGCCTTTCTTCTTTAAGTTGCCTTTGGTCATAGTATTTTATCACAGAAAAGAAAAATGACAAATACAGTGCCTTTGTATCTTGAATATCCTTAAATATTCAATTCCATAGCACATGTAAAAGAAATAAAATAAGTTTAGGATAATAGATGTTATTTGGTCTAATTTAGAAGTATAATTTACATAAAATAGAGCATCCCATATATATATATACATATATATATAGTGATAAGGAAAATATGCAAAGTTATTTTCTTTAGAATATTGGATTTTTGTTGAGTTACATGATGACAAATATAATATCTGGGGTCAGACACAGCCTCTTGCTGGCAGAACAAATCCATGCATTTGAATTTTCTTCACTTGTGAAATGTACACATGGCAGGCTCCTTTGTCCTTCCTTGGATAACTTTAGTTGTCCTTAATTCTGTGGTATAATTTATAAAATCTTTAAAAAGATTCACTTTTTATTTCTTGCACTTGTGCATACTTGTATGTGGGGTCTGTGTGTGTGAGTACAGATGCCTGCAGAGGCCAGAGTCCTTGGACCCTTTTGGAGCTGGACTTAGAGGCAGTTGTGAGCCAAACAGTGTGGGTACTGGAAACCAAACTCAGTTCCTTTGCAAGAGCAGCGCATGCTCTTAACCATTGAGCTATCCCCTGCAACTCATAGTTATAAAATCTTGGGATTGTCTTATGCGTGTGTGTGGAGGGTGGGTGTTTCCTTTAATAACTTTCTTGGCAGCTGGGACAGTAGTGGTCTTCATCCTGGGCTTTTTGTTTTTTTAATCTGCTGATGAAAAGAATGAGAAAGGGGGGCTTAAGTCTCTTCATGCTGTGATTAGCAATTTCTAAAGCAAATAATTAATAGAAGACCTGAGATCTTGATGGTCCAACTCCACCAGGGGATAAAAGCATTTATAGTCTATCATCAGCTATTTGTGCTGTTATCTTGTTTCTTCCCTGAAAACAAAGCTTGTTCTTGTTGGCACAGGTAGCCCAGTTTTAACTGTTTCATCCGCACTTGTGGGAGGGACGATGCTGCCAATTTAATACATATTATAAGAATGAGATTAATGCTTGCATTTTCAAAACTTTCTGAAGGATGTGGAGGGAGGATTAAGATTGCATCAGGCCCTTGGATATGTGATTATATTGATCACTGACATGGCATGTCACCTGTTCAGTGACACCCTTGCCTCTTCTCCATTGGTGGAACCTAGATCCATGACAGACAGAAGCTTTAAGGCCAGAGACCCACTTTGCAACTGTTCTTCATGCACTGGCAAGCACTGTCCAGAGGTGGGGATAAAGAGATAACTGGGGTCTTTTGGGGAGGATTTTCCTTTTTGAGTGATATCAGATGAGGCCCAACCCCCACTTACATTTGGACTTTGAAACACTCAGAAAATAGCAGAGGTGTCAACTCACTATCCAGACACAATCAAGTTGCTAAATCAACTGTAAAAAAAAATCTGTTGCTTTTGCATTTTTATTAATTGAGAAAAATACCCTTGGTTGCTTAAACTTCTTTGAGTCTGCCTTTAGGGATTATATTCCTTGCCAGGGTCCCTCTCCTTCCAGCCTCCCAGCCTTGCTCTGAGTGTTCTTGTTTCTGTTGTTTGTCCCAGTGAGGTATCCATACATACAAACAGGTTGACAAAACATGGTGAAAAGTTGGTCTTTTCCTCTGCCTCTTAGACATTGCCCTATGATCTCTACCAAGATCCATGAGGGCCCCAACATTAGCTCCCTCAAGGAGACCTCATGAAGTTTAAGAGCACTGCAAGAAAGAGTGGCCAGCACTGGTAGGTTGTTGATACTGAGATGCTGTCCAGGATGCTCTACTGAGTTCCCTTGGTAAAGCACTGCCCCTTGTCCCTTGGGAGTTATAGCCAGCAAGTTGAAACCCCTCCAATCCTAGAGATGACCTCTTGGAGCAAGGCTGAGTTATCCAATTGTGTATATTCTGAGAGACAGTAGCTAAGGGAGATGCTATGGGCATCTGCTGGTGATTACTATTCCCACTGGCTGCACAATAATAGAAGCTATGGGGAGCCTTCCTGGCAGAAGTAAGCAGCAATTTGCTTTGTCTTGATGGATGGTACTCCCTGAGACACTGGCATGAGCTTCACGAAGTGCTGAGCTATAAGGAACTGCAGAGTTGCCATGCAAAGGAACTTTCATCTCCAATGTGCCCCCCTCCTCTCCACATTTCTGTGATTCAGGATTGACATCCATGCAGAAGAAAAGGAATGTATTTCTAATGGCTTTGTGTTACCAGGAGACCCAGAATAAAGGCCTAGAATAAAAGTCGATCCATCTACAAAAGACCCAAATTCAAATTCAGCCTCTGATGCTTCCTTCAGATGCTTCCTCAGATGCTCTTGGGAAAGTTGTCACCTCTAGGGAAATCACAGACTGGCTGCTTCTGCCAGAGTGAAAAGCTCTTCAAACCCAGGCTTCTGAACAGGATGCTATGTTTGCAAGTGCTATCTGTCATGGGTTCTTGAAAAGCTTGCAGTGGCTTGCGGACTCTTCACAAATTGCAGCTTCTCCAGTACTTTGTGTTCAAGGGTATCTTCGCAGCACAGAATAGAGCATACACTTGGCAAGAGAAAGTCAGGCTGATCCCTGGTCAATGGATTCCACTGATACATTCCTAATGACATCATACCGATAATCTTGAATCCTAGCTGAGAGCTGTGCTGGTGCAATACAATAGCAGGACAGTAACCATGGTGATTAGCACCTTTGTGGAAAGAGCCAAACACTGTGTTCATGCTTGGTATCATTTAATCCTCTCTATTCTATGCAGTGTTTACTTACTACCTGGGGATTTGGACAAGCTCCTAATCCTTCCAAGAGGCCAGGACAGAACCAGGACTCAAAGGGTCTCTTAGATTTCAACTGCTGAATTTCAGACATGGTTCTAATACTGTGAGCTTGCAGCTGTCCTTGGTAAGCCTGACCTTTCCTCTCTCCATCTTCACCACCACCCCCATACACACAGATTAAACTTCATGCAAATCTCTGATTTGTTTGTTGTCTTGAAAAAGTAATTGAAGATCTATTAAGGCATCAGATTCACAGAAGCCATACTCTCTCAAGGCTCTAGTGCCCACATTACATCAATGTATTGACTAGCAATGCATAGCCACCTCTACCTTCTTTACTCCTCCAGTACAAAGAAACCAAATTTTGCTTAAATTAGGACATTTATTATTGAAACCCCATACAACATTACAGATAGTGCCTAAGTCTGTATTTGTTGGTACTCAGCATAAAATGGTCGACATTACACAGACGAGGGGAAGGAGCATCACTCTTCAGAATACGGAATTCTGTATGTCCATCCCATTGCTACAGAGAATTCTGTTAAAAGTCAACAAAGTCATATAAATTAAGTCTATATCTGGTTCTAATCCTCTCCATATAGCAAGCCACAAACAACAGTTAATGGGACACTTAAAACCCAGCCAGAGATTTTCCCAGAAAGAAAAACTGGATACAATAATCAATCAAGTAAACAAATAAACAAAAGTCAATGATGAAGACTTTATAAGTAAGGCAAGATCCCCAAACCTGCTATGTTCCGTTTGAGCCTTTGTTGGAACTGGCTTTTCAAACTAGTCAAAGAACATGAGAGACTTTCCAAAATCAACCTCTAATGGAGTTTGATTTCCTAGTGTGTGTGTGTACATGTACTATGTGCATGCTATAGCTCAAGAGTGGTGGAAGAGAATGACTTAAGGGGGGGTTAATTCTCTCCTCTACTGTGTGGGCTGTAAGGATTCATGGCAAGAGCCTTTGTTCACTGACCCATCTTGCTGGCTCATGAACTACTATTAAACACTCACCTCCTTTCCTCCCTCTTTCTCTCCTTCCCTACTTTCCTCTTCTTCCCCTTCCCCCCAGTTGTGTGTGAGTGTGTGTGTGTGTGTGTGTGTGTGTGTGTGTGTGTGTAGCCCAGAGGTCAGTGTTGGCTATGTACTTCAATTGTTCTTCCCTTCAATTTTTGAGGCAGGGTCTCTCATTAACCCTGATCCTGGAGTGTGTTGATTTAGAATTTACTGGGGCTGGCTGGCTGTCCAACAAACCCAGGCATCTCCCATCTCTGCCTCCCCAGCATTGGAGTTCCAGGCGCACACCATCAGGTGTAACATTTTCTGGGAGTCCAGGCGAGATCTGTACTCAGTTCTCCATGCTAGAAATGTTTGCACAGCAAGCACTTTACCAACTGAGCCATCTCCCCAGACACAATTTTTTTTAAATAATTTTTTCTTCAAAGCAAAGAATACTATAAATCAAACATTTAAAAGACCCAAGATTTACTGAAGAACAAACCAAAATAAAAACATTTTTAAAAGGCTTATGAAAACCAAACTTCAGTAACTCAACAATTTGCCTAATTACTTCTACCCTTCTGCATCTACATACTACTATACTGCTAGGCTATAATTTAGTATGAATTTTCCTAGGCTGTCAGTGAACTAAAAGCTAAGAAACTGTATTAAAATAGACACACTCACCCAAAACACTAAAAGGAAAAGAAAAATGTCTTATTTTGCCTTTTCTGTTGGCTGAATTTCATCAACATTATTTCATTTCATTTCAGTCTAAAAATGTAAATACTTCATTTGCTAATGGGAAGTGGGTAACTGTCTCAAAATCTCCAGTAATTATGCAGAAACCATATCTTCTTTATGGGAGATTGGCTATTAATTCATTTTCTATTGTATACATTAGTGATGAATTTCAGCCATGCCTATTGGGGGTTATATTCAAGAAATGATTGATATTTAAAGACTCACTTTAGCTTCTCAGGAGTGCTTCCAGGAGAAAGCCCTGTTTATACTGACACACTTCTCCCACCCATGGACCACTGAGTCTGGCCATGCTTGGATTCTGAGATCAGCTTCAGGTTCTATACACTTGTTGATGCTTTCAGACAGGCTTGCCCCCAGGAACAGTGTTACCTACAATTGATTCGCTAACACCATGTTTCCTTGCTGTGTAGACAATGAAGTCATGAGAGTCTCCCTCCGTTCTCAGCTCAGCTGTTATGGGTGCCTTGCTATCTCCAAGTGTAAGAGCATCTGAGTGACTAGTACTATGTTCTGAATCTGAAATGTGCCACCAGGCTCAAGTTTAGAAAACTTGGGTTCCTAACTTGCTATGTTAAAGCTGTGGAACCTCTAGAAGTTGGAGCCTGCCTGGCTATCATCGATCACTAAAGGTGGGTGGCCTTTGGGAATGGTTATTCTGCTTACTTGTTCTGCCCATAGGCTCTGCCTCCCTACAATGTGAACTTGGCACCACCCCCCAAAGGTCCCACGGGCAGCGACTGAGTTGCTCTGAATGTTGTGCCTGTGCTACCATGATGAACTGAATCTCTCTGAAACCATGAGCTCAAAACAGCCTCTCAGCTATTCAGTTGTTTTGGCCGGGTATTGTCTCACTGAGGAGAAAGGTGACTAAGGCATACAAAGTCTGAAGGGGTTGAGTTCAAATAAGGCTGGTAGGGTAGGTCACATCCAGTCTGACAGATGCCTTTATGGAAAGAGCAAATTTGGATATAAAGGGGTACCAAGTATGTGCCCATCCAGAAGGAAATGCTGGGATTACAGGGACCCACCAGCTTGCCTGGCTTTGGAAGCTCTTTTGCAACAGAAGGGTCACATAGAACCTTCTTTAGATGGAATCAGACACTCTTGGAAAATGAGGTGGTGAACTGTTTTTAAACCTGCTGAAGTGGTCCCAACTCAGAGGAGACAAGCTGCAAATTAGAAAGCCCTTCCTCCATCCCAGGATGGTCATTTGGAGAGGAGCATGAATCATTTGGGTCTATGAAGCAGCAGCCTCTTGGTGGTGCCAGTCCCAGTTCCCTTCTTTTCTTCCCTGAATGCCTCTGCTGAACACACACCAGGGGCTTTATAGGGAGTACTGTTGTGTGGTGGATGTGTCAACTCAGAGGGGGAAAGTTCCATCTTAGACCAGCAGAAGCCTGAGGGAACACAGAAAGCAGTTCATCCTGGTTTCAGAAGTGAAAGCCAGGGTATCTGGCACACCCTTGAGGGTGGGTGTGCACATGCAGCAACTGCGTCCCCTGCTCTCATCACCCACAAAGCTGGGAGCCCTAGAACATCTTCCCCCTGGTAGTCAGAGCCAGGAACAGGCTGGTTTACACTTTCCTAGGGCCTGGAGCAACAGAACAGTTAAATATGTCAACACCAGCTGCAAATAGATAGCAAGCCCAGGAGAAAACCTACCATCTGGGTTTAAATATTAAATTTGCTTGGTTGTGACATCCAGCCTGGCCAAAACACCACTCCGGCATTGATGTACTGGATATGGTGGTGAGGTTTGGATTTAGTGTGATTTACTAATGAGCCTGCACTGTAATCACTAGCTTCTGAGACTGTCTGTGGACAAGGTTTCCAGTGTCACTTTTCATGCATGCTCAGCTACTTTCCTCCTGGTCTAGAATTTCACTAGGGCATTTCCTGGATAGGTCTGGAGAAGCTAGAGTATAGATGTGCAATTAGAAGGCATCCATTCATAGTGTGAGTGTGAGAATGGTAGTGTGGCTATTTTTTAATGACACACACTGAAATTTTAGCAATTGATGGATCACTGTTCATAATTTACATCAATAATTCAACAAAATTTTGGAAAATGAGAGCAAATGTATTCAAAGTGATAGCAAATGAATATTCACAGTAAGAGACCATGCCTGGTATCTGTGTGGTAAAAATATGATGGATATTTTTAGTTAAATTTTTATTGACATATTCATTGTGCATAGTGATGGGTTTCATAAAGACAATTTCTTCCAAGTTTATTAGTTAGGTATTTTGAGCAAATTCAGCCCACATATCCTTCTCCTTTCCCCTTCTATCTCATGATGAGCACCCTTTTTAATATCTTTATTAATTCTTTAAGGATTTTATACAATGTATTTAAATCATATTTACCCCTAATCCTTCCAGATTCCCCTCCACTTCCCCCACCCTCCTGTTTTCATTCAATAATTAACATTCTTACTGTGATCCTCAATGCTAAGGAGTTGTTCACATTTGCATTACCAGGGGAAAGTGTATGGCTTTTAATTTTCCAAGACTTTTAGTCAAGAAATTGCTTAAGTGTTAAGATTTTGCAATCTTTTTCTTTTCCTTAAAAGGTTAAAATGTTCTAAACTCTGATCAACTGTACAGCAGAGCTGGGACTTTGATGAGGAGATGAATGCTCAAGGAGATTCAGGAACTCACTCTGTGATGTGGAATGAATAAATTATACAAAACACTAGCAAGATACCAGGGGAGAAAGCTTAGTTGAGAAAGTGGTTTTCATATAAGCATGCAGATCTGAGTTCAATCCCTGGAACCCACAAAAAAGGGGCGGGGCAAAGTAGCATACGCTTGTAATCCTAACAGTGGGGACGAGACAGGTAGACATACATGTTTGAGCACCTACACACACATGTACACACATGTACCCCATGCACATGCATGTGTACCTACACACACACATACAAGCACCCCATGCAGATGAACATATAGAAATGTATTTATATTTATAAATTTTATTTATAGTTATAAATGTATATGTACTTATACAGCTAGGGGTGTGTGTAAGAAATGCTATAGACACCGAGCTGGCTTGAATGCAAAATGATTAAGTTAGTGGAATTTTCTCTCATGGAAAAGGAAGTTCATTTGATTATTTTCTTCTTGTGTAACAGCAGTCCCTTACCACATCTTGAGTTAATACCAAGTTCAGTATTAACCTTCCATGTCTGTGAAATGCACATATCGATACACTGGATCGATGATTATTGGAACCTAAACCTGTCCTGGGAATTACATGTCACAAAAATTAGCCCTTTTATATCCACCACATAAAATCATTTTTAAAGGAAATTCACTATAGGCCGGGTGGTGGTGGCACACGCCTTTAATCCCAGCACTCGGGAGGCAGAGGCAGGTGAATCTCTGTGAGTTCCAGGCCAGCCTAGTCTCCTAGAGCTAGTTTCAGAACAGCTTCCAAAGCCACAGAGAAACCCTGTCTTGAAAAACCAAAAAAAAAAAAAAAAACTATAAGCATAATTTCTATTTTTTTATTAATCAAACCTGAATTATACAAAGGAAATTAAATTTCATACAAATTGGACTAAAGTGTCCCTAATTTCCAACCTTAAGTCTAATTATAATGAAGCAATTTATCAAACAGATACCATAGACCAAGCACCACTAGATAATATTAATTTTCATCTTCATCACAGCTTAATAAAGTAGGTGTTTTTACTCAACGATACCCCATTTAACGAGGTAATGAATATCCAAGAAGAGTCAGCTGAAAAGTCAACAGAGCCAGTGCAATGACAAGAAGCAGAATGACCTTGCCAGGGTACTCCACAGTACTTATGGCCTCGGTGTCTTCCTTGTATTGTGACAGGGCCAAGTCTGTGGGTCCTGAGGACTTAATGATCTAGCACTTCAAGTCATGTAAGCACTTCAAGTCATGTAAGGAGTCTGCAAAGGATTTCTGTATATAGCCCATGTTCTATAAGCTTGGATGGAGGTCATGATTGTATATGTACTTAACCATATAGAATCTCACTATTCACTGGGTGTCATTAACAAATGAGGACTAGAGAAATCATCTCCCTCCATTTGAGTCACACTATTAAAGAAGGCTGAAGCTGACCTGTCCCTGGCCTTCTGACCCTAAAGACTACCTTCAGCCCCCGCAAATGCTCAAGCTGATGACACTACAGGTTTCTGTTAATCTAATTCAAAGTTCTTTGCCCTTCTTATACCTTAGAAATGTCCCCATACACTAACTGTTAGGTTGTAACATACATAAGCCTATCAGGGCAGTAGCTCAAAACTCTCACTTGGAGGCTAGTTGTGCTTTGCACTCTAGAGAACAGGTCCCATCAACCATGAGAAGCAGTTTCTGTGGCTGGTGGTATCTATCTCCACAGGCAATGCAATGGTTGATAATTTTTTATCAACTTGATGTAAGCTAGAGTTGTCTGGGTAGAGGGAACCACAATAGAGAAAACACCTCCATCAGACTGACCTGGCAGGATTATGGGTTATTTTCTTGGTTGATGATTGACATGGGAGGTCTCAGCCCATTGTGGGCGGTGCCATCCCTGGGCAGATGGTCCTGAGTTATATAAGAAAGCAGACTAAGACTTCCATGAAGAACAAACCAGTAAGCAGCATTTTTCATCCTCTCTGCTTCAGATGGTCATAGATTCAGCATCTGAAAGTGTAAGCCCCAATAAACTCCTTCTTCTGCAAATTGCCTTGGCTGTGGTGTTTTGTCATGGCAGTGGAAAAGTAACTAAGATAACATCTATATACCAATCCATAGCCATATGAATTCCCACTGTACCATGATGGATAGAGTTCTGTTGGCTTAGGGCTGTTTCTTTTTACAGTGATTTTGTGTTGTTGTTGGAATTCAGTGTGTGATACCTTGCATTGCCTCAAAGTTATTCGAAGGAACAAAAAAAAAAAAAAAAAGATAAAATGAGGGCCGCAGTGAACTCAGTGGACAAGAGCACTTGCTGTGCAGACATGAGGACCTGAAGTCCCATCCACAGGATTCATATCATGGACCTGGTATGGCCCTATGCTTGCCACTGCAGTGCTGATACAGAGTTAAGATAGGAGGATCATTTAGTCTTGCTAGCCACCAGCCTAGATTCAAACAAGCAAAACAAGTAAACAAAAACAAAACAATGTCAAAAACAAAATCTTCTGTGAGCTACTGATTCAGTTTATTCCCTATCTCACAGGAATAAAGTAGAGAGAAACAGAAAAGAGAAACGCAATATCTTTCTCTGGCTTCCACATGCATAGGTTATGAGCTTGCATGCTTGTACACACACACACTCACACACTCACACACTCACACACACACACACACACACACACACACACACACACACACACTAAAATGATGCCTAAAGTAAAAAGTAGAACGTTTTGCAAACAAAATACAAAAATTTGAACAATTCTTCCATTTCTTTGTTCACTCATCCATTTATTCATTCACTATTCATTCTATAAAGTTTCATGGTCTTCTGCAGTTAACCCCAGGCTTTGAGCAAGGGGTTAGAAACAGCTCAGTTCCTACACTCCAGACTCCTCCTCTAGGGAGTGTTGGCATCCATCAGTGTTGGCTGTTTGACCCTGGGCATCACATCTATGTCTCACACCTGGGTCCATCGCTTGAAGGATGGACCTGCGTTTAACATTATTGCACCCATAGGAGTAATGGCTGCATCTAACTGGAACTGATGGGATGAACCGAAGATGCTCAAGAGAGCGAAGACAAGATGAAGATGAGATGTCACTCGTGTGCATCCCTACTCCTGACACTGTGGAGTGCTCCCATCCAACGCCTCCATGTTTGAGCATCGTTCTTTAGAGCTGTAAGGCAGGCCACTCCCAGGAGTTTGCTTTACTTTTCATTTCTGTTATTTCCTTTCTCTCCTCTCTTCCTTCTTACTTCCCAAAGAAATGAATTATGCATCTTGTGTTTATAATTAAAGAAAGAAAAATCAATCTAATACATCCCCAACTCATCACACGTGAGTCTATTTACTCTGCACTCACTGGCTATTAATACTCTTATTGAGCTTAGCTCAGAGAAGATAGAAATATTAGATGCTGCTGTTAATGGACCAAACATATTTGACTTAGCCTGAAATTAATCAATCAATCAATCAATCAATCAATCAATCAATCAATCAAGTGATTAGCAGTCCTGTGCACCTGCTATGTACCTTAGCCCTGCAAAAGACACAGTGCCAAGACAAGCCCAGCCACTGGCATATGACCCAGAATAAGGCAGTGATCAATGGGAACAAGCAGCCTGGCACTCAACTGGGCTGCCCTTTCTATCTGCACTGAGCTCCCTTTACAGTCGGCACACTTCTCTCTCTGAAGCTTCCCTCATCATGAAGCTGTGCTGTGTGAGTGTTTGGCTTTTGGAGATGTTTTATGATGCAGCAGCATCAACAACCTGTCAAGATGTAAAATTACTGTGTCTTTTAGTGGTGATCACATACAACAAATACTTTTGTCCTGTACTTCACTCTTTGTTATAACTAGACAATATCTCATGGTGTGGACAGACCACACTTAATTGCTAAGTCTCATACTTTTATACCTTTCATTGAGAAGATACAAGTCTCTCTTCCAGGAGCTCACACCACCACATTATTGATTAACATTACACCAAGTGGGCAAATGGAAGGCAGTGGGCATGCAAGAGCAAAGCAGGTACTGTTGGACCTGAAATCCATTCAAACACCAGGATTCCAGCTTGTTACAGGATGACATGTGTCCAACACCAAAAGAAGCTCTTTATATGCAGAATTTCATCAATCTTTATGACAACTTTCCTGATAGGATTTGTATCTGTGTCTCTAGGGAAGAAACCTAAGAAACGTCATTCATTCGAGTCTCAATTCAAGTCAGTCAAAGAGAATTAAGGCTTGCTCAGTGTCTGATAGTGATAATCAGTGAGGAAGTTAGATTACTATGGGGTTTGGGGTGACACTTTGCTTTGGTATAATTCCAAATTGAAATTTCATAATAGCACATGGAACTAACATTTTTGCCCAAATTCAACTATCTATGGGGGTGGGGGAATATAAGAAAGAACTTTTCCCTAAATATTGAGAATAAATTTTAGACACTGGGTTTGCTTACCCTAAATACTGGTGCACTTGTGTCCTAAAACCAGGTATTCTCTGACTTAACCATTCAGTGCTAAAAATCAGGAACTGTAAGTGCCACACTCTGTCCTCTGAGTTCTTCCATTGTCCCTTTGAGAGTCTATTAAATGCTTCTCTGATGGTAGTCCAGTCTAGGATTGCACCTCATTTAGTTGTCTCTTTAAGCTCACTTGGCCTCAAAGGGCTCATCCCCAAAGACTTCCTCCACTTCACAGAGCTGCCTTGCTCTGACCTCTGTAAAGAACACAGTCCTACCCTCTAGGATGTTGTTCTGAAATCTCCTGCTGGTCAAATGCTTGTGTTTTCAATGGGGTTGCCATGGCAGGTTCTTTGCTCAGCACAGTATGTATCTGCTGCTTTTAAATGCTTCTCAAACAACGTTAGCCAAAATATGTATTATATGAGAAGTTTTTCAGGCCTATTTTTAATTTAAGTTTGACCCAACTGATCATTATACTAATCAAGGGAACCTTGGCTGCCAAGTAGAAACACAAATTAAAGTAAATGTAGATAATCACCATTGTCATGGCCATCATCACCACCTCATTGTCATCATCATCATGGCCATCATCAACAACACCACAATACTGTCATTCAATTTTCACATTTTTATGACTCTGAAAAGTTTGAACAGTTTAGCAAGTTCCAAGACAGGTGTATATGAGTCAGTGATGGATAGGAAAAGAGTAGGTACGTGAGGCCATTTAACTGTGATGATTGTTTAACTTCAAGGTACCTTTTGTTGATGGGAAGTAATTGCTTTGTTCTCCTTTCTCTTTCCATTTTGCCTCACTTCATACTACAAATGCCTCAGTCAGAGGCATCAAGCAACAGGGGCATATCTCCAGGGATGCTGTAGCATGATGGTGTGAGTTCACCGTTCGCAGTAAACACTTATAATCTCATTTCATTCAAATGATGTTATTAGTGTGAGATGAAACACCAGCATCCCCAACCACCCTGATGTCTCTCATATTTCTCTCATTTAAGAACCAGCTGCCGGAGGATCTTTGTGAGCTGAGCAGCTGACACATTATGGGAAAACTATGTTTTTAATCAATCATCTGCCTAGAGCCATGAAAACTAATATTTGGCTTATGGTTACCCAGACATGATACCATTTAGAAACTCTTTTTGTGCCACAAAGCACCTCATAATTTGTATGGATTTTCTTTTAATGATTTGGTTTTAAAAAAAAGTGAGAGGAGCTGGGTGGTAGTGGCACACATCTTCTTTAATCCCAGTACTTGGGAGGCAGAGGCAGGCAGATCTCTGTGAGTTTGAGGCCAGCCTGGTCTACAGAGTGAGTTCCAGGACAGTCAGGCCTGTCACACAGAGAAACCCTGTCTCAACCCCGCCCCCTCCCTGTTGCCAAAAGAGTAGAGTATAAGCAGATGTGCCTCAGAGGCTGGGAAGATAGCTCAGTGGTTAAAGTACTTATGGTGCAGGCATAAAGACCTGCGTTTGAATTCCCAGGAACTCCATAAATCCAGACAAGACACTCCTGTTGTGAGATGAGAGGTGAAGACTGAGGAATCCCAGGAAGCTTGGGGATCAGCTATCCTGGCATAGACAGCAGTGAACAAGTGGCCCTCCATGGAACAAAGACTGATGCAAAAGGTTACCTTCTGACTTCCAGAAGTGTGCAGTAGCATATGCACACCTGCATTCACATATGTGAATGTGCATGCAGATACATACGCACACCTATGCAGGGTTTCAAAAGACCCAGAGAAACTAGAAATAAAAAGGCACAGGAAAAGATAGATCATACACAGTCTGAGCATAACAAAGATATGGTGAGGTTCTCATAATAAACCAAAATAAATAAATATCAAGGCAAGAATAATTAATAGACATATACATTCTGTGGTGATTGAAGGGTCAGTTACAATGCTGAGCATATGTGACTTTTAAGAGTCAAACTAGGGAAATATGAGTGAATGAATAAATGAAACCGAAGATCTAAAGATGGGAGAAAAAATATGTACAGATAGTGAAGAACAGAAAATATGTAAATAATAGAAAATTTAGCAAGGACAGTGAATAGTTCTTTGAAAAAGATGAGAATATTAATAATCTCTCGGCAAGACTGATTTGATTTAAAGGTCTGTGTGTGTGTGTGTGTGTGTGTGTGTGTGTGTGTGTGTGCACAGTGGCTAGTAGAGGGCGTTGGATTCCCTGGAACTGAAGTTTACAGGCAGTTGTGAGCTTCCTTTTATGGGTGCTGAGAACTGAATTCTGGTTCATTCAAGAGGAGCAAGCACGCTTATCTGCTGAGCCATGTCTACAGCTGTTTCTTCCTTGAAAGGTGATTAGAGAAACTGGAACAATATGAATCATATATGGGATTTATCACAGGACCTTGACCTTCTCCAGTGAAAGAACTTGGCTAAATAATCTGAATGAGGCCATTTGTCATAATTCATGTTACTATTGATGTGACAAAACACTATGACCAAGGCAACATATAAAATAAAGAATTTAATTGGGGGCTTCCTTACAGTTTCAGAGGGTTAATCTATGAATAGCATGATGGAAATCACTGCAGCAGAGAGACAGACATGGTGTGGAGCAGTAGCTGAGGGCTTACATCTGACCTGCAAGTTGCAGAGAGACAGTGAGACAGGGTCTGGCAAAGGCTTTTAAAACCTCAAAGCCCACTCCCAGAGACATACCTTCTTCAACAAGACCACACTTCCTAATCCTTTCCAAACAGTTCCACCCACTGGGGACCAAGCATTTAAACATAGGAGCCAATGGGGGCCATTCTCACTCAAACCACCACACCATTGTTTAAGTGTCCAACACAAACCCAAACCTGAAGTTGGAGAACCCAAGGGCACACTAGGACCCCAGAGGAAAAAAATGCAATGCAGGGCAGGATCACAAATAATAACACTGCATCTTTGACCACGTCTGAGCAACCAACATCAGTGTCCTATGTGACATTCTGGTGCACATTTCTCCAGCTGCAAAACACCTGGACTAGGGTGCGACATGACAATAAAGTTTCCAAAATGAAAATTGATTTGCCCACCATGCCTCCAATTGGAATAGCACACAAACATGGGACCCATTTATTATTCAGAGACATTGGTCTCTGTACATGTTTAAACTCCACCATGCCCTTAAAATACCATTGTTTTTTCTCTTGTCATTAGGAATTTATGACCCCAAATTCTTCACTGTGGTGAGATTTTTTTCAGATAGTGATCATGAGAAAGGGGATCCCAATTGAGCTTTTTCCCTATCTGTCTCTGCAAAGCGAACAGAGCCTGCAGAACAATATTTTCATTATGGCATTATCTTATGCAACTCAGCATGTATTGAAGTCTGTCATGAGTTGGGCAAACAAAGGCCCTGATCAAAGACTTCCACCTAATCCTCCCATTTGCCTCTATCTCCCTTGCTGATAAAGATAAAACACTTCACCGTGGAATACAGAGGTGCCTTCTCAGAGTCTGCCTGAGATTTTAGTGACAGGGATCCAGTTTCTGGCAAGTTTGGGTTGTGAGATTTTTTTGTTCTGTGAGGACAGTTTGGGGATTTTGATGAATCCTTACTCCTCCTCCTTTACTGTTTAGGTAGATTCTATGGAGGGTCAGTTATCTCATAAGCAGTTGGGTTAGTCTCTGTTCTTGTCTTATACTGGCTGTCATCAGCACCTGTCAGTTTCTCTTTTCATCATACCCGAAAGGGCTATTGTTTTGACTGCAGATAGACCTAGAACACTAGCGACCTGCTGATGGTGCCTTCGATCACGTGTCTTTAGGCAGAATTAATGTGTGTGCCAGTGTTCAAACGCAAAGCTTAAGAAGACTCTCAAGAGAAAAGCTAACCGCTCCTCAGCCATGGAGTCCAAAAGCCACCATCTGGAGAACAACTTGTCACAGATGAAACGCACCCTGAGTTCCAGGTACAGGGGAAGCTCACACAGAGTGGGCAGTAATGCACACGCTCTCCAGGGGAAGCTACACGAATGATTTGACGAGCCTCTCATCCCCTAGAATTGATTACAATGTTAAAGCTTGACAGCTTGATTTTATATTACAGCTTCCTTCAATTAAATCTCCATTTCTTTCCATCTTACTTCATGCCATCTCACTAATTGGTTTCAGCCTCTACGTTAGCCAATTGCCACCACTATACTTTTTTTTTAATGCACTCTACTAAAAGAAAATTAAAAATGCAATTTGAATCCTATCTCATATTGCTTCATTGTTTTCTGGAGAGATGGGTGCCAGAGAGGGTAGTGGGAAGATAATTGATCAACAATGCCCAAAGGCAGCCACAATAGAATTAGATTTTTGCAGTGTGATGAAGGATGCTTGCTGAACCAGGAAGAACCTAGCACTCCACATTCTTCCTTATTTGGCCAATGCATTTTGTGTATACTCATCATGCACCAAACCCTATTACAGATGCTTCAAGGTCTGAGCAGGGCCACTGAGTATCCTAAGAGCAGAGCATCCCTGGCTTCCCCAATAAGGGAAGAACCACTGTTCACTGGAAGAAAGCAAAACACTATGCTTCTGGTGACCTTTCCCTCAGATAGCTCACCCTGTGGCAATGTTATGCAAGCAATCATTTCCTAAGTTCACTTCAATAAATCAGTAAGTGCTGGTAGCCATTATGATGCTTCAGCCTCTGTTATGTGAGATTTCTGGCCTGGCAGGTCCTGCCGCCCTTCTCAGACCCAAAGAAATACACAAATGATGTATTAGTTATAAAGCTGCTGGACAATGGCTCTGTCTTAATTATTAACCAATTGCTATTAATCCATGTATTTCCATGTGGTCTTGGCTTACTGAGGAATGGCTGACCTGCAACTCCTTTGCCTAATACATGATGACTGCTTAACGTCTCCACAGCGAAGAGCGATTTCCTGTTTTCCCCTGCTTATATCCTGATTCTGCCTGGCTACGTCACTTCCTGTCTGGCCAATCAGTCAATCAGTGTTTTATTCACTAACCAATAAAAGAAACATACACAGAGGAACATTCCCCATCAAGCCTCTGCTACCTTCTATGTTGAAAATAGGGGTAAAATTCTAGGAAGCAAGATTAAATTTAAAAAAAAAAAACTGTGTTCTGTTCTATTTCATGTTAAAAAATTCTGGGTCCATTGGGGCTCATGAACTCCCACCCCAACTGAGGACCTGTTGTTGTTGGAAGCACAAATTTGACTGGATGGGTTATGTAAAAAGGGGGAGTGGGGCACAGGAGTGGGGATGGAGAGATGGCTCCATGGTTAAGAACACTTGCTGCTCTTGCAGAGGACCAGAGTTCAGTTCCCAGCATGCACACAGTGGCTCAAAAGATCTCCAAGAGACCTCTAAAACTGAACGATGAAAAGTGTTTTTGCAAGAGTCAATAATTATTGCAACCAAGTGGTGAGTGAATGGTTCCAGGGAATCCAATGTTTGCATATAGTCAGTATTTTCTATTGCTTCAAATACATGAGAGATTTAAAATTTTCAGGATTTAATCAAGGCCAACTTCATGGAGGTCAACAAAAGTTTGTTGAATGGACAAGTGGGGAGATGACTGCAAATCTGAGACAGACAGAAAGGGATATGCATGGATATCATAACCAGCTAGGATTAGGACATCCCAGAGAGAGGAAATGAACATTTAACACTCATCTTTTATAAAAGCCCCACACCTTTTTCACTTAGTCTTTACAATCGACGTATGCTGAAAAACCAAGGTGCAGTTATCATAGTCCTATGTGGAGGGACTCAGCTCAAAATTCAGTTCAAAGAAACCACACACACCCCTCTTCCCTGCCCACATCAGATGGGTCTAAATGTAAAATCCTATGAACTTTCTAGTGACAATCAGCCCTTAATATTGTGCACAGATCCTCCTCTGAGTGCACTGCCTGTAGAAGCTTACCCAATGCTTGCAGCAACACTTACAGATGTAGAAACTGAGGCAGTCATGAAAACTCACAGAGCTCTGGAAATCACTGCTTGTGTGACATTGCCACAGGTGAGTTATCTGCAGGAAAGGTCACCAGAAGATTAGGGTTTTGCTTTCTTCCAGTGAATAGTGGTTCTAACACCCTTTTGGGGAAAGCCAGGGATATTCAGGATACTCAGTGGTCCTGCTCAGACCTCGAAGCATCTGCAACAGGGTTTGGTGCATGATGAGTGTACACAGAATGCATTGGCCATATAAGGAAGAACCTAGAATGCTAGGATTATCCTGGCTCAGCATAAATAGAACAGGGGTGTGACAGGGGTGTGAACTAGACAGCCAGCACCAGAGTCTATACCTTTAACAACCACCTCCTTCTGACCCTTGTATAGGAATGCAGAGTTTATGGTGCCTGCTTCAGGTAGGCTTTTTCAAGAGTTGATGTGTCCTCATGTTCTCATTAATTTGGTTCTCCTTTCCCTCTGCTTTGCGCTTTCTTTCCAATTATACAAAGAAAAATTAGTAGAATGGACATCACATTTACCAAATAACCAGGCTGATGTGTGCCAAACACATTCATTATAGAGAAAAGGACAGTGTCCCTGATTCACTTTCTCAGTTCCCAGGCAGAGCATTATCAGGAGAAAATGTGCTTTGTGGTTACGAGGATGAAACTGTAGTTTATATGGACTTGGGTAAGACAGCTGGTAAAAAATGTCTTTAATTACCTGGTCCCAGGGGTTCTGTTAGACAGAACTGGTCCCCTTTTTTTACTGGATGGTTTCTCAATTCGTTTCTATTGATGGTGGGATGATCAATAGGTAAATGTGTTCCTAAGTAATAAATAATGCTTGTTTAGAGGATTCAATAATTCAGGATAATAAAATACTTTCACTGCCTCTATCATCAATAGCAGTCATTGTCAATGGAGAGTGACTTTGTGCCCTTAGGGATATTGGGCAATATCTAGACTGATGCTCTCAACTGGCATGAAGGAACAATACAGTGCTCAAGACTGTTTTTATTTCTTACTGCCCCCATTGCTATTATAAACCTAGCAAAGGGTATTTTGAGGGAGAAAGGGTTTATCCTGGCTTACAGGTTGAAGAAATCATCCCATCAAGGTGGGAGGTGGGGAAGGCATGTTGACAGTGCTGATCATAAGCTACAATCACAAAGCAGAGAGAGATGAATGTTGGTGTTTAGCTCCCTTCCCATCCTATGCAGTCCAGGACCCCAGTGTATGGAATGGTGCTGCCCACATTTAGAGTATGTCTTCCAGCGTCAATTAACACAATCTAGAAAATTCCTGCCAGATCAGTTCAAGGGTTATTTTCATGGTTATACTAAATGCCAAGTCAATAACCCAGGTTAACTATCATATCACTCCTCACCAAGTAATGACTGGATTCAAACTATCAGTGATGGGCTGGAGAGATGATTCAGCGGTTAAGAGCACATGTTGTTCTTGTATAAGACTCAGGTTCAGTTCTCAGCACCCACATGGTGGTTCATGATAATTTTCAGCTCTAGTCCTAAGGACTCCAACACCCTCTCCAGAACTCCAAGGGCACCGAACACACATATGGTGCACAGGCATATATACAAACAAAACACTCATATACATAAAATAAGATAACCCCACAATGCTTTTTTATGTCTCAGTAGTGCAACCTGAGAAATTCCAATTTATAACACTACCAACACAAAGCAAATAGTAGTAAGAAAGTAGGTATTGGTTTCACAATGCAGAAAATGCTTCACAATAATAGCTTGATCTTAGTGTCCACATGCAGTAATATAAAAACTTTGAAATGAATTATAATACTTCATTACTTAAAAACAATGCTGAGGTTACTGTTATCACTGGAAACTTTCCTACTTCTGTTTATTTGGGGCAGACATTCTTGCACAACAAAAGTGTACTTCTGAGACTCAGAAAATTCTGGAATAAAGTGTGGTCTTGGCATTAGCATAACAACCTTGCTCTTCAACCCTAGGATAAGCGTATTATCAAGCAGTGGTGACATCCACAATTAACAAGATTATGGCTTTGGGCAGGTCATTTGAGTCTCATGTTTTACTATGGAAATAATAGAAAAATATTTGGGACATTAAGGTAATAGTATCTAGTAAAGCACATTAGCCCCTTATTAAATATACCATGCTCTCTGGAAGAAACTTTTACTAGGACATCTATTATTATAAGAGAAAATAGACACCTCAAACAGCCATAGGAAATTGCCCGATAATGTTTAAATGCTTAACAACAAGACCTAAAATAGTTATGCCCAAGTCAATTCAATTCAAGACTTAGCTATTCTCTTCTAATCAAACACAATTACATGAATTACATGCTCTTGATAAAATCTGGGAATTGGATGATGACATCTGGAGCTGTCTAGACTACCAATGCTGCACAGCTAAGAGATTAAAAAAAAAAAAAAAAACAGCTCAATAAGTTCTAAATGAGATCAGAACAAACAGAAATAGATGTGAGAAGAAGGAAACCCATATGAAGCCATCTTTCCATTAAGTAAAACCAGAAGAAAAGAAGTATTTACATTGGAATCATGGGAGAACATTCTTCTCTACAGGTTCTTTCTATGAACTTTGTCATATTTGAAAAAGATATGAACGTATTTTACTAAAACAAAGCCTTATTGAATAGCTAGAGGCATGAAAATAGGACAAACTATGTGCATGTGTGTGTGTGTGATCATGTCTGCATCATTCCTGTTCTGTGTTATACTCGAACTCCAAACCAGCAGAACCACACAGACAGCAAATGCCATGTGCCATTTCTAGCCACCCCATTCCTTTGTCTTTTCACTTACTTCTTTACAAAAATCTCTTCTCTGCACTAGTTCTGGCCCCCCGGGTGTGAACTCTGCCCCCTCTCTCTTGCTGCCCCTGTTTTTGCTTTTCTTCAGAAACCTTCCCCTCAACTTCCCCAATCTGGAGCCTAGCCAGGGAGGCTCCTGGGAGGCTGCCCAACCTAGGAGCCTCCCTAACTTTCCCAGCTGGTGGGATGCCCTTCCTCACCTCAGGTTTCCACACTCTATCCCAGCACTTCTCCAGTGACATTTTAATTGCATTCCAGATAATTCTGTCCACGACACATCTTCCCATCCAGCATCACAACTCAGTAGGACAGGGAGGAAAGATGCTAGCAACCCTTGTTCTCATTTTCCATGGAGCAGGTGCTGTGTACCAAGCTTCACCAACAGCCTTCATTTTCCCACTTACTGCAAAACTCTGAGAAGTCAGAATACCCCCTTTACAGTAATGGAAACAGGTTGAAGAAGATCTAATCTGCCTGGGTATTGTGGATAGATATTCAGAGTTGTTGACTGTGGCCTGCCTGAACACTTGCAGTACTGATACCAAGAAAGTAATTTCCACAGAGTGACTTCAGCATCGGTAAGTGGAAGCCAAAGTGCTCCAGAATTCCTGGAGTTCCAGAATTCCTGGAGCATTGCCCCAAGCCACTAGAGGAGCCCCAGGCTGACCAGCAACCCCACCCCAGCCTCAACCTGCTGTGTCCCTTCTCAGAAGCAGGTTCGCTGAACAGGCCCATGTGCTGGACCATCTTTATGGCATGCACAGAATTACAGTGACAGGCTCTAGCATTCATGACTAGTATCCTTAGAGTCACACTATCCTTTTAGGATCAACACACACACACACACACACACACACACACACACACACACACATACACACACACACACACACACACACACACAATTAAAACTATAAATCTAAAAATCAGCATATTCTCCAAACTCAATCCAAGTAGACTGCATACATATAAGAAAAGTCTATTTTCATGTATTACAGTACTTTAAATTTCTGTTTTAGAATGTGTATCAGCATATTGTAATTATACATAACAATGATTCCATGGAGACATTTTCACATTTGTGTGTAATGAGTTTTGGTTATACCCTATCTCCTGTGCCCCTCCTACTACTCCCACTGACCCCCTTCATCTTCTGTAGTAGTCCCCTCTTACTTTCCCCCTTTTTTTGTTTGTTTGTTACCAATAAATTCAATAATAGTTCCATATAGGAGCATAGCTTGTGAGTTGTTTACAGCACCATGATAATTTACCCATGTCTAAACCACTATAGAAAAAAAAAGTCTCTCTCCCTCCTCCTGTAACAATTAACTACTTACCAATCCTCAAGCACCCCTTCCCACTCTATGACAGAGTTCTGGTGGCTGCAACCTTTTGCAAGTCTTGGGAGCTAGCTAGAGCTATAGAGGTTTCAAAAATGTGATGGCCATGTTCTGCCTGCAAGATGGCACTCTGTAATTCCCGACCCCTTCTTCCAAATCTTATATTCTTTCTGCTTCTATACCATGTGTGTCCTTGAGGTTTGGAGGAGACAGTAAAGCAGTTCACTTTGGGGATGAGCATTCAGTGGTTACTTATCCACAACACTTTAATCAATCATGTCTCTGCAATAAATGCTCATAGCACAAATCTATGAACATCAACAAAGCTTAAGAAGGCCACTTGACAGGCATATCATGTGCGTTTAGCAATATAATATCTGTTGCTACCTCACTAGGGCCTATGTCTTTCCAGCCATGGGTTTTGGGAACTTTTGAATGCCCTTCTGTGTAATGGTCTTCAAGTTCAACCATGTCATTAATCTATTAGTGGGAACATTCTGCTTCCCCAGTCTATAGTGTAGCTTTCAGGGTCCACATTTGAGTAAGATTATTGGTGACAGTTCTTTCTCAATAGTTTACATAGCACTGTAAAAGCTAGCCAAATTTAATTATAGCTTAGTTTCTCTGTCTTATAACTGAGGTATATGGTGTCTTCAGCAATAGGGACTTAATATCTAATTCTAGTTGGTAGTCAACAGCAGTGACAAGAACCTGCAACAACACACAGGGAGGTAGTCCATTTCCGATGGGGTTTTCTCATGGCTTCTGGAAGCATTTGCTTGTTTTAGAAAGACCTTGATACATAGTCCAGCATGCCCTCTCACTTGAAATAGTCCTGTACCCCTATGCCAAGCTTCTATTAAATCTCTATTCAAGGGCAACTAAATATCAAATAATAGACTGCCAATCTGAAACTGGAGAGATGATGCCTCAGCAGTTAAGGGGATTGGCTGCTCTTACAGAAGGCTCGGGTTCAATTCCCAGCATCCACATGGCAGCTGACAACTGTCTATAACTACAACCCAATGCCCTTCCACAGGGAAAACAAAACACCAATGCACATTAAAAATAAATAATTTTTAAAAAACAGACTGTTATTCTGTAAGTTTGTATCTACTAAGAGGACACTGTGCCATCTTAGTTTGTGTCAATACACTCTGTGATGCTTGTACAACAATGGAAGCACACAATGATGCAGGTCTCACATAATATCCCTGTTACTAGATGACACATGACCATGTGATTACATCACTTCTCCATTCATTAAGAGTCTTGCATATAGCACTGCCCAGCTTTCTCTGACTTTTCCTGGGCTTTCGTTTTTTCCTTTTTTATGGCTGTTAATGGACATGTAGCAACTGAACCTCTTAACAGAGCTTTAGAAAGGATGTGCCCAAACCCACAGAGACGGGAAGTGGATCAGCAATTGTCAGGGGCTGAGGAATGGAAAACTAGAAAATAATGGGCAGTGATTGCTTGTAGGTACAGCATGTCTTTTGAGGGCCACGAACATGTTCTGGAATTCAAAAGCAATGATTACTAACTCTGTTAATAAAAAGGTGCATGTAACTCTACAATTTAAGGAGTGAATTTTATGTCAATTTTATCACAACAGAAAAAAGATACAATGATGAATAGATGGATAGATAGGTAATAGATAAATACTAGAAGATAGATAATTAAACAGAAAGGCCCAGGTTGTAATGACTCATTCAGCAAAACCAAAGCAGCCAAGGGCCTCCAAGCCCCAAGAGATTTTCTCATCAGAAAGATCTGGGCTCCTGGGCTGCCTCAGAATTCTCTCTGTGACTTGATGCGTGGAATAGATGCAGGGATGAAGAAGGGAAGGATGGGGATTTCACTTGGAGCACTTTTAGCGGGAAGAGGATATTTCTGCTCCACAGAACATGGAATGGAGACAGAGTACCAGCCAGAACCTCTGCGTTGACTCCTAACAGCAGGTGATGTTTGCTAATTAGAGAGAAAAGCACGCTGTTGTAATTTTAAAGGCAAAGAAAACAAAGCCAAATGTTCACTGATAATCACTCATCAAAAAGGAATGGATGGTCAGGCTGAACAACCCAGCTGAAGGGTGAATCTTAGACCTGCGGATGTCAAAGGAGACATCCTTGCATGTATCAGTGGACAGATGGGGCTGGAGATCCTGCAGCTCTGAGGCTGAGTTAGAGATGGCTCTGCTTCCCATTAGCAAAATCCAACTCCTGTAAGATGCTGAGCACCTCTGTTTCTACATCTGTGCAACAGGATTCTTAATTGCTGTGCACGAGGTCTGGTGATGTTTCAAAGGGAACTGTGCTGTAGGGCTGGCCTGATAGCAGTATGGACAAGGACACACATTTCTGGTGATGGAGGGGAAACCTCTTCTGAAGTACTTAGACTTCCTGTGTATCCTGCTCTATCTACATGGAATCATTGTTGAAGTAATTATCTCCTGATTATGAGCAGGAAAATAAGCCTCTTTAACTTTTCTCAGCTGAGCAATGGCACAGAGCTGGCCTTATGAAACAAGATTGTTCATCTAGTAAGAGAAGTTGCCATATGTGGTGATATTTTATTTATGATCCAATAAAGCTTGCCTGAAGATCAAAGTACTGAGCTAAGCCACTGTTAGCCCCCCCCCACACACACACACACTAAGCTATAAAAGACAGGTAGTAGTGGCCACATTTTTAATCCCAGTACTCAGGAGACAGAGGCAGATGGATCTCTGTAAGTTCAAGGACACCCTGAGCTACATGAGAATGAATCTGTTCAAAAGAGAAACAGAGCTCAAACTTTTGATCCCAGCACATGGGATTCCATGCCTTTAATTGCAGCGCTAGAGAGGAATATAAGGCAGGGGGAGACAGGGGCATTGGTGTCTGAGGTTTGGTGGAGACAGATCCAATATGATGACTCATGGAGACAGGATCTCCCTTTCAGTCTCAGGTAGACAGAAGAGCTAGGGGATGGCTACTTTGCTTAGCTGATCTTCAGCTTTAACCCCAATATCTGTCTCTGGGTTTTTATTATTTGTGCTACAGCTATAACTACTCAAAACTCACTCCTTTTTCTCCAATCATTTCTCTGCATGTTTTTTATATAGCATAGCTATGGCTTCTGAGAGTTTATTTTAATTTCTTTATTTACTGGGTCAGTAATTAAGTGGATTGTTTTGAGGAGAATTATATCAAGATCATACAAATAACAGAGGGTTCCTCTGGAAACTTATGAGCAAAAGCTTTCTAAAACACAAGATTTCTATGGCAGCAGTAGCTGGTCACGTTGGGTATAGGAACCGTCTCCCACCAGGAGTCCTCACTTCCAAGACTGGGCTCCTGTTCTAAATTCTGCTCCCTGCTGTCTTCACCACCATCAGCCCTACATGGAGATATGTGTCCAAATTATAGAGCCCGTGTTTTAAGCAGGGTTTAAATGCCAATTTCTGGACATTCTATATTGGTTGTTTTCAGTTTACGGGATAATTATTAGAAACAATGCTTCTCTCTCTCAGAATCAGAGCAATTAGAGAACAAAATGGAGATACCAGAAGAGCGGCATGCTGGACTTCTGGGCATGCTGAGTCCTCTCCTGGTTCTGACCTCACCTGACAAGCAGATTCTGTGGAAAGGGACATTTTTTCAAAGATGCCCAGACTGGAGTCTGGAATTTAGGGGATTCCACAAATACACGTGTATGGAAAGAGTAGGTTGGCATGGGAGGGAAAGTGGAATGCAAAAACAAGATGGGAGGTAAGAGAGGCTGCCTGAGGAACAACTTATATAGGCCTCCAGGTCCCCCTTTCACTCCAAAAGCCTCTTCAAAACTATGGTTTGCAGCTCATGCCCAGCAAATTCGGGCTTTCTCCACTTCCAGCCTAGTATCCCTATCAGACTGGAGTATAGCCTGTTATGCTGTGATGTGAGATGCCCCTCTGTATGCTGTGAATGAGTTTTATTACCATTGGTTAATTTTTAAGAAAGCTGATTTGGCCAATAGCCAGGAAGAATAGAGCCAGGCAGGAAATCCAAACAGAGATATGGAGAGGAGGAAGGCAGAGTCAAAAGATGCCATGTAGCCACTGAAGGAGTAAGATAACAGAGCATTACCAGTAATTCATGGCCAAGTGGCAATACATAGATTAGTAGAAATGGGTCAATTTAATTGTGGGTGCCAGTTTGTAATATGCCTGAGCTATTGGCCAAACAATTATAATTAATATTAAGCCTCAGAGTGGTTATTCAGGAACTGGTAGGCAGGAGAGAAATGGCCAGTTACAACACTGTCAGATTTGCCATCTGTAAAAAGAAGGGAGTGTATTTCTGTCAGCAAGACAGAGAATTTAGGACCATGGCAAGGAAAAATGTGATTCAGTGGAGGAGAAAACCCCATTACAAGCTCTCAGAGGAGAGAGGATCATCCATCCTTCTCTGTGGCTGTCAGAGATTGCTGTTCCATGCCAACTGCTGCTGCTGTCTCTCTAAAGGGTAGAAGGAGCCATGACAAGTTCATTCTCATTTTAATTGATTAATTAGAGAAATGGGACCAGTGATAATACCCTTCTTCAATCTCACAACACAATGGTTTACTTTTCAGAGTAATGTCTTCTCAATCAAGAGGAAGCCAATTCCTTTCTAAAGGCATCAGTCTCCTTGTAGCCTCTTTGATGTTCATGCCTTTGCTCCATGAGTAGGCCACATGTAGCTAGACTTTTAGAACTCCTCCCACTACTGACCCAATTAGCATCTGTTATCTTCCCAAAGCCCATGGGTTTAACTAGAAGATTTGATTTGAGTTCCAAAAAGAAATTCAAAAGCAAAACATAAGACCAGAGAGAGTGTTTTTTTTTTTATTGCTTGATATTTGTTTTTTTTTTTTTTTACTTTTCCAGAGACAGAGCACTGTAAATGGGAACCCCCTTCCCAGACATGGGGTTCCATGCTCTAGTAAGTCATGGTGGATTGGAAGCTGGGTCACAGGCAATTACTGCTACTAATTAAAATCTGTGAATAAATCTCTTTCTAATTGAAAGTGAGTGTGTTCAAGGATGCCTTTACAATAAAACTTTCTACTCATTTACACTTACATGTGAGTGGAAGGAAAAGGTGGGGGTGGGGTGGGGTACATGTAGTAACCTGTCTTTGTGGTGCTTCAGTTGGATTCAGCTGACTTGGCTGGTTCGATCTGAGAGGGGGAGTGTGTATTGAGGAATGTCAGGTAAAGATAGTAAAGAAAAGACAGAGACACAGAATAGAGACAGGAGGACAATCCAGTGAATCCTGTATGTGCCAAGTTTATTCTTCAACATTCTTATATACTGTAACCAAAATGGGGAAATGGCAAAAGACTTTTACTAAATCGTGTTACAAAGAAGAAACAGACTTTCTTCCTTAATTCTCCAAACATTTGGTAACCACACCTTAGGCTGGATCTGGCCCTGAGGGTTAAGAGTAAATACACCTCAGACCAAGTCTCTATTATATAGCTAAAACATCCACACCTAAGACCAAACATCCTAGAGTAGCCACACCTTAGACCTTTAGGTCTTATGGCTTTAATCTTGGAAGAGTAAGAATAGTTTTGAACTCTCTGACTTAAGCCAAGATAAAGCAGATCTGTCTCTGTGGGCCCTGACAGGTACAAATGCACCCATGCAGGTCATCTTGATTCAAAATTATTCTACTTAAAAATAGTTGTAGTAAACATATCATTCATGTTCTCGAAATCTAGGTATATCTTGGGTGGAGTAGCCTGCTGCCTGACTTTTAACTGTGACTGAAAGAAACATTGTAATTGGCACACATCGAAACCAGGTGTCATACCTACCCGCCTTCTTTGCTACCCAAAAGTCCCTGCACCTCAGTTCATACTTGAGAAAAAAAATGGTCAGGAAATATAGCCTACCTCTTGGGCTGCTAGCAACAGTAATGGCCTAGGAGCCATGAGTTGCCAAGTTCAAATGGTGAGTTTCCAAATACAACAGTAAAAGTGTCTTCAGAGCAAAATCCTCCAGATGAGCTGACACCAATAAATGACAGTGCTAGAGTCACCTGTGTGGAGGGCAGAACAAGCTAGCTAGCAAGAGCCTTTAGGATCACCTCTGTTGGCCAGCTCATGAAGTCAGGGCACCTTTAGGCTAGACACATTGCCAAGACACTTGCTGCAGCATTTGGTTACTTCTGCTGTTCTGGACCATGGGGGTGGAAGAGGAGGACATGTGCCCAGGTGATGCCTGTTGTCATGGAGTAATTGTAAATGACATCTCCTTTCATCACGTTCTGGTTTGAGAGGTAAGATATTTGGTCTCACTACCCACTGGGACTCTTCATTCACATTGAGGTCAGCCTCTGGTACCAAGCTGTGTTTTGATTTCTCAGTAAACAAGTTTCATCCCTGCTCTTTCCATCAAGGACATTGGATAGACTCAGAGGAGCTGCTTATATGAAATGCAGACTTCCTCTGAGAGTCATTTGGAAAGAATTCAAAGGAATTGAAAACATTACCTTCTTACAGAAATGAAATGTTGCTTGGTAAGCCATGTGTGACAATTAGAATAATCTCAGCTAAATGTGCCATGGTTTTTAGAAAGACCATTTTACTTCATCTGTACTGGACTAGGATTGTTATTGTCTCAGTTCTGCAGGTAACTAGTTGTTTATGATTAGTGGAAGATCCTGATGATGAGGGATCTAGACGGCCTGGTTCAAGCCCAGGGTTGATGTATTGCCTCACATAAGGGGAAGATGGACACTGACAGTCCCTGGTGACATTTGCTGATCATTAGCCTGACTCAAAGTCCCAGCATCTCTCAGTTCAGATCCTTCAGTGGGTGTTTCTATCTCTGGATAAATACATGACATTTACTCATTTAAAAAGGAAGAAAATTTATCTCAAGATAAATGATGCAAAAGTGAATTTTTAAACTCAAATAACATTTAAGCTAACACACCATAATTTTATATCACTAGAATGTTATGAATTAAATTATATCAAGAATTTTCCCCTTTTTCCTTTTGTTATTTTGTTTTGTTTTTTCTTTTCTCTCTTAAATTTTATCTTGTTTTATTTTTTGAAGGAAAAGGGAGAAACAGGTGGAATCAGGAGATATGATGTGAAAGACACAATAAATAAATAAATAAATAAATAAATAAATAAATAAATAAATAAATAAATGTAAAAAAATAATTAAAGGCAGGCTTCTTTAAATATTTATTTCTCCTTACTTTCTTTGTTTGTTTTGTTTGAGACAGGGTTTCCCTGTGTAGCTTTGAAACCTGTCAACTTGTCCTAGAACTATCTCTTGTAGTCCAGGCAGGTCTCAAACTCACAGACATCTGCCAGCCTTTTCCTCCGAGTGCTGGGATTAAAGGTGTGTGCTACCATCACCCCGCCTCCCAGATGTTTAAAAAAATAGAAAAGGTTGGAACACTTTTCTATTTGTCTTCAGGGACCAGTTTTCCCTCCTATTAAAAGTTGACATTATAAGAAGAGGAAACTATATTTCATGCATCTGAATGTGAATAATTTAACAACAGACAGCAAATTGAACCAGCAACATGTAATAGAATTATGTACAGTGGCTAAGTTAAATTTATCCTGAAAATTCAAAGTTGGTTTAATATATGAGAAACCAAACAGAAACAGATGAGTTGAATTCCAACAAAACTAACGGGTGTTATCAAGTAAGTGAAAAGATGTTACAGAGTGGGAGGGAATTTTACAAACCAATTACAATGTAATATTATTTCATACACCCTAATATGATTATAATGAAAAAGGAGAATAACAAGAGTTGAGAATGTGGAAGAAAAACTGCAGTTCTCATGCACTGGTGGGCAAAAGGTGCCATGGTGTAATCAGGTTGGAAAATAATCTGGCAAGTCTTCAAAACCTTCATCAAAAAATGAAGGGCCATGTAGATAGTTCTGTGAGTAAAAACTCCTGTGCTGTGGAATAATCCTTTTGTACACTATGAATATGCATTATTCTCATTGGTTTAATAATGAACCAACTGGCCAATAGCTAGGCAGGAAGAAGTTAGGTAGGAGAACACTGGGAAGAAGAAAGATGGAGTAGCAGCCAGGCAGGCTGGAAGCAGAAGATGAACATGCTGTGTTGAAAGAAAAAGGCACTGCAGTGTGGTAGGGAGTAGGTAATCAATGTGGGTTAATTTAAGATGTAAGAGCTAGATAGTAACAAGCCTAAGCTATTGGCTGAGCATTTATAATAATAAGTTTCTGTGTGGTTATTTGGGAGCTAGCCAGTGGGACAGAAACTTCTGCCTACACAGCTGTCATGCAAATCTTGACCCACAGTATAAGAAGAGAATGCTGTCCTCTGACCTCCATAGGCTCCATGGAGCATACAAACATGTGTGCACATGTTTATACAGTGATAAATAAAGTAGGCCTTTTAAAAGTAAAAGAATAGACAGAAAAGCAAAATGTGTCAGTGCTGTTTGGTGCATTGCAGTTTAAACACACAAAAATAAGTGAAGTATTGACCTATCTATCTGGATAAACCTTTACAAACATGTTAAATAAAAGAAACCAACCACAGAAGTTACACACACCGTGTGAGTCCATGTTGGGTACAGGGGAGATCAAAGCAGATTAGTGTTTGTCAAGAGCTAGTAAAGAATGAAGTAGGGATGTTCGTGAGTCCAGGGTTTCTTTCGAGGTGTTAGAACTTTGAAATTTAGCTAGTGTGAATTATTGTACAGGCTTGAAAAAATATACAAAATAAATCCACTGTGTTTATTTTTGAACTGTGATAAGCCCAGGGTAAAGGCTTCAATGATATTATCAGGCCAACCAAACTTGTCTCTGCCCGTAGCTCTCCTCTCCTCTGAGGTGACCACCTTCAGGCTGCCTTTTCTACCATGCTTACATTCATCCAGTGTTGAAAAAAAAGCACTAAAGAAATCCTTTTAAACCTTTTATGTAAAATTTTAGCTTAATTGTCTGTGGTCATGCCACAGCCAGGGTAAGTGAGTGCAATAGTTTCCTTGTTGCAGTGACAAAATGCATGACAAACGCAACTTACCATTTCTTTGACTTCAGTTTGAGGGTGTAGTCCATCATGACAGGAAGTTATGATAATGAGTGTGTGAAGCAGCTGATCACATTGTGTCCACAGTCAGGAAACAGAGAGCAAGGAATCCCAGTATTAAGTTCACAGTTCAGTCTGTGAACCCAGCCCATAGGTTGGTGCCACTCACATTTAGGGTGAGTCTTCCCACTTCAGTTTACATAATATTGAAAACACCTCACAGATACACCCTGAGAAGTGTCTCCAAAGTGATTCTAGATCCTGTCTTGTTGACAATATCCATAAACCATCACTGACTGAAGGGACCAGACCGTTACCCAGCTCCCTGCTTTAGCAGCCATGACAGGCTGCAGAAAAGACCCAGCAAGTTGTAGGCCTCTGACTCAGCAAAATGTGATGAGCTGCCTGACCTTGCCCAACCTCCTAGTCACTAGGGAGTCAGATACCCTCCACGTGGCAAGGAACCTATCAGAAGTTAGCTAGTGGACTCTGGACATGTTTTACGGTAACAGTGACATAATAGTGGTATACAGAGCAGAGCAACTGTCCTGTACTTTGGCCATAGCAACCAATTGACCAACCAAATCAGGACAGGTCGTCCAAACCCAGAAGTGCACCAGTCCTGAGACTGTTGCATACCCCTAGACATCCCCCTTGCTATACCCAATAAATTCCCAGCCTCCAGGGTCCTTCTGGTCCTTCTTGTCCCACCCACTGTGTCAGACTGATGAAGGAAATGAGTTAATACAGTTAACTTGTTACATAATAAAAGACTCTTTGCTTTTGCATTCAAATGGATCTCTTGGTGATTTGGGGGTTCAGAATTTGGGCACAACATTATTAGTCTAGGTCTGAGTCACACATCCGCTCCTGGAAATCTGTAAGTGGGAGGAAGGGGCTTTGGAGCCTCAAGAACATAGGGACAATCAGATACGCAGGACAAGCAGTTCCCCTGAGATACAAGGAATGTTCTTACCAAAGGTAGACAAGGACATTCACTAGGCCAAAAGACAACTGAGGTTGCACAACTAAGCCATGTGACCTTGAGTAACTTCCATGCCTTGGTTTCCTCACCTGTAAAGGGAGAACAGTAGGGCCTCTTTTCAGGTTGTTAACACTGAAATGAGTTATTATATAAACCACTTGGGGCATAGCAAAGGCTGCGTGGTATTCACTACCACTATGAGCAGCAGCACCTCTTCCTAGATGTCTATAATTAGCCTTTGTTATGACTTCAGTTGCTTTCTTCCTCATCAGAAAGAATCTTCCTTTGGTTCTAAGCCAGTCATTTTTGGATGCCTTCTATACAGCCAGCTCTTGTTTTTCTGCATAGAGTGACTGAAGCCTTCTGCAAATTCTTACACAGGAAGTTGAAGCAATAATGATAACAGCAGCAATGCTTTCTTCAACATTGCTAGGATAAAGCTCTTATCCCAGCCCGACTGGCTATCTTGTAAGCATAACCTCCAACCATCTGTGGTTCTAAACACAGAGTCCAGAACTATGCTGAAGGAGTGAGCCCTATAAGAGCCGTATAAGGGTGTTTAGTGTGTACCCGTGTCTTCCTTAGGGACTTGCTGTCTCCAGGACACAGAGGATGTCTTTAAGTCCTAGGATCCCAGAGCCCTTTTGCTTGCTTGTGTCCTAGGTGCTCCAGGTTACTTTAGGTCAGATGGCCATGCTACCTTTATCTGCAGACAGAGGTAATTCTGGTAAATTCTGGTAAATTCTGGAATGGCTCCCCACACATGGGTTAAAGCTGAAAAGGCATTGAATGGATTTCACTCTCGGAGCATGAATCCTTCTTCACAATCCAGTCCTCGAAAGTTCTGTGCAGCTTTGCTTTCTGTCAATCTGTCACAAGCCAGAGTCACGTGGGAAGAGATGTTGATAAAGAAATTGCCTTCACCAGATTGCCTGGAGGCAAGTCTGTGGAGGAGCTTCCTTGATCAATGATTGATATGGGAGGGAACAGTCCACTGTGGGGTGAGGAGTCCCGACCCCCATGGACAGGCCATCCTGGGTTGTATAAGAAAGCAGGCTGAGCAAACCCTGAGGAGCAAGCAGGAAGTACACTTTTCTATGGCCTCTGTTTCAGCGCCTGCCTCTCACTTGATTGCGTTCCTGCCTTGGCTTCATTTAGTGAAGGACTATGAAATGGACACACGCGCCAAACAAACCCTTTCCACCCACGTTGCTTTTGGTCACAGTCTTTATCATAGTAAGAGAAAGCAAACAAAACAAATATTCTGAATGGTTTTCTTTTTGTGCGTTAGGAGTTTCAGATCAGGATTATAAAATATGGCTGCTTTGGGGGATGGGAAATTGGAAGACAGGATTTATTATCAGGGCTGTCAGCTTTGCTATAAGGTGACATGAGCAAAATTAGCAGCTCTGTGAAGAGAACGTTAGGGTTTTTTTGTTTGTTTTGCTTTGTTTTGTTTTTTCTGGGCTGGATTGGGTTAGACTGAGGTAGGCAATGTGGAAATAAAAGAAAGCAAACAGGCATCTCCAGAATCAGAATTGTTCTTTAATCAGAGCTATTGAAGGGCTTCAGTCTCCTCAGAGTGGGGACTGTGCAGTGGGGCTGGAATGTGGATCTCCTCATCAGAACCTTCCACTGGTGTTGTCAGTCAAAGTCAACTTTCTTGTACCCGGCTTCTCAGTCCACCAAGGCTTTAGTGTGACCCTTCACTGTGGTCATGAGAATTCAGTGGGATGGATGTTGTAAATCACTGAGCCTTAATGACTGGTTCACAAAAGTTGTCCCCAAATCTTTATTCCTCCAAGATATCTCTCTCTCTCTCTCTCTCTCTCTCTCTCTCTCTCTCTCTCTCTCTCTCTCTCTCTCTCTCTCTCTCTCTCTCTCTCACACACACACACACACACACACACACACAAATAACACACAGGGGTATATCTAAATAATGCCAAGTGGTGAGGGGTTGGCTTGATTCCTGGTTACCTGAATCCCCATAGCAACCCCTGGCTTTGATCACCTAGGAAATAGATCTCTGGGTGTATCTGTAAAGATGTTTCTGGGGGGGACTTACCTGAACTTTAGAATTACCATCCCAGGGGTTGGTAACAGTATAAAAAGGAGAAAGTGAGCTGAGCTCCAAAATGTATCTCTCTGTGCTTCTGGATCATGGAAGCGTGTGGCCAGCTGCCCTGGGTGCTCCTCAGCATACCTAACATAAACTGCATCCCCTCAAACTATAAACCAAGACAAACCCTTCCTTGAATTACTGTTTGACACAGCAATGAGAAAATTAACTAATATCCTAGGTCTACAGGCTAGTTCAACCCCTACCTCTGAATAATCCTGCTTCTCTTTCTTAATTTTCGTGACACATAGTTGGAATTCTCAAGCCTAGCTCCAACAGGAAAACTCCAAGTCCAGCAGGCATTGAGGAAGGTCTCCCCAGGAGACCTCTTCCTTCAGACAAGTTCTGCAAGACTGGGAAGAACGTAGCAGACAGATAGGGGAGGAGGCTCAGTAAGGGATGGTTTCACCTGAGGCACCCACTGCTCTGCTGACGGCCATTTTCTTGCTAGCATGTGGAAGAAAATGGTTGACTGTTGATGAATCCTCATAATGTCAGAGGAGGATCAGGAGAAAGGCATGTGGGCACCTGTGTGGCTGGCTGGACTCACACTCTGAAGTCATGAGACTTTTCTTCAAGAGATACCAAACTGTGATAAAGGCTCTCGATGATATGAGCTGAGGACAACGTCAAATTCCTCATAGACAGTTTCAGTTAACCTCCTTTCTGAGCCTTGTCTGTGAAGCAGAGGCTCTAGTCCAGCTGTGTGACATAGACTGTCCTCCTTAAAGATGACCTTGGCAATCTCATACCTGGTTATCCAGATTTGATCACATAGCAACCAAACCCAACTTTAGGGAGTGTTAGGTCTTCTAAAGGCTCCAAGATGTCAGGGGTATGTTCAGGAAGAGAACCTCACTGGGTTGTAGGAATCTGGCAATAGCTTAACCAGACTCTTCCCATCATGGTGGGCAGAGGTTTTCCCTCACATACATGGGCTCTCTTTTCTGGACTTGACTTTGCCTTTCCTGCTCATTCTGAATTTGACAGGGTCATGCTCGGTGATTTCTGGATGTGTTAGAGCAGCCCACACAATGTTATCTCTGTTCTAGGAACTTCCACCTGGTGGTATTAAAAGGAATGTCCATGTAGGACAAGTTTTAGAAACCTAGTGCCCTACCTGCTGCTCTCAATTTAATAGACAAGGGGAAATGGGTTAGGTCTACTGTTGAATAGAATCGTGTAGAAATGAAGATGTTTAGGGGACAACTCTGAGCAGATCCTGGGGAGTCCCATGATTTTCAGAGATAAATGTCTACTCTCCCAGCTCTCTTTATTCTAGAAGAATGGGTACTTCTCAGGAATAGGCAATCCCTTCATGGCTTAAAAATTGATGCTGCTTGATTATCACCACTATAAGACACCACAGTTTGTGCTAAAACACTAACTCCTTCTGTGGCTTAAGGGGCCTGAACCAAATTCTGCAATCCCAATATCACCTGATGTGAACAAGCTACCACACAAAGACTTCTCAGAAGGGCTTCAATGGAGCAGAGCAACAATGGATTCCTCAGTCATAGACGACATGAATGTCTTCAAAAATGTCTTTTGGCCATTCTTCTGAGACTCTCTGCAGTGGTTCATATCCTCTACCCAGAGCTGCCAGAGAGCAGACAGCTAGGGATGGCAGCACTTGAAATGGGAACAAAATTACTGACATCTTACTAGGATAACAAGTTATATCAGAACTGAAACACTTTATATGAATTTATGTACAGACAGAAGTTTCTGTTTTGTCTGGTCCCACAGCCATTTAGTTCCAAATAAATACACAGAGGCATATATTAATTATAAACTGTTTGACCAATGGCTTAAGCTTCTTATTGGCTAACTTTCTCTTAATTATTATCCCATTTCTATTAATCTGTGTATTGCCACAAGGCTGTAGCTTACCTGTAATGCTCAGGGAATTTACTCCTTCAGTGGCTATATGGTGTCTCCCTAGTGGCTCCTCTCTGTGTCTTCCTCTTCCTAGCATCCTAGTCTGGTAGTTCTGCCTATACTTCCTGCCTGGCTACTGGCCAATCAGCATTTATTCATCAGACAATAAGAGAACACATATTCACAGCATACAGAAGGACATCCCCCATCATCTCCTCTTTTGGCCTATGTTCCTGGAATCTCTGCAGTGTCTAACATCCTCTAACCCAGAGCTGCCAGGAAGCAGTCAGCTAGGGATGGCAGGGCTTGAAATGGGAACATTTTAAAAAATACTGACATCTTACCAGGATGACAAGTTATATCAGAACTGAAACACTTTATATGAAGATATGTTTTTGTATTTGTGTTTCACACTCATAATTTTTTTACTTCTATATTTTGTAGTTGTGATTCATATTTGTGACCTTGTACTCTCATACACACAAAATATATAACACATATGTATAGTGCATAAAATATGTATTATAGATAATATATATGTAAACAAAATTGATAAGTGAAAATTTCTATTTATCACACTGCTCCTCAATAAATAGTATTCTTACTCAAATCACCAAGTTTTGTAGGTGCTCTTTTCCACAATGTTGCAAGAATCTTAGTAGTTCCCCTCTTTAAAAAGCTATAAAGGAGATTTAAGCCTGATTCCCAAGTGGAATTAATTTTCATAGCTTCTACATTCTTCTATAAATGTAGAAAATCAATTGCTATTTTCATTTTTTAATTTTTATTGAAAGCCTCTGAATTAATGAAACAAACATGAGGAACACAAGAATCCATTGATTCATTTGGCTGGAGACTCCTGGGCAATTCACTTCACCTCCAAAGAGCATTTTTTAAACAGTTAGAGCCAAATCCTCAGTAACTGGTGTACTTGGCAGTCACCTACCTCTGTGTTGTGAGCCAGACTCATGAGTTAGTGTTGAGACAGGGTATCACTCAGAAGCAGAAAGGGACTAGGAAAGACAGGGTGGGGTGGGAGCGTCAGGTCCCCTAAAGGTTCCAAGATGTTGGAGTAGGTTCAGTGAGAGACCCATGCTGTAGGGGGCCCCCATGTGAGAACAGAGTTAGAAAGAAGATGGACCATACCTCCAGGGCCTAGCGCCTGGCTCTGCTCCAGTTTGGGAATTGCCCAGGCCTCCAGAAATCACATCTTTCCTTTATTCCCTGTATTGGCACCTGGCCTATTATCAGGTGTATTATCACACAGAACACCGTGGAATGGAGTTGTAGCCTGATCTTGCATCAGTGAAAGCCCTGTGGTTTCCCTTTATAAATACTGTGTCTCTCTAATCCAAAGATAGAGGGTGAATCATAAAGGAAGATTAATAATAATTACATCAAATTCCTAAAGTGAAAGAGTAAAAAATGTTAAATATTACCTTGATTTCATAAAAGTACTGTATGTGTATTTCTGAAGACATTCAGACACTTAAAGAACTTTGTGTCTTTATGCATTTCTAAGACTTCTGCATTTTTTATAATGAACATTTAGTTATTTTAAGTTTAGAAAAAATTAACTGTAAAAAAAGCTAGCTGTGGGCTGGAGAGCTATGAGTCAGTGATTAAGAGGATGGCTGCTCTTCCAGAGGACCTGGGCTCACGTCTCAGCACCCACATGGCAGCTCACAACTGTCTGTGACTCTAGTTCCAGGGAATCTGATGCCCTCTGATGTTGAAAGAAAAAGATTAACAAGATTTATACATATTATAAAACTACATGTACTATAACTTTATCTGTACAATAACTGGGAAAAGATAAGTAAGTGTTCTATAGATAGTGTGGCCAATGAAAATTATGGAAATATTGTCCCATTTAAAAATAACCTTTGGAGCTTAACATGGTGGCTATAATTATATCACTTGAGAGACAGAGGCAGGAGGATAGTGAATTTCAGAGCAGTCTGAGCTGCAGAATGAGTTCCTTATCCAAAAAGACAAAAAAAAAAAAAAAAAAAAAAAAAGGATATGTGTTAGTTCAAGTACAGCATTTGACTCACATATATGCAGTGTCCTGGGTTCAATCCCCAGGAAACACACACACACACACACACACACACACACACACACACACACACCTGGGCTATTATAGATTCCTTATATTTCAAAGGGTTGTCTGTATAGGTCAGGGCAGCCTAAGTCCCAGCTCCAGTTCCACACTGGCCAGGAAACCTCTCCCTCCAATCTGTTTCCACTTTATATGAGAGCCAAGACATTGTGTCTTCAAGTGCACACCCCTAATCTAATGTCTTCAACAAACAGCGCCTGGCAATGGAAGTTGTTCTAAATCAACAAATCAAAGGCAGAAAGGCAAACTGGGTCGTTTATTATTTTGTTTTCACTATTTCCAGTAATCTGTCTCCCAAAGGGAAGAAACAGGTGCGACTGGTAGCAGAAGCCTTCTTACATGCTTAGCTCCTATGGGCACAATGCATGGGACTCACCCGAGTCTCGGAACTCTAGAGAAGGAGGAACTTAGAAGACCAAGATCCTGTAGTCTACGGACTCTTGGAAGGAGGAACCTTGAGTCCCACGGAACCTGACAACCGTGCCGACGCTACTATCCGGACTTTGGAACGGAAGGGCTGCGCGTGTCGCTTCCTGCCTGCCGGTGGGAAGGGCCGCAGTGCCGCCACAATGTTACCCTACACCGTGAACTTCAAGGTGTCGGCGCGCACCCTCACCGGGGCGCTCAACGCGCACAACAAGGCGGCGGTAGACTGGTGAGGGCAGTGCTTCCGGCCGCCGGCCTCGGCCGCAGTTCGCGAGGGGACGGGGAAGAACACGGGGCTTCCGGTCTCCGCCGCCTAGACCGTCGCCGGCCTCCCACAGCTCCCAGATATTTCTGTGGGCCGAGCGTTTTTCTGTCATATGAGTCGCAAATGTCCCGAGTGGGCAATTCCTTGGAGCAAACACAGTTTCATTCCTGTGCTCTTTTCTCCGCTTCTTACTCCTTTGCTGCTCCCATTTCCTCTGCCAACCTGAACCTGGGAGGGCTTCCCTCCCTCCACTACCTGTCTCCTTATCTCTTCCTGGTCCTGACTTTTTCTTACCCGCGCATACAACTCTTTTCCACTTACAACCATTCAACATCACCACAGATTCGTCTGTCCTGTGCACCTATTCCACCTGTATCTTTCCTGGCTCCTGTGAAACACAGCCGGTTCTCTTCCCACAGTAAAATAACACCGAAGCTCAGAGAACTAATAATAATGTGATGCAAAATTTCATAGCTGTGGTGCTACGGAGGCTCAACCCTCTTGTATTATTATTATTTTTTTTTAATCTGGTTGGAAGGACTAAGACTAGGCACTTGTTCTAGGCACATTGTGGGTCCTATGTTGTTATAAAAGTAAACAATAGATGCACAGTGTGTGCATACAAAAAACAGCGTGGATTGGCTTACACAATAAAGCTCTGCTTACATGTCTTTTAGAACCATTCATATAAATGAAAATGAGTCTTAATAAATTATTTGTAAGCTTAGCTAGAGCCTTATAAAATGGAACGATGTCACAAACCTCTGACTTTAGTAATATTAGTGATGATAATATGAACCAGATTGATTTATGTTAGGCAAGAGGAAGATTGAGTTGCTTTGTTTTATATTTACATTTTAACACTGCTGTTTTGCCAGGGGCTGGCAAGGTTTAATTGCTTATGGATGCCATTCGCTTGTGGTAGTGATCGATTCCAATACTGCCCAAACTCTACAAGTTCTAGAAAAACATAAAGCTGATATTGTTAAGGTAAGTTAAATTGCACATAAATCCCATAAGTCTGCCTCGAGTTTAATACATCATTGGGTTCTCAGTAAGTCATAGGCATAACTGTCAAACAGCCTTTAAGTACAGTTATTTAGGGTTGCCTAGCATTTACATATACGTGACTTAATGTCAGTCCAGAGTGCACTGTTAAGTGCTAGTTCTGGGGCATTTTGAAGAAGTGAATGAAAATACCAGTTCTGTCATTTACTGTGTCACTCACTCATCCATTTACTGGATCACTGACTGCCTTGTACTGAGAATATAAACATGAACCATCTTTGTGGGTATGAATGAGTCTCACTGTGGTTTTGATTAGTGTTTTCCTGGTGGAAAATCATGAACACCTTTCCATAGATAGACCTGTTGGCTATTTGAGTGTCTTTGTAAAAATATCATCTCAGATTCTTTGCCCATTTTGAAATGTGTTTGTTGACTTCTTATTATTAAATTGTGAGCTTTAGCAATGTATTTTAAGTGTAAGCCCTTTATCAGACACATGATCTGCAGATATCTTCTCATTATTTGATCTTCTTTTCACTTCTTTTGATGGTGCCTTTTCAAGAACAAATGGTTTTAATTTTTATATTTCATTTTATTTTATTCTTTCTTTCACTTGTGCATTTACTTGTGCTATATTCAGAGAACCATTGCTTTCTCCAACATCAAGACAGTTTATACTTTTGTTTTTAGGTCCTGGATACATTTTAAGTTAATTTTTGTGTATGGTATGAGATTGAGGAAAAAAATATAATTGATTTATGTATATTCACATATGTCCTGTGTTCTTACTAAACTCGCCTCTTAGAATGTTGCCAAGAAAAAACCAAAATATGGGAAACATAGCAGTAAATAGCTGTTACTTGCACTGTGAGGCCTGAAGTAAAGATGCCTTGTTTTCCACAGCTAGTCACATGCATGTGTTTATAACTCTGCTTAGTCACCTGGCTGTCCTTCATGCAAATGCCCTACCAGTGTTGGTTTTGTGTTATAAACACACATTATCAAGAAGGGGAGTTAACATTTGCAAACTGCTAATAATGAAGTCCAGTAGATGTACCTTTATAGAGACAGTATGCATAATACATGTGATGTTTAAATGTAAATGTTCTCATATGTGCACAGACACATTTATTAAAAAGAGTTTTACTTGAGTGTAAAGATTAGTAAAATTAGTATTGAGAAAACTTCATTTCTATCTTCTCCATAAATCCTATTGTAATTTATTGCTTTTCTACTTTGACATCCATTATATATGACTGTTTATGTGTGTATACACACACACACACACACACACACGCTTTCCTATGTTTCTGTATATTTGAAGATTTGTGATGTTTATCATTTAAGCACACTGAAAAACAGATCTAGACTCTACACTGAGGTTAGAGAATAAATGTGGAAGGTCTCCATTGTCTGCCCTGTGGAGCTGACAATTCTTGGGCTGGTAATAGCCAAAGAAGTAAAGTAATTACACATCATACAATAAAAAGGTGCTGAGAGGAAAGAAGGGATGGTCTTGAGCAGCAGGGAAGTAGCCAGGGAGAGAGAAGAAGGGATGGTCATGAAGACCAGGATATGATTTGGTTTTTAGTGATGACTATAAGATGTACCTTTTACTCTGTGAATATTTAATGTTCAAGAATTTAATCAGATTTACTTTAGAGTTCTGATATAATTTTATTTTTAATTTGTGATGCTGGGTAATGTTTTTCACATGCTTGCTGTGCATACTACCACTGCATACCCAGCCCTAATTGTACTTGGTTAAAATTTTGAGACAGGATGGTGCTGCATTGCCCAGGCTGGCCTTGAGTTTGTAGTCCTCCTTTCTCAGTCTCTAGAATATCAGGAACTAATACTGCACCAACAATTCAAGCTCTATATTTATATTTTAATATACTTGGAATGTTTATGTATGTTTTGTGTGCATGCATATATCCATGCTTGCATGTGTGGCACACATGTTTATGGGGACTGTCTTAGGATTTCTGTTGCTGTGATACAACACAACTAAAAGCAACTTGGGAAGGAAAGGGCTTGTTTTCTATTCTCCCTTGTAGTTCATCATGCAGGACAGTCAGGACAGGAATGAAAGGCAGGAACCTAGAGACAAGAACTGATGCAGAGGCATTGAAGAACACTGCTTATTGGCTTGCTCCTCATGGCTTGCGCTTTCCTACAGCACCCAATCATCAATCAAGGGTCATTCTCAATTGTAGTTTCCTCTTCTAAAATGACTCTAGCCTGTATCAAGTTGACATAAAACTAGCCAGCACAAGTGCTGTGTGTGCCTGCATATGTGACATCCAGAGGTTTACACTGGGTATCTTACTCAGTTCCCGTCCATCTTATGTATTGAGGTAGGGTGTCCTGCTGAACCCAAATGTCATCAATTTGAAAAGTCTAGCTTACCCCAGAGAGGGGGGGAGAGGGAGGGAGGGAGACAGAGAGAAGAGAGAGAGAGAGAGAGAGAGAGAGAGAGAGAGAGAGAGAGAGAGAGAGAGAGAGAGAGAGAGGAGGAAGACAGAGAGAGAGGGAGAGGGAGAGAGAGAGAGAGGAGGAAGACAGAGAGAGAGGGAGAGGGAGAGAGAGAGAGAGAGAGATCCTCCCTAACTCTAGAATTACAGGCAGACCTCCAAAAGTTTTTGTGTTTCTAAGTTGTTTTTTTCTAATTAGAATAATAGACTATAGGAAAATGTTCTTCTTAGCTATTCATGATTTTAGATGTTTTACAAAAATTAGGTTTTAGGAAAACTAAGCTCTAAGATGGCCTGGAATTTTCCCAATGAATTTGAGAAATTTTGTTTTGTTTTCATACCTGATATTAAACTATTTAGACTATGCTTCATTTTTCACATTTCAAAGGCATTGTGATTTAAAATTAAATACACAATTTAAAAATAAATAATAAAAACGTCTTCATTTCAAAATTAATACTAGTTTCCTATTTAGTCATACCCAAACTGTTTTTATCGTCTGAGTGGTTAATTTGTTGTGAGAATGATGTCTGATGCCATCTTATACAAGTGTGCTTGATCCTGTTTCTCTTCACAACTAGGTTAAGTGGGCCAGGGAGAACTACCACCATAACATTGGCTCACCATATTGCCTGCGCTTGGCTTCTGCTGATGTCAATGGCAAGATCATTGTGTGGGATGTAGCAGCAGGAGTTGCTCAGTGTGAGATCCAAGAGCATGCCAAGCCCATCCAAGGTGAGGAGCCCAGCTCTGTGGAGCTTGTTAACACGCTCACTCTTAGAACACTTTTGTCTGTAGTTCTCTCTCTACTTGTTTGATATTGTTACTTCCAGGTTAACTCTTGGGAGGTGTTCAGTCTATCTACTGATAGGAATTTAACATCCTTTTCTCTGTCAATCTACCTTTGGGCACTGTTCTTCAAATTTAACTGATTCATACTATAGTAAAATGCATGGGTTTCAGTACCAGCCTCAGCTTTGTTGATGATACTCTTGAGCTACCAAAGTACAAACTATCAAGTACACTTGTCTGAGTGACTAGAGTGAAATAGCTAGCGGTACTGATGATAAAGTAATAGAGACTAACAAACTTTTATTCTCATACTCATAACAGAGTTGCTTGGTGTTTTCTTTTAATGTTATTCTTCTAAAACTATTACAGTGTTCTTCACACAAGTCTTTGACAATGTCTCCTGCTTGGCTGAAATACACACACACACACACACACACACACACACACACACACACACACACACACACACGCACGCGCGGATATGAGGGGATGAACATAGGTGGATTTGGGTGCAAACACTCATATCAAGTCTAGATGAGACAACCCAGTAGGAGGAAAAAGGGTCCCACGAGAAAGCAAAAGAGTCAGAGATATCTCCACTTCCACTTTTAGGGTCCCTCAAAAACCCCAAGCTAAACAACTACAACTTATATGTGGAGAGCCTAGGTCAGATTCATCCAGGCTCCCTGATTGCCACCTCAGTCTCAGTGAGCCCATATGAGTTCTCCTAGTTGATTCTGTAGGCCCTGTTCTGGTGCTCTGACTTCTTAGGCTCCTGCAATCCTTCCTTCCCTGCTTCTTCAGGTTCTGCCAAGTGTTTGGATGTGGGTGTCTGTATCTGCTCCCATTAACTGCTGGAGGAATCCTCTGTTATGGCAGTTGGGCTAGGCATCTATCTATGAGTATAGCAGAATACCATTGAATCATTTCATTCACTGGTGGTTTTGTTTTATCTTTTATTAGTCATGTTTACTTCTACCATAAGTCTCTGAGCCATCAAGATTCTGGGTTTTGACCATCTAGGCAGTGTCAGGCATGGGCTCCCCCTCGTGGCTTGGGCCTCAAATTAGACCAGGCATTGGTTGGTCACTCCTACATACTCTGAGCTACTGTTTGCCCCAGGACATCTTGCAGGCAGGACAGATTGTCGGTCATAGGTTTTGTGACTGGGTTCATATCCCAGTCCCATCAGTGGAAACCTAGCCTAATTACAGAAGACAGCCAATTCAGGCTCTGTATCCTCCATTACTAGGAGTCCTAGATAGGGTCACCCTCATAGGTTCCAGGAAGTTTCCACTGCAGTAGATTTCCCCATTACCCATTAAATGCCCCATATTCCAGTTATCTCTCTTTGTACGCTCTCCCACACCTGATCCTTCCTCCCATTTCCATCCCCAACCATCTGTAATCAACCCACAAAATCTGTTTCCCTTCCCCAGGAAGATCCAGGTATCCCCCTAGACCTATTCTTTTTATATCTAACTTCTCTAGGACTGTGGATTGTAGTGTGATTTTCCTTTACTAATAGCCACTTAAAAGTGAGTACAGGTCATGTTTATCTTTCTGGGTCTGGGTTGCCTCACTCAGAACAATTTTTTCTAGTTTCATCCATTTGCCTACAAATTTTGTGATGTCATTTTTTTCTAACAGCTGAGTAGTATTCGATTGTGTGAATATACTACATTTTCTTTATCTTTTCTTTGGTTGAGGGACATCTAGGTTGTTTCCAATTTCTGGCTATTGTGAATAAAGCCGCTATGGATATAGTTGAGCAAGCATCCTTGCAGTATGATAGTGTATCTTTTGAGTTTGTAGTAATTTTTAAATGATTATTTTTAAAATATCTATTTGAGTACTTACTATGTACTAAGTACTAAGCAACATTCTTGTTCTAAGATATTTATTGTTTTGAAAAATCAAGAAAAGCTTCAGGATTATGAGGTAATTCCACAAAAGCATTAGTCAAGTGTGGCATTCTGATCATGCCTATGAAAATCTGATTCTGAGTTTACAGTTTCAGGTAATGATTATTGCACATTTTCTTTAAAAGTAATATTCTGGGTTAATTGAGATGTGAACCAAACAATTCATTTTTATATAAAATTAACCTGACAATGCACATATATTATTACACTTGGTGGGTGGCCATTGGATTTTAAGGGTTATACACTTGGAAAAATATCAAGAAGAAGGTTGCCAGGCATTTTGTGGTTTTGCCCTCATCTTTGTGGTCTTTACAGACGTGCAGTGGTTGTGGAATCAAGACGCCTCCCGAGACTTATTACTTGCTATCCACCCACCAAACTACATCGTGCTCTGGAATGCAGACACTGGCACCAGACTGTGGAAGAAGAGCTATGCAGATAACATCCTTTCTTTTTCTTTTGACCCTTTTGATCCCTCACATTTAACTTGTAAGTAATAATTATTTGTAGAAATTAGTTATAGGAAGTACTAAAACTATAATTGTGTTACATACACAAAATACACACTTTACATGCCCTCAATAACTTTAAAGTGAACACTGGAGAAGCACATCTTTATATATATGCAGTTCCTAATGTACATACTGAATTGTAACCCCACACTATTTGCAGGTACTTTTATTGTTAGACATTTATACTGGCAAGTCATACCCGAAGGGGAATTCCCACACAGTACAGGCTTCCTCCTGGGCCCTGGATTAGACACAAACTGCACCCAAACACCTGTTTTAAGTGGGAAAGAAAAGTTAAAGTAGCTACTTTCTGGCTCAGGCAGAAAGCAGCAGCAAATGATTTTGCAGGTGTAATTTTTAAGAGGAGAAGAAGGGGAAGTCTGTTGTAGAATGGGCTAGAATGTGGTGGTAAAGGAGATAGGAGACAAGGGAGAAAAGACCAAAGGAAAGCGGGGAGGGGAATTTGTCCCAGAGGGACAAAGAGCTGCCTCTGGATAGAGGGAGACAGACATGGCCCGTAGGCAAATGGTGGTTTATAAAGGTAGAGGGGAAAACCCTTGTTAGGATGAGGTATTTAATTTTAATTGAGCATGTTAATTAGGTGAGCCAAAGGGGGCTTGTGACTGCTGAAATTTGGTAGTCAGCCTGAGGAGGAAAAGTGACCAAAAAAGGGAATAGACCTTGGTGGCCAGCTTTAGGAATGTAGTCTAAGGGTTTTTAGTAAGGCGGGGGGAATAGGGGAGAAGGACAAGGCCTACCAGAGCCACATGCTCAAGGGGGCTGGTGTCCCTGCAATACACATGTTGCATTTATGGCTGAATGGTATTGGGCTATCTTGGGACAGAGAGCTATTGTTATATTTTAGATCAGACTTAAGTAGACTTTGTTTAAAGATCTTGAATCAGGAATTTCATTTAATCTGTAGCCAAAGTTCTTCCTTTAAAAACATGATTCCAATTAATGCTATGTTGTGTAAAAGACATGTTCAAGAGAATTTTTCTTACAGAAGTGTTCTTTGCCAACATTTTATGTTTTGTGAATGAAGTTATCTAAAAATAGTAAATCTTTAAAAGGTGATAAATGGTGTAAAGAAGATAAAATCAGATGAAGGAGATGGGGAGGAATGGACTGTCAAGTTACATTAAATTAATGACCAGAACAAGCTTTATTTTAGTGATAATCAGATGCTTGAAGGAGGCAAACGAATTGGCTGAGGTCTATAGTGTTTTCCCTGGATTTGAATGATTTGAAATTCTGATTTTATCTATAAGAATTTATTGAGAGAGGCAGTGTGCATGAGTGTGTCTATGTTGAAAGAGAAAGAAAACAGGAAAATGTGGCTATAAAAATAATGATAGTACATTGTGTTCAGGCCTGTCTATGTACTTGTATTCTCTCTCTCTCTCTCTCTCTCTCTGTCTCTCTCTCTCTCTCTCTCTCTCTCTCTCTCTCTCTCTCTCTCTCTCTCTCTCTCTCTCTCTCTCTCTCTCTCATTTGCTGACAAATTCAGTGCTAAGGGAACGCAGTCAGAGGCTGGTTCATTATAGTCAGTGGGGACAATAGCGTGGAAGAAGGGAGTCAGTTGAGGCCTTGGAGGGTAAATTCCGGAACTTGAACAGTAACAAGGATTAGGCTGAGTTTATTGCATTAACACTGTCTCTGGTTTGTTTGGCTTGTAGAGTTACTGTGTTAGGGCACATGTATGTGTGTGTTATTATTTAGAGAAAAGGTCTTCAGATTGGCCTCAGACCCATGGTCCCATGCCTTCATCTATCTCTTGACTGCTGAGTATCAGGTGTTGGTCACGTGCATCCTGCCTTCCTCTCCTTTTCATGTTTATATTTAAGCTTGCACAGAACATGCTGGACTTGTCATACATAACATTGCCCAGATACTGGATACCTGTGCTTACAGCAGTTTCACAGGTGCAGTTCCCTGCTGTACACTGTATTAGCCAGGGAATGAGGCAGATGATCTTTCCAAGGACTAAGAAGGCTTAAGTTGTATCACTAAATACAACTTTTGTATTTTGTTTCATGGAGTGAAACTCCTGTTGGCACTCTGCTTTGCTCTGTGTGTGTGTGTGTGTCTGTCTGTCTGTATGTATGTATGTATGTATTATATATATATATATAGACCTACAGATACGAAAAAATATCCCAAGGTTCAGGCTGATATTTTAGAAGGAAAAAGATACTTACTAGACTTAGTAGCTCAGAGTAGTCATAAAAATTTAGTTTCATGAAATCATATTTGATCCTGGCCAAAGGTACCACACAGTTACCTACATGTGGTAGTCTTCCTCTTTGGCTTATATATTCTAAAAAAAACGCTTAGATTTCAAAATTACAGGATATAATGGGAATGAAAGTCTATGCATAGATTTTTTTTCTGAAAGAACAAATATATATTCTCTATGCCAGTGATCTTGTAATATATTTTTAGTATAAAATGTAATTGAGAAGTTCAGATTGGAGATTTGTGGTGAGGACCACCTATTTATGTGGGATAGTATTCCACGTGTTTGGAGTATAGCTTTGGCAGCTCATACTGTTAAAGTATCGTTGTCTCACTTTCATGGGTTAGAGTAGAACAGTGTGCTAACCTGGATTAACCCTTAATCAGAGCTCTGCTTCTCTCCATACAGTGCTCACCAGTGAGGGCATTGTTTTCATCTCAGACTTCTCGCCATCCAAGCCTCCCTCAGGGCCTGGGAAGAAAGTGTACATTTCCAGTCCGCACTCTAGCCCAGCTCATAACAAGCTGGCCACAGCCACGGGAGCCAAGAAGGCTCTTCATAAAGTAAAGATTTTAATCACTCAGGAGAAACCCAGGTGAGTGCAAGGGAAAGGCTGACTAGAGTGTGCAGCTCTCCCCCACCACTTCTGAGAAGGTTGACTTTGGAGGTACATTAAGATAAACTCTCTTTCATCTCCCCTGGAGAGACTCAGCGTTCATTGTCCTCTCCTCGGGCCACTGGTTGTGCTAGACCTCCTCACTGATCTTACAGATTAAAACTTACCACTTCCTAATTTTACTTGTGAAAATTGGAGATAATTTTAAAGTCATGGTCACTGAACACGTGAAGACTGGGGGAAGCTGGATTTTCACACTGATACACTTCCTCATTTATGTGCTCGGCCCTCTCCCCAGTCAAGAAGAAATGGAAATTTGTATGTAAGCGAAGGAAGGCGTTGTTCAGCATAGCTGAGAGCTGGGTGCTGAGGAGGCTCTGACTGAGCACATCTTTACCTTGTTCAGATTTCACTCTCCCAGTGTGAGCATCGGGTCTTTAGAGTACTTAGAGGCTTGTGACAGAGGTGGACAGATACAGTGTCTCCATCCAGCACTTAATGTAGTGTCAGACATGTCCCATGCAGTCAGAAAGTGTGAGCTGGGACTGTAAGAAATTGCACCTGAGTGAAACCCTAAGGAACCATTTGCATGCATTACAAATAGAATACTGGGTTTTTGCTAGATCTACAATTTTAAATAGTTTTGTCGTGCTTGTTTTGTTTTCTATCGTGATCTTGAACGTTGGAAAGTGCTTCATTGTCCATTAGGTGAACTGGGCTGCATGCTTTCTCATCCACCAGCCCATGAGGTCTACTCCAGTCCCAGGCATTTGGCCTCTCCCATTGTACAGCAGAAGAAAACTGGATTCCAGTATCATCCAGGCACACACAGCTGAGGTTGGCAGCCAGCAGGTTAATGCAATACAGATTCCTCTCTTTCTAGTCACCCAGATGAACTCTGTTGTAAACTTCCAAATCTTTCAACATAATTATATCAGCACATTGAATGCTTAATAAAAAGATACTAAAATGAGTCTGAGTCTCAAGACTCCTTAGTAGCTTTTATTATTATTAATTTTTAGCACGTTTCATATTCTACCTGCATAGAAGAAAATGGAAGAGAATTAATGGAAGAGTTTATTTAGTGTAGTATCAAAATATGGGGACAGAGGGAAGGAGGTGCCTGCCCCAGACCTCACAGGTGGCACAGCACTCCCACTTCAATGGTACTTGACACACTGAATGTTTTATATTTTAATCCCAAGTCTGTATTTCAGCAGTCTAGTACTTCTAATTGAAAAAAAAATTCAGCTGTCTTGTGAGTGTCAACACTGCCACCATCTCACCATAAGCAGACTTCTGTACTGTTTACTTTATGTGCTTTGAAGATTTAGAAACACTGGTGTCTACCTGGCCCATTTAATATTTTGGCATAATTTGAATCCTGGCAATTAGCAGAGGTCTGAGTTTCAGCTAGTCCATTTTGGTCATTTCAGAAAATAGTTGTTCATTCTTGACGGTTTTTATGTGATGGGGTCTTGATGCTGATGTTGATAACAGTTCCTCTTTGATGCTTTTCTCAGTGCTGAATTTGTAGCTCTCAATGACTGCCTCCAGTTGGCCTATCTGCCTTCCAAAAGGAATCACATGCTGTTGCTCTACCCTCGGGAGATTTTAATCCTTGACCTTGAAGTGAATCAGACAGTGGGCGTGATTGCAATAGAAAGGACCGGAGTTCCCTTTCTGCAGGTATCAATTGCAGGCCCCATAATTACTGTGAATGTTATTTAGCAAGCCAAGGACCCTGCAAACGCTGTGTGTCCCCTTCTCTGTTCTATTGAGATAGCAGTGATGTTACTTGGTGCTTCTTATTTACTGCACATCTACTTGGTTGGACTTAACCTAAAAATTGCTCTAATTGGTTCTGGCATTTTAATTAAACTAGATAAGAGCCAAGCATGGTGGTATATACTTATAATCTTGTGTCTCAGGAGGCTGAGACAGGAGGGTTATCTTGAATTCAAGGCCAGTCTGGACTCCATAGTGAATTCCAGGCCAGCCAAGGAGACCTATCAAGATTGTCTCAAACACACACGCACACACTCCACACACACACACACACACACACACACACACACACACACACACATACACACACAGTAATTCAACTTACATAGATGTCAAGGACAAGTTAATTTTAGGTTTGCAAATAGATTTTTAAAATGTTTATTTCATTAAATCTTGGAGAATATATTTGTGTGTGTTTGTGTGTGTATCTCCTATTTTGTCCATATTATTTAAATATGAGTTGAGTTTCCTGAAATATATCTAATGCACTGTTGGGTTTTAAAAACCAACCGGTCTCTGTTTAAAGGTAATACCCTGCTCTCAGCGTGATGGCCTGTTTTGCCTACATGAAAATGGCTGCATAACCTTACGTGTCCGGAGGTCTTATAATAGTGTCTTTACCACTTCAGATGATGAACCAGGTGGGTGCACATCTCAGTGATGTTAATGATATTTTCTTTCAAAATGGTCTTAGAAAGCATCACATGGAATAGTGTTGATGATATCCTTGTGTTAAGAAAGTGTTAAGGTGTAATTACATGTGTGACACAGGATAGTGCAAATGCCCAGTTGATTTCTCAACATTACAACAGTGCCTCTTTTGTCATTCCTTCTTGATAAATGCATGGCCCAAATAAATGAAATCTTCTATGAGTATGTTCCCCTTAGCCTGCACCCCTTGATTTTAGGATAACTTCCACTGTAACATGACAAAGATTAGTTAGTCTCTAAGGCACCCACTGTCAGATCTTTTGGAGAATATATGTAATGTATTTGTGAAATGATGAACTACAAAAAGATGGAAGAAACTTTATGGAGCAGGGGCCTTTCCAGACATCAGAGACTACTGTAAAGTAGTCTCAGTGCACTATTCACTGACACTTTTCAAAGCAGTCTTTAAACGCAGGGTGTTGTGATCGTTGTTGTTATTTCAGGGATTACACTTGTGTAGTTCTCATGTCAGTTATCTTTATAATCTGAAATGTAATAGTGAAACATGACACTGGTTTGGGCAGTTTGCACTAGTGACAGAATAATACCATTTTAGTTGAGGTTGTTTACACTGGAACAGGTGGTATTTTTGGCTTGCTTCCTCACTGGCATCTGAAACCATTTTTCCTTAAGATCCAGATCCTGTTCAGGAGCTGACCTATGACTTGAGAAGCCAATGTGATGCAATCAGGGTGACGAAAACTGTTCGTCCCTTCAGTATGGTATGCTGTCCTGTTAATGAGAATGCAGCCGCCCTCATAGTGAGCGACGGCCGGGTCATGATATGGGAACTCAAGTCTGCCGTGTGCAGCCGAAATGCCAGGAACAGGTGAGTGAGTGATAGGCTTATGGTTTGCATAGGCTTTGATTGTTGTTTTCTGTTTCTGTTTTGTAAATTAACAGAATCATATAAAAATAGGTTTTTTATATGAACCATTTTAAAGAACATATGCCCTGGATCATTAGGGATTATGTCTTGACAGTTGCTTCACCTGTGGCCAAGATGAATGACTGTCACTGCAAAAGAGAAATGCCACGGTCAGGGATTGATATTTGGGTACCTGGTATGGAATGCTGACTTGAAATGTGTAACCGCCTGCTTGCTGTCTTTGCAGCAATTCCAGTGTGTCACCGTTATACTCACCAGTGTCTTTCTGTGGGATCCCTGTAGGAGTGCTGCAGAATAAACTCCCAGACCTCTCCCTGGATAACATGATTGGTAAGCTGGGTTTATTCCTCCTACTTGCACATAAGATATTCTCTTGGAGTTCAAATTTATAGAGTAAGTGACTTGGCAGTTATTATAAAGTAAAAAATTAATATTCAGGAAAACTGAAATGTGGAGATTTTTCCCCCTTAAGTAAACCAGTGGAATCTAAGCTATTTAAGCATGAAGGTATCTGAAGTAGCTTGATTAGGCTCCACAGTTGTGGGAATTAGAAAATTGCAACCTTGAGAGATTATGATCTAAATGAAAGACTGAAAGAGAGGACCACACAGATGTCTAGATTCTGGGTGGAGAGCCCCTGCTTTGTGTCCCTCCCTCCTTGGGGCCTACATGCTCTGACCCACAGCTTGGCAATAATTGCTTGTTACTTGTAATTGAAAATCCAACCCAAGTGTTGTTTCTTGATGTAAGCTCATTTAGACGCACTTTCTTTATAGTCCCTAATAATGACCCAGATGCTGTTAACTGTGGGGTTATTCTCTCTTTCTTCTAGTAGGTCTCAATGCTACAGGAATAGTTCAATGATTCAGTTCTGTATCCACAGGACTGTGCTTTGTAGATATGCAGTGAAGATTCACTGAAGGAATAAATTAGCTGAACAGTATTAGAAAGAAAGAAAACTTTGGGTGGGCATTTTTTTCTTTTGGAGATTTTTACTTTGAACAGATACTTATAAATAAAAATGAAGAATGGGGACTTAACAGTGTCAAATGTTATGAAACTTGGAATTGTATGACTTTATAATATGCCAAGCAATTCTTTTTAAATTATCAGTATGGTTTATAAAGGATTTTCTGCATCAAAATTTTTCATAATGTGAATGAGAATGAGTATTATCTAGTGAGTTATTTTGTTTAAAATGCCAGGTAACTTACTACAAAGAGCATTACCTTATTGATCATAGTAATCACTGAATAATTTTCTGTGTGCTTAGTACTACACTTAGTGCTATGCCATATGCACAGAGCATCTTACATCCCTGCAGCATAGTTAATATGCCTTCGTTTATATAGAGAATGAGTCCCAGAGAGGTTTCCAAATGTGCCTTTAACCACACAGCAGTGAAAGGAAAACACCACATCCCTATCTTCCTGGCTCTGGAGAGGGCACTTAAAAGTGATCTCCAGTCCTACATGCTCACTTAACAGTGCTTTCCAGTCATATGTGATCCCTGTTTGTTTGGGGCAAGACCTTGATCTTGAAGACCTTAATTGCGTCATGATTCATCCAGTTGTAGAGTCCTTTGTTCAATTACACCATCTTTTAGTTCTGCCTGTTCTTCTAGACAAATCCTTATAAGGAAGTTTGCACACACTGACAAGTTTTGCAAAATTATTTGATCATTAACAATTTTCTGAGTTAATTGAATTTGTCTATTCTGGCATAAAATATTAAAGTAAAAAGAATTATGAGTGCAAATGAACAAAACACATCAGCAAATGAAGCCAGTACTCAGGTGAATTTTTATGTTGTTTAGGCACCTAAATGATACAAATTACAGTATTTAAAACAAAAGATAAAGACTGTCAAGCCGTTCTTGACAATGGAGTTTAAGTGTTAAATAAATAAAGCCTTGTCACTTGCAAGCATTTTAATTAAAACTTTTAATTAAACTTTTAATTTGAAGCTCACTGTGTACTTGGCCAGAATGGAAAGCAATTCAGTGAGATATGGAAAGTGGTTTATGTTTACTGTGAAGCCTGTAATTCCAGAACTGTCAAGCTTGTAATGTTCCAGAGGTGGGGGCAAAAGAATAATTCAAGGTCATTCTGGGCTATGTAGCAAGTTCAAAGTCAGTCAGGCTACAGTCTCAAAAAAAGGATAACTATCTACACTGGTACTTTGTATGTTGCATATATTCTTTTTATGCTTATTTATTTTACACATTTAAAGTATTTCATGATAAACTACATTTTTGTAGCTATGATGATACATTAAATCTTCTTATTAGCAATCACCTTGTACTTAACTAGTTTAATGTGTCTTATAGAGTCCCTCTAACTGAAAAGTAGCCCTGCGGAAAAGACAGGTAGTCAGGTGGTGATATGTTGCAGCATCTCAGTCCATAGACAAGGTCCTAAGCCAGGTTTCCCATCCTCTTCCTGAGGCCTCTTCTCAGTGTCCTTCTGCTAGGAGCTCTGAAGCAATATTTCTCAGAAGAAACAGGTCCCTGAATTCTGTGTAGCAGGACCCTGGAGTCATCTAGTTTGAATCTACTAAAGTAAATTCTTAAGTTGTTAGTGATGTGACTTAAGATACATGGGCAGCACTAGAACTATTGTGGGCTTGCTAGCTATAGCCCCTAGAGTGGTTCTCAGCCTTCCTAATGTGACCCTTTAATACAGTTAGTTCCTCATACTGTGGTGACCCCCAACATAAAATTATTTTTGTTGTTACTTCATAACTGTAATTTTGCTACTTTTATAATGTGTTTTCTTATAATCTGTGTTTTCCAATGGTCTTAGGCGACCCCTGTGAAAAGGTCATTCAACACCTCCCCCCTCTGTTGCAACCTACAGGTTGAGAGCTGCTGCCCTAGAGAGATAGCTTACACCTTAGTTTCTAGACCTGGTGAGCATATTGAAGATTGTAAGGTCAGCATGTCTATATGCTTTTCATTGTACAGGGCAAAGTGCAATTGCTGGGGAAGAGCACCCCAAAGGCACCATTCTTCAGGAAGTGCACCTCAAATTCCTGCTGACGGGGCTGCTGTCAGGACTCCCATCTCCTCAGTTTGCCATCCGGATGTGCCCACCACTGACCACGAAAAACATAAAGATGTATCAGCCACTCCTTGCTGTTGGTGAGTACTTGGCCTGTTCTTGTGTTAAACTCATGTTGTAAGATACTTAGGCTTCCTAGTTTCTAGAAAGTCTTTATTCTCTTGGGGGATTTTTTTTTTTTTTTTTTTTTTTTTTTTAAGAGAGAGTTTCTAAGTGTAGCCCTGGCTGCACTGGAACTCACTCTGTAGATCAGACTGGCCTCGAACTCCTAGAAATCCTCCTGAATCTGCCTCCCAAGTGCTGGGATTAAAGGTGTGTGCCACCACTTCCCCACAGGGGATGTTTTAAAAGGAGAAACAGGTTGGGGGAAATTGTATGCATAATTCCTTTCATATTTTTCTTAATTTTTTTCTATCCTGTTTCCTGTCTTGATTTTAATTGTTTTGAGCACATGTGCTTGAGATTATCTCTATGAACACATTTCTGAAAGATCAGGGACTATTTAGGACAGACAAAAAGCTCTAGGAATAGCAATGGTAGCAGAAATGCTGATTAACCAAGTTAACACCAGTGACCAAGTGCTGTGTTCTATGCTCTGATCACATTTTCTCATTTAATCTCTAACAGCTAGATTCTCTGTTTTTCCTAGCTTATATAGAGGTAAAAATGTAGATTTGGTGTTGGGTAAGCAGCACACCCAAGGCCTGACCCAAAGGTTTTGATACAATCCTGTTGGCCAGTTACCATTATTGTTTATGGGCTAGCTCTGTCTTAATTATTAACCCATTTCTACTTATCTAAGTATTTCCACGTGGTCATCTTATCGGGAGCAGTGGGCCCGGCATCTTGCTTCCTCTATGCTCTACATTCTGACTCCTCCTAACTACTTCCTCTTTCCTCCTCGTCTCCTAGCCCCGCCTGTCTTGTTTCCTATTGGCCAGCAGGGCTTTATTAATTAACCAGTATGTGAAACATATTTACAGAATAACATCTCCCATCATCTCCTCTTTTCTGTCTAAAATAAAAAGAAGGGCTCGCATGGCAATGGGACCGGGCGGCTGGCGGGGAGGAACAGGTGGGGAGGAACAAAGAGTAGGTTAGGCGGCTGGTGGGAAAAACCTGCCCATAACATTAGAGCTCAGGTTAGCAGCTTTTATAACAAACATTGAGTCTCAAAAATATCAACTTGCATGTATAGAAAAGTTTAAATTAAATGATTATGTATATTAATTTTATTTTAAAGTCTTTCAGATGAAATGTGTCCCCAAAGTTAGGTAAGATTTAGAGGTATATGAGATTAGACTCATTTTATAAGGAAGTAAACAGATTTCCCTTCCTGTTCACTCTGGTTTTTAAGTATTATTTGGATCCTTTTGTAGAACATAAATTTAACAAAAGACTTTTGTAGAAAAGGCTCTTCTACTAAATTAGCACCCATCTCTTCTGTCATTTTGATAGGTACAAGTAACGGTTCTGTCTTGGTGTACCACCTCACCAGTGGTCTGCTGCACAAGGAGTTGAGTGTCCACTCATGTGAAGTCAAGTGAGTATGTCTTTGCGACATATATGATTATAGACTTATATGATATCAGAAAAATTCTTTCTGTTGAGTCTCGTAGGCTTTTCTGCATTGGGTGTTCTGCTCTGGTGTGTGCAGAAGTCTGAGTGACAAGTGTGTAACCAGGTAATGGTTCATCAGAAATGGTTGTTTGGGACATTGTGTTTGTGAATTTCTCCTAATTCCAGGTTCTTTTCTCACTAGAAATCACTATGTTGTCAGGTTTATATAGTTTATTTCTCAGTTTGATTAAGCTCTGTCAGGACTGCTCATGGCGTATTTGAGTAAAGTTATTTTAGTTGTTAGTTTGAATATTATCAGGAAAGACACAAACTAAGAAGCATTTATTTGAGTTGAGATGCAGTCTGTATGTGAGTGCAGTGTGTGCAGAGGCTTCTGAGAGAAGGCTGACCTGGGAGCAGAGAGCCTCCTGCATCTGCTCTAGTGTTCTGCTCCAGACATATTCCTGCACCTGCTTCAGACAACCCCTACAGCTTTATTTTGCTGAATGCTGAACTGCTTTCTTTTTTGCCCGTGAGAGATAAACTATGAAATTATGTGTACATGTAAAAAGCCTTAGTGAATCTAATGAACATATTTCAATGAAATCTTTTTTCTAGATGGAGCAAGGTTAGCCTTTTGAGTATCACAACTTGTGATTATAATAGAAATCTCTTTCAAGAGCATTGCCGGTGGTGTGGCAGGTAGCTATTTCTCACCATCTTAGGTTGTGCCCCTCCAGTGTCTCTGCAAATATATTTACAATGTATATTTATAGTATCTTCAAGACACTGTACAATAGTAGTGTGGGGTATAGCAGCACTGTCCCTTTCTGGCCTCGGGGTCTGCAGCTGGTTCTGACAATTCTTCCAGTGGTCTCCACTACCACTCCTGGCCATTCAGGCATCAGAGCCCGAGCCCTTTCTTGTAGCTGTGTATCATCCTTGTGCTAGGTCTCCTGCTAAGAGTGTCAATGAATTTGGACTCAGCAATGGCAACAAAAGCAAATGTTGACTGAGCCAAGAAACATGCTGAAAATTTGACATGAATATCCAGAAAGTCAGACATGTTGTCATTAGTTTCTGAATTCTGAACCTCAGAAACTCGTTTATTTCAAAGTTCTGACCTGGATCACCTAGGGTGTGCATATTGCCACACACTTGCACATATTGTGGTATTATCTAGGGCTGAGTCATCCTGAAATTGTTGTCTGGATAGTGAATACTTTGGGGGATGTGTTGCTCACACAGAGAGTGCTGGAAATGGTCATGTGCAGATGCCCCACTTTTCATATGAATTTCCCTTTTTGTTGACATTTTGACAGTAATTCACTTTATATTCAGATATGTTTCCCAAGAGGATGCTAAAATCCTGCTGTCTTTGTGTTTCAGTTAATTCAGCTTAGTATTATAATTAAAACCATTATGAAAATTTCACAGATGTGCTAGAGAAAAGTCTGAACCAATTAGCAATAAACTCAGTGTATTCTTGATTTTTCACATGCAAATAAAGGCTAACTTTTAGACAGTTGTTTTACTTGTACTTGAATCTTATGTACACATGTGGCCAGGGATTGTATAATGACAGATAGCTGTGGGACGTGCAAGGGGTAGGTAGGGAACATGATGTTTCAATGTTTTGCAAGGGATGTTTCACAGATATCTATTGAACATTTTCTCTAAAACTGTAATTGGAGACTTTGGTGGTTATGACCCAGTGGCAGATACAGAAGTTACAAAATGGAATGGTTGACTCTGTTAGGACATTAGTTTGTATCGTTGTCCAGTGGGCTGAGTTTAAAACAATAGTCTGATACTCTGAAGAACCTGTGAACAGTAATTTATATAGACATGGATGGACTCTATATTGCTTTGAGTTCTTTGTGGAAAGAGAATGGTCTCTCTTGTTTACCTAGAAATTTACAGGGGAATTTTAGGATTAAGGCCTTCAGAATTGTGTGTTGTTATCCTTGTTGAGAAGTAGCTTCTCTGTTATCCCTTCTATAGATGCCCAGCATGCTTGGCTTGTGAACCCATGGCAATTTGTTGTCATCCTAAGATTACGGTTGTTCGGTGGCTAAGGATCCTACCAAAAAAGATTAGAGAACTCCTGGATCAGGCATGAGCTGCTGTTCTTAGTCCTTCAGCTACTCAGTATAGAGTTAAGCCTGGACAGCAGTGTTCTAATCCTGATGGCAGTGGCAAGCTCAGCTGTGTCTGACGGGAGTTTTTATTCTTTTCTTCTGACAGATAACCTCATCCTTATCTAATCCTCCTGGAAATCCAGCTTGATTTTATTTTACTTAAGAAGGTATAGGCCACTGTTGTATTTTGTTGAAAGGCAGCATGGTCGCATTGCCAGATTACAAACAAGCAGCCCCTGCAGGTTTTGCTACAGCTCCTGGGCTGGGACCACTCGTGAATGGGGACAGCACTTCCGTGACTCTGTGTCACACTGCTTAACAGAGGTGTGCTAGGCGAGAGTGACTTCAAAGACAGTCCGGGGTGCTGGGAATGTAGGTCGTGGTAGAGTGCTTACCTCACACGTGCGAGGCCCTGAGTTCAACCTCAGCAATACACACAACTAGTTTATTACACTGGTGCCTTGATCAGGCTTAGATCAAATGGCACAGTTTCACAGTCCTCTTGGGAGACTTACCTGGTCCCTGAGGTCAGACTGTGTGGCTCACACAGATCCTGTTGAGCTCTAAATAAAAAATACACTTGCATACTGTCCCTTTTCTGCTAGGACATAAGCTCCAGATGGACAGCAGGTCTGTCTGTTTCATTCACATTCACAATGCTTCACATAGCCACCGGCATGAATTGGATACTTACTGGGTTAATTTAAAAGCTGATGCATGAGAAGTGGGAGGACAAGTTGCCAGTGCCCACAGCTACTGACACCACTATTCCAAGTGTAATAACGAACTAATGAGTTGATATTGCCAGCAGTGGGACTTGGAAAGTGCTCTGAGGGAATCTGTAGGCAACCATTTGCTTGAACACTACCAGACTTATAGACAGTAGACCAAATGCAGTAATTCCTTCCCTTTTCTCTAGAAAAATGGAAGACTTGCCTGCTAGAGGGAAGAAAAGAGAAAGAAGAAACAAAAGGACTTTCTTAGTGATTAGCCCAGTTATATGATAACCACTGTGGGTATATTTATGTAAAGCAGGCCTGATGAATCCCTGAATAACTGCTAACCATGAGTGTGATAGGCCAGTCTTTGTGTGTGTACTCAGTAGTGTGTCTGTGTAACAAATGAGACTGAGATGGCAGAGATTCAAATGGAGCACGTACTGGAGTCAGTCTATCCCAGTCACATCTGAAGAAGGAAGGAGAAAGGTGTGCCCGGAGGGGAGGTTCCAAACTGTACTCATTCCAAGCAACCATCAGTCTGAGCGTGTCATACAGCTTCAGTTAGAAATGGTTGTAATCCTAGCTATCACAGCTATTGTTCCTGCTTCAACTGTTATTTTTCTCTGTGGAGTATGTTGTCCTTCTACCAAAAGACAAGTACATGGGTACACAGGAACCAATGAGGGAAATGCTTGTAGTTAACATAGCAGTTAACAGAGTTGACTGAGATGTCTTACCCCGCTAATCCCACGGTTGGGAGACTGAGACAGGAGTATCACTATGGGCTACCTAGTGTGCTTGAGGTCAGCCCAGGGTACAGAGCAAGACAGTCTCAAAAGAAAATAAATGACAGCAGGTCAGGTTCTGAGGCTAGAGCAGTAAGCTTGGGTGATGCATTGTCTGGTGGTCTTAAAAGCTGTAAACAGGGGCTTACATTGACACAGGAGATAAATGTACTGCTTGGTGGAAAAGCAAAGCAGAAAAAAAAAAACATTGCATACAAATGTAGTAATTGCATGCAGGTTGCTGTAGATCAGAGGTCAATAAACATGTTATATAAAGGATCAGTAATAAAGTTTTGAGACTTAAGAGTTTGGATGCTAAAGCCTCTTGCAGCTGCTCAAGTCTGCCATTGTATTATGAGAGCAGCCATAGGCAGCACATTCACACTGCAAATGGCTGTCCTCTGGATACAGATGAACAACTGTAAATTGGACCCAGTTTTAGTCTTTTGTCCTAGCCAGCCCTTCTACATGGAAGGAAATGTGTCACCATTGCCTGCCAGCCCCACTGCTGTTCAGTTTGGATGGCCCTCTCTGAATCTGCTTTCTCTGTGTGGCGGAACACTTGGTGCTTCTGTCGCCTTCACATCTTGACGCTGAGGGCAGATTCTTTGCTCCATCAGGTTTTGCAGCTGGGAGTTTTGATAACATTGCTAGTGATCACTTCAAGGATTCTTCTCTGAGTGTTTCTCTGCTGCTTGCTTTAAACACTCAAGTTCTTGAAAATTGCTCTGAAGTGTTTCTCCCCAGCTGAATTTTAGTAAGAATTTGAACACGTTTCACATATGTCAGAGTGTGCAGTAATGTAGCTTAAAAGGGTAAGAATAACATTTTAATTACATTATTAATACAATTAGTCTTAGGAAAACCTTATTTTTTCAAATAATCATTTCAAATGAAAAAGGGGTACAAGACTAAAATATGTTTGCTTTCTAGGGGTATTGAATGGACGAGCTTGACCAGTTTCCTTTCTTTTGCTGCTTCAACCCCAAACAACATGGGATTAGTGAGAAATGAACTTCAGCTGGTTGACCTCCCAACAGGTCTGTGTGTTGGCTTCCTGAAATATGGGGTGATATATCGTGCTGATGGAGACAGTGTTTGCACAGAATGTGCTGAGAGCATTTTCTCACCTTGGTGTGTGTCCTTACATCCTGTTTCTGTGGCCACTCTTTGGTTCTGTAGTAATTGCCCTAGAAAAGCCACAGCATTGTTTCTATGTACATAATATTAATGTAGCACAAGGTAAGTAGAAAATGGTTAGTCTAGACTCACAGGTGTGTAACAAAAGGTGGGACCCAGTCTTCTATTGCACACAGCTTGCATGTAGAAGTCAGAGGACAACTTGTGGGAATCAGTTCTTTTTAACCATAATAGCTCCTGGGATTGGCCTCACTGGCAAGTGATTTTACCCACTGAGCCGCCTCACTGGCCCTCTAAAAGATCAACTTTTAAGCCATCTCTGTGGGTTCTCTTCTTAGAGTTTGGAAACCACTATAGGAGGCCTTCAAAATTTTTTATAGGTTAGTGATGATTTGTAAATGTTCAAATTTAAAACTTTGATAGCTACAGGCTGATTGGATTAGGGAAAATTGAATATAGGAAGTTTTTGCAATAGATAACATTTCTAGGGCTAGGGATGTAGCCCCAATACAGTGCTTGCCTAGCATGAGGGAGTCCTAAGTTCTAGTTCCCAGCACTCAGGAGGAGGAAGGCACATTTTCCTCAGCTACATGCGTTCAAGGCCAGCCTAGGACAGGGGAGTCCAGTCTCATAATTTTAAAGAAGTGTTTCTTAATCTGGGAGATGGCTCAGCAGGTAACACACACAGCAGAGGGAGAGAACTGCCACCACAGTGTTTTTCTGACATCTGCCTGTGCACACTCACAAACCCACATACTCAGTATATAACTAAATGTTATAGAAAGAAGTCATTCCAGTAAAGTAACTTTTCAGGGTTATTTACAGTATGTAACCCAGTGAATTTAAGGAATGAAGAACTTTAAACTATGATAGCACGTGAGTTTTAAATTCAGTGATTTCAAATAATTGATTTTCTTCAAAATAATACAGTAGCTGGGTGTGGTGGCCAGATTTCATTGAGTTCCAGGCTAGCCAAAGCTACATGGTAAGACCCTGTTTCAAAAAACAAACAAGGAAACAATAGTAAAATAAAAAAATACAGATGATTTTAAATAATAATGATGTGTAGGTGTTTACAGTTGGTGTTAACTTAAAGAATCACCCATGCCCATATGCCATTGCTGCTGTAGTGTCAGGAAGTGAACTGTCTGGGCACTTAATGTCCTGGGTTCCTGCTTTGCTAGCACACTAGCTCTGACTTTATCTCAAGCAATATCAAATCCCACAGTTTGAATACACTTTAAAAAAAAAAAATCCCTGTGTTCTTCAGCAGAACTCTTGGCTAATTTAGAATCAGTTGTTACAGATTTCTCTTGTCTGTAATACAGTTACTGATTTCCTGAAGACATGTGAGGTTCAGGTTGTAGGTTTTTGTAGCTGGATGCTCTAGGGCAGAGGCTCTCAACCTTCCTAATGCTGTGACCCTTTAATATGGTTCCTCATGTTGTGGTGACCCCCAAACATAAAATTATTTCGTTAATACCTCATAACTGAAATTTCACTACTATCATGAATTATAATGTAAATATTTGTGTTTTCCAGTGGTCTTAGGGGGGCCCTGTGAAAGGGGCATTCAACCCTTTTTGGGGATCATGACCCACAGGTTAGGAAATGCTGCTCTAGAGGTTAGCAGACTGCAGATTCTACAGAGGTCCATTTGGGCGTGTGATTGATTGCACTGGCTTCCTGCAGGAGCAGGCTCATGTAGGCATGTTCAGTTGTTTTCCACCTGGTACGTTCTTTCTGTAATTCAATGTAAATAAAAGTCTCACAAGAAGGTATTAGAATATATTTGTTCAGATAAAGGTAGAATTTATTTTTATTTATGAAAACTGGTGTCTTTTTTGGCACTTAACTAATGCAGTGTATAGTTATATATCCCAGTTTCACTTAGACATTTTGGTAGGAATATGGTCAGACACTTCATCTAATACTTTGCACATAAGATAAGAAATCTTAAATACACATTACAAGAGGTTTCCCCCCCCCCCCCAGCTAACTGGCACATGAACACATGGGTGTGTTTTTTATGACTTTAAGTGCACAGTGATTGCTGGCAGTTCACAGATGCCTAAACTTTTAGGCAGCAGTATCTCTAAATTTCTTAAATTGAATTACTCAATTTAAGAAATTATATAACACTAAAATATCTTTTTATATAAAATAAGCATTTGAATGTAAATAATATACTTTTGTTTCCTTTTCACATTTTAAGAACATTTTAAAATTTAGCTATTAGAGCTGGCTTTGAAGCAAAGGGACTAATAGACAGGAGGCAGAGGATGTTAGTGTGTGGCTGACCATATCTTGTTTTCATGTGGTGTGTGCTCTTCATCTTTTCATTTTCCATTAAAGGGAGAAGCACTGCTTTCCGTGGTGATCGAGGCAACGATGAATCGCCCATTGAAATGATCAAAGTATCTCATTTGAAGTAAGTGTCATCCTACACTATCTACGATTTTCTCCATATGGTATATCACAATTGTTTTTTTAACTTTTAAGAAAGTAGGGATATGTTAGTATTCCTAGAGTTTGTTAGTGATAGCAAGTAGTTATGTGTGGCCATATCAAAAGCATATTGACTGTAGATGTGGAGACAGCCTTGAAATGCTCTTTCCTTCTGCTTCCCTCCCCTTCCCTACCCTTGTTTTCACCAATCCTACTGTATGTAGGACCAAAAATTCAAAAGACTATTGGAAATAAAATGAACCTAAATTATACACAGAGAAAATGAGATCTTTCACAATAATCCCATGCTCAAAAGGGCACAAGGCTTAGAAGAAGACAGTCTTTATCATGAAAAACACACTTTGTCAATCCATAAAACTGGCCATGCTGGCTACTCTTATGTCAGTTTGACCCAAGCTAGAGTCATCTGAAAAGTGAACCTCAGTTGAGACAATGCTTCTGTAAGATCCAGCTGTAAAGCATTTTCTTAATTAGTGATTGAGGCAGAGGACCCAACCCATTGTGTCATCCCTGGGCCGGTGGTCCTGAGTTCTATGAGAAAGCAGGCTGAGCAAGCCATGGGAGCAAGCCAGTAAGCAGCATCCTCCATAGCCTCTGCATCAGCTCCTTTCTCCTGATTCCTGCTGAGTTCCTGCCCTCACTTCCTTCAGTGATGAACAGTGATTTGAAAATGTAAGCCAAATAAATCCTTTCCTCCCCATCTTGGTTTTTGACCATGGCATTTTGTTGTAGCAATAGAAACTCTAATTAAGACAGCTGGCTTTATTAATCTCATGACATAAAAATTCACCCTAGTCATTTCATTTTGAAAAACAGTGAAAATTGATAGCAATGTATTTTGGGATTTCTGTGTGAATCTTAGAACATGATTGTCGTGTTTACCCAAAACACCTTCCTGAGGTTTTGATCTGTGTATCAGAGGGGGAAGAATGGAATCTTAACAAATTTTTAAATTCATGAATGTGGCATATACCAACCCCCATTTAGCTTTTCTTTGTCTAGAAATATTATGTACTTTTCAATATGGTATTACATGCAGTATTGTACATGATTCAATATGTAAGTCTTATGTTATATTCAATGTTTTATATCTTTTATGATGCTGTTATAAATGGATTTTTAAATCTCAATTTCCAATTATTATTATATACTGAACTACAATTAAGTTTTGGGTGGTTACCTTAAACCTTGTGATCATGCTAATAAGCTCAGTTATTAATTCTAGTAAGATTTTTGTTGATTCCTTAGAAGACTATGTGTAGACAGTTTTGGTTGTTAATAAAGACACTTCTGATCTTTTTCATCTCTAGGCCTTTTGTTTTGTTGTTGTTGCACTGAGTAGAGCTGCTAGTAAATATTGAAAGCAAATGGTGAGAGCACCAGCATCTTAAGCCCTGGCCTTTAACATAAGCATTTCCTACTACATGACACCATTTTAACATGGGCTATACTTTTTGATATGTATATTTTCATTTTACTTCATGTCATACTATCTTAACATTCCCATGGCATATTTACATATTTGGAATTTTTTTTCTCTTATTTTCTAGTTCTGTTGTAGTCAGAGAGCACAATTTTATGTTATTTCAGACTTCTAGATTTAATGTGATTTGTCACATGGCTTGGTATCTGTACTGTCTTAATGAATGCCCTTGAGACTTGAAAAACTGTGTTATTACGGTATTCTGTGAGTTGGGTTCTCCATAATTGCTCAAATTTGCTGTGTTCATGCTGGTTTTCTCTTGCAGTCATTGTGTGTAGTATCGAGCTCTTAGTGCCTAGATCCATGCGTTAGTTATGGGCTCATTGACTCTCTTGAAGACCTCAGGTTCTTGAGGGTATTCTGTGCTCTGTACTCAGGCACACATTTAAGATCATGTTGTTCTGATTAATTATTTTTTTATCACTAGGAAGGATCCTTTCTCTTGGGTGTTCTGCATTTGGAAATAAGTCTGATATTGGAACAGCCAGTGCAGTTTTGTTTTAATTAGTATTTATATTTGTCTACCCTTATGTATACACCCTGATAAGTCTTCGTGAGCTTGAGTAGTTTTCTTCTAGACAGTGTGTGCTAGGAGCTTATTCCTGTATTTGTCTGCTTAAGGTGTGTACTGATACCCTCTAGTATCCTATTTACATTTGAACTACTCAGCTCTCCTATCTTCATCCCCTCTACAGAGTCTTTGAAAATACCTCTCATTGGAAATTTTTTCCTTCCCTGAAAGTTATTTTACTTTCAATGGAGTTGGCAGTTTCCTATATTGTATTGCATTCTGATCATTTTCACTAAAACTACATCCTCTTATGTGGACCAGTCAGTGCTCATCTTATGTGGACCAGTCAGTGCGTATCTTCCCTCTGCCTACTATGACTTCATCTGTGCCTCTGGACTTGTCCAGTTCTGTTTGCACTGACAATCTCAGCTTCTCAGTGATTCACATTTAGTGTAATTTTGAACACGACTTCTTGTGAGGTCTGAATGTTAGTTTAACTGCCTATGCATGGGACATGCCATCTGATTTTTTTTTCCCCCTTGGCTTATTAACTAATTCATGATGTTTTGTTGTTATAAAGTGGGATCTTTTGGTAAATTTTATTTTTTGTTGTTTATTTTAGACAGTATTTGGCAGTTGTTTTCAAAGATAAACCCCTGGAATTGTGGGATATTAGAACTTGCACCCTTCTTAGAGAAATGTCTAAAAGCTTTCCAGCTATAACTGCGTTGGTAAGTCACAGCCTGACAGCTGCTTTTCCTGGCAATAGATCTGTGTGGTAGCTACTTTTCTGTAGCTTCAGTTAGCTTCATTCTTGCCATGTATTTTCTTGTTAAAATGTGTTAGTTTTTGGGGTATTTGAGGAACATAATAAATATAGTTATGAAAGAAGATGTGCTTTAAATAGTTGTCATAGATATAAATTTGGTCATGATAGCTGCTATTAGCACTTTTTAAAAGCCATAGAAATAAAACTATTGCCCTATTGACATAAGAAGAGGAAATGGGTCAACATCAGAAAGAGTTCAGAAATAAACCCATGGGTATTTGGGATCCAAATACACAGTATAGCTATATGCAGATCAAAGAGAATAGTCAGACTGTTAGTAGTCAGTGTGAGAAAGCAGTTTCACCTTTTATTGTTTAAGTTGTCGTGCAAGTATACATCGTTTGTGAGGCACCCTCTCAACTCTCCCTTTTCTGTACTCCCTAGTATTCTATGTCTCTAGACAAAAATTATTCCACTTTAATGGAGGGAAGTAAAATAGAAAGAGTAAGAAACAGGAGGGTATTAACACAGCACTGATTATATAAATTAGATTTTCATGAATGTGAGAACTGGCCATGGAAGCATACCCTGAAGTCCCAGGATTGGAGAGGCAGAAGTAGGAGGGCAGCTCATTTCATACAGCCTGAGCCAGACAGCAGAAGACTGTCTTAGAGATATACATATGTACAATAACTACATGTGAAGAACTTTTATATAACAGGGCTGGAGACATAGCTCAGAGGTTAAGAGCACTCACTGATTTTCCGGAGGACTGGGGTTCAATTTCCAGCACCCATGTGGTGGCTCAAAACTGTCCACACACACCTATAAAATAAACTTTAAAAGGGAACTTTTACATGGGGTGATACTGGGGTAAGCTCATTAGAGTAGGTGGTGTGTAAGAGTAAGCATGTAAGTGAGCAACTGTGTGAGCACCTACCTATTCCTGAGAGCAGCCTTATGGGAGACCACAGTTCTCTAGTCCTGGATGGGTGGGAGTGCACAGGACTGTAGTGGAATTCATTTCATCTTGTTTAAAAGAAAGATGAAAACATATTTGTAGAACTTTGCCATTAAATGATATCCTCACTTGAGACCCAGTTTTGTGCTAATAGAAAGTAGCCATTCCCAGCTGCTCCAAGCAGGTTTTAAAAGAGGGAGCCTGGCATATCTGTCACCTTTGCTACACAGGAGTGGTCGCCATCTCACAACCTGAAGAGCCTGAGAAAGAAACAGCTTGCCACCCGGGAGGCCATGGCCCGTCAGACTGTCGTCTCGGATGCAGAGCTGGGTGCTGTGGAGTCGTCTGTGATCAGGTACTGTGTTCTGGTCCCTGTGGGTGTTCTGACAGTGACCCTGGCAGACACCGTGCAGGGCACCTGTGGTAGCGAGTTAGACTCACTTGTGAGCATTCATTCAGTGCAGACCCAGCCGACTGAAGTTGAGCTTTGTTGTCCTTGTGTTCAGTGTTATCAGTAACACACGGTGCTGTTAACCTGTCAGCAGCCATGAGTGTGATCAAGCCAGCACCTTTCTATCCCATGAATGTCAAAAATGCAAATGAACACTGATATGGCTAGAGCTAGAATCACCGTCACAGAAAATGTACTGGGAACTCTGGATTGTTATACTAAACTTCAGAGGTTTTCAGATGGTCTTGGAACTCTTATAAATGCATCTATATAGTGAGTATTAGTGGGTGTCACTCTAGGGAAAAAAAAAATGATCTTTTTCTTTGTCTTAAAGCTTATTACAGGAGGCAGAAAGTAAGTCTGAACTCAGTCAGAACATCTCCGCTCGAGAGCATTTTGTGTTTACTGACAACGATGGCCAGGTTTATCATCTCACTGTCGAAGGGAACTCTGTGAAGGACAGTGCTCGGATTCCACCAGACGTGAGTGTCATCCTCGAGTACATCTCTGCGAGGAGTGTGGTCAGGGATCTTGTTTATCCATATCCAGTGGAGACATAGTTAAGGAAAACATCTTGAGAAAAGCCTAATTTAAAAAATGTTACTATTTGAGGAGAAGTCATCTTTGATTGAACTCAGTCCATACCTCTGCAAAGTAACACAGCCCCGGGATCCTAGATCACATGTACTGTTCCACGGGAATTATGTCTGTTTGCCTATGAAGCTGAGGGTGGGAAGGAACTTCCTGGGTCCATGGCTGAGTCATGACAGAGCCATGTTTAGAGCTCAGCCGTCTAGCATCAGCAGCCATCCTGTTTCCAGTCCATAGATTTTCAGGAAACACTTGGTTAGTTTGGTATAGTTATAATCAGGTTGTAAGTTTAGTAGCATTAATATTTACTCATTTCTAGGTATCACTTATGGCTTTGTAAAATCAACTCTAGTTAATAATTGGCATCAGCATGCATCTTACAGATTGCTTTTAATATATAAATTAATAGACTACTAACCAGTTCAGATTATAATTAAATAGACGCGAGGAGGGATTTTACACAATCTGTATTTAATTAAAATTCCCATCTAAGAATAGATGTCCTAACAGAAAGCTGGCTGTCATTTTTAAAGTGGCTCAGTAAGGATCCTAACTAGCTGCAATTATTAAAGTTAAATGGAGCAGAGAGATGGTATCAGTTAGGTTGCTGTGATGGACACCGTAGCTATCTCCATGGGAAGAAAGGGCTTATTTTGTCCTACGTCTCTCAGGTCACATGCTGTCACTAAGGGAAGTCAGGGCAGGAACTGAAGCAGAGGCCATGGAGGAGTTTTGCTTATTGGCTTGCTTCCCATGACTTGCTCTACCTGCTTTCTTATACAACCTAGGACCACCTGCCCAGGGATGTCACTGCCCACAGCGAGCTGAGCCATAACATATCAGTCATCAATCGAGAAAATGCCCCTCAGGCCAATCTGCTGGAGCCATGTTCTCAGTTGAGGACCCTCCTCCCAGATGACCCTTCCTATGTAAAGTTGACATACCTTGGCAGCTGGCTTCTCCTCCAGTGAATGAGTCAAAAGAGCCAGGATATATGCTCTACATCCAAAAGTTACACCCTGTCACTTTTGCAGTCTACTGTTGATCCTTGAATCAGTCCTACTTATTGTGGGAAGTAATTACTGAGGCCCTTGAATGGGTGGAATTCTTTAGAGACTAGCTACCAAGTTCCCACTATGTACAAGCAAAGAATTGAAGGCATTCCCCTAAAACCATTATTATGAAATTGAAGGTAGCATGAGAATCTTTTTATATTATAACATAAACTTGGCCCTTATATAGAAGAATTAAGTTATATCTAGGACTTAATAATGTCTATTTTTAAGTACTCTTGAGATTGTCTTACATTTTTAAGATTTTGAAAGAATGGATGTACTAATGTTAATATAGAAAACTGATGTTTGGTGATTATAATAGGAAAGTTAACTTTAAATGTGTGCAAGGAAAAGCAGTTGTTGCTAATGCTGCTAAAAATTTGGAGAGCCCACTGTGCACTCTTAGCCTCCACGTAGCTCCTCTTTTAGAAGCCCAGGAAAGATGCCATCTTGTCTCTTACAAAGTTACCTGTAATTTAATCTCTTCACTTTCCAGTTGCTTCACACTGAGGTTAGAATGTAATGAGGCCAAAAACTCAGAGTGCCATTCTTTTTGACTAAACCAAAGAAAAAGATTTGGACTTTGGACATGAGCATTTTTTTTTAAATTTATTACACTAACATTTACAGCATACATGTGGCTGTCATAGAACAACTTGTAGCAGTCAGTCCTTTATTTATACCATACAGATCCCGAGTCTCAAACTGTGGTTGTCAGGCTTGGAGACTCTACCATCTAAGCACTGGCCAACTCTATCCTATAAATGCCTTGGCATTAGAAGGTGTCACCTCTATTTTGTGGGCATTGAACCCTTGGTATAACAACTCTTTTTAATCTACTGGATTCTTTCAAATGAATGTAAGTCTTCAAAGGAATGAATATATTAGTAAGCAGGCAGCCTTCAGTGAAATTGGTATGCATTTCAGAGAGCACATTATGTTTAGGGAAGGGATTGATATCTATATACTATCTGAGAATTGGTTTGGGTTTATTATTTTTCTGAAGGTGATTTTTTCCCCCTAGGGGCTATAATGTAGTGTGCAGGAAAAGGATTTGTTTGTTTCAATCCAGTGTTTTCCTTTTTGTTCTTTCGAATGTAAAGTTCTAAGCATTGATTTTGATTTGAAATTTTCACTCAGGACTTTGGCCCCCCCAAACTATAAAGTACATAAAATGGTACAAGGAAAGAGAAAAGTCAGCATATTTTAAATTGTAGGTATATGTAGTCCTCAGTGGCTTCCTTTATCTTGAAAATGGAAAGGATGTGACAGTGAATGTCTGCTGTTTGTGCATCTGCCTGGCATGTGGGTGAGCTAGCTCTGCAGAGGGTATTTAGGGCCACTGGGTGCACAGTGGGCCCTCCCTCCACAGCACCTCTCCTGCTCCCCTCAGCACCACAAAGGGGGTCCTCCTTTCTGCACAGTTGAGTTAACACAGCTACACTAGTTTGTGAGCTAATTTAACCTATAATATTCTCATGTTCAGATTTCAGAGAAATGGAAGTAAGATCTGAGAACACTGCTTCATATTACCGAGTCTCATGCACTTGATGAATGTTATTTTTGTTATTAAGCTCATTACAGTATTGATTTTTAATTCTGTTTTTCTTTAGTTCCTGGGATAGCACCAGGATTTATATAATATTTAGAGAGGCAGTTGGTCATTTTGTCAAGCGTTGGCACATTCTTGACCTAACCATAGAGGCCCCTCTGAATGCTTTCATTGTTCTATAAATGTATAGTGAGTTTTCTTTTAAGTAGTGGAGTGAGTGCAGTGAGTAACAACATTGTTTAATACCAACTCGAATGTGTGTTTATAGTGTGGCAGACATTGCTTCCAGAGCTTTAGCTTTATAGATATACGACTAGCGCTGGACTCCAGCAACAATAGGCTCAAGGCACAAACAGAAAGTTTACGTAAACACGCCACAACCCCATGTTGCCAGGGCAGTCTGATGCAGAGCACTAGTGCTTGGGGCCTCTAGTCCACCCTGTGCCTCTGCTGGTTCTCCCCACTATGCTCTTACAATAGCGTGTCAGCAAAGTACCGAGGCTTCTATTCTAGTGGACAGACCACTACACTACACAGAGGGTGATTGAGTTTCCCATGGAACTGATTTATATATAGCCTTTTGTAATGAGATCAATCAGAGTTGGCTCGCTTGACTGCAATGTATTCTTTTCTTCCTGAAAGACACACCTTCTCTGTAGATGTAGTTTGGGTAGCAACATCCAATGTCCATTTGAATGGGCACTTTGAATATCTATCAAATCGAAATACCATGTATTAGCGCAGTTGAAGCTGAATGCAGTGACTCAGTGTTCAAAGTTTTAAGATTTGATGGCGTTATACTAAAGTCAGTGCTTTGTAAGTAGTGTATTTATTATTTCATTGTGGTGACTCAGTTGAGAAGTTCATGTGTGGTTTTGTTGTTCTTGATTCTAGGGTAGCATGGGCAGCATTACCTGCATCGCTTGGAAAGGGGATACCTTAGTGCTTGGAGATATGGATGGAAATTTAAACTTCTGGGATTTGAAAGGCAGAGTATCTAGGTAGGCGCCAAGAGAAATCTTTGTTCAAGTGGAAACCTATAGTTGTAAATCAGACTGATAAACCTGAGTGTAAATTGGAACTTTGAGTCCCTTACTGTCGAAACTTTGGAGGAAGACTGGTCATGAGCCAGGCTCTGGTCAGCACAGTCGACCATGATCTGCAGGCAGCCATGCAGAAGCCCTGGGACCTCGCTCCAGCAGATCTTAGTGGACAGACCTCCCTGTCTAGTGTGGCTCCCAAGACCGCCATCCGCACACCTGATCAGAAATAGTGGGCACACTGGCAGGATTACACTTCATATCATGTTTGTTTTTTGTTTCTTTGTCTTCAGAGGAATACCCACACATAGAAGTTGGGTGAGGAAGATTCGTTTTGCCCCTGGCAAAGGAAACCAGAAGCTAATAGCAATGTATAATGACGGCGCTGAAGTGTGGGACACTAAGGAGGTAGGCCCAGCTGTGCAACCTGACTGTGAAACCAAGGAAGCTGTTAGCATGGGGCCTGGTTCTGTTGTCCACTTTTTCTGAAAATGGAATCTTCAATAATAACCTCCAGTCTTCTTAAAAGAAATTATTTGTTAGAGAGTTTTGCTCTCACAGTATTTTCTGTTGTAAGCGAGACAGCATACTGATTGATTGATTGATTGATTGATTGATTGATTGATTGATTGATTGATTGATATTTTAGTGTCATCTCTGTGACTGAGACCTGTGGAATGCAGGTTACATGTGGGAGATAGGCTGCCAGGGGCTCTTCATTTGTAGATACACAATCTCTTGACCATATAATCCAGAAAGGTCAACAACTTCATTTCCCATCAATCATGTTACAGGTTCAGATGGTGAGCAGTTTGAGAAGTGGAAGAAACGTGACCTTTCGGATTTTGGATGTGGACTGGTGCACATCAGATAAGGTGATCTTGGCATCTGATGATGGGTGCATCAGAGTCCTGGAGATGTCGATGAAGTCTACGTGTTTTAGAATGGATGAGCAGGAGTTAACAGGTAAGGAGCCCTCCTGAAAGGGTGCTTGCTGCCATGGGCTATGGCCATCCAGACAGGGCAACTGCTTCATTCATTTCAGAGAACTCTTGGGAGAACATGAATCTAATGACTTTTCAGTAATAAGCCTTGTGTGTCCTGCACTGTGTATCAATGCAGATCCACTCTGGTGAGTGGTTCTGTGTGCCATACTGTTTGAGTCCTGTCTGTGACTCCTTATGTGACCAACGACAGCTAAGCTAGGTGATTGCACTATCTTGCTGCTTTCTTGTGTGGTTGTTCTTTTACACAAATTAAAAATGTAGTAAAAAAATGAAACAAAACCAAAACTGCATGTATGACTTGTTTTTCCTAATGAAAAATTAAGGTCGCAAGTATATCCATCCAGCTGTTTAAAAGACAGCCTTTGTCTTTCGGAATGGTCTTGGAACATCCACCATGCATACTCCTGGCCGTCTACTTTGTAAAAAAAAAAATTCTTAGAGCCTTGGTTATTCATTAACTGACTCAACACAGAATTACCAGTGCTTTGTAAAGTCGATTATTATTTAGCACTGTATTATTCATACAGACTGAGGCTGTATGAATCTGACCTCTTGCTCTTGGTGCTAGCTGGGGCGCTTGTGACTTACATGTGCTGGGCATTGTTTCTTGTCACTCTCTGACCTTTGCCCACTATACTGGGGCACTAACTCTTCTTTCTTTGTAGCTGTGACTACCACAGGTAAAGGAGAAGCCACTTATCACATTCCCATACTTGATCTGATCTTGAGTCATTCCTTAGCCCTGCAGAAGGGTCAAGACCTCCTCACCAAGGGAGACAAACAGAAGCAAACATTTTAAATCTGAATTACCAAGGAAATTGAGGGAATCACAAGGGTGATGTTTAAAAAACAAAACAAACAAACCTAGGCTAAAACATAGGTAAATAAAATCTAAGTATTTTGGAACTTTATTTTACTTTTGATTTAAAATTTGAATCTAAAAAGTTCTATGTCATTTTAATGTATTCTCAACTAAGCTGACTACAGAATTGGAATCTATCCTACTAACTGTATACAGTGCTTAAACATCTGGCTGGGAACCAGGGTTTACATCATCATACTTAAAGTTTTACTAATATTAGAAAGAAAAATACTATGCTTGTTCAGTCTCTAGTGGTATAGCCTCAACCAGAAAAGTAGAATTTTAACTTACTAATGGGAAGGGTCACTGCTGGGCACCAGCATTCAGGGGAAGGAATAAAAGAAGGAGCCTTTTTTGGGCTCCAAACTTGTTTGTCTCTCCCCACCCGCCACTCTCCCCGGTTCTAAGGGTTGGCTCAAGAGCTTCAGGTCTACTAAGCATGCACATTATTGTATCCCTAGCTCCCAGGCTCTAGGCTTTTAAAAAAGAATATAATTATCAAGATATCTGGGGAATAGTTAGCAACTTTGAATATGGATAATATTTTAGGTGCTTTTATAGAATCAGCATTAAAACTCTCAGGTGTGGAAACATAGTAGTAGAAACATTTCTCACCCCATCTGATTCTCAAGTTGAAAAGCCTGTGCATATTATTCATCACCAGTTTAATTTTTGACACATAGCACCATGCTTGCTAAAGCAGCATTACTTCATAGAAGCATAATGAGTCATATGGCTTGCTTTAAATTTTCTAGAAATAACACCTTAAGAACTAAAAAGAAAGAGGTACGCTTGATTTTTAATAAAGACTTTATTTAACTTAAATATTAAAAAGTATCATTTTAAGTATAGTCTTTATTAATAATTAGTAATGACATTTTTGCCCTTTTTAAGCAGTAAGCCTTCAAGATCTTGCTGTATTTTATCTGTATAGCTAAGTAAGTTGGGGTAGCTGTAACTCAGAGGACAAATTTTCAGCAGAAATATTTGAGACCTGTTTAGATTTTATATCATTTCATGTGAGCAGTAGCTGTGTTTTTGAGTCACTCCAGATCTACATAGAAGTTACATAATCACTGAGTCAAGTATTGGGATTTAATTGTTCATTTTCTTCATGCTATCCATTTTTCGGGTGCTCAGTAGCTATGTATGTGACTAGTATGTGTTTTTCATGTTTGATGGCACCGTTTGTCATATATTTGGGCCATTTTAACTCATTGTGTCCATTCAAGGAAGGCTCCACAGGAGCTGGAAGGACTGGGTAGTGAAAGCCAGTGGCCCCTGGGTAGTGGGTCAAAGGTGGGGAGCCCAGTTGAGGGAGATGGTGTGTGTAGCTGCTAGGTGGTAGAACCATTGGTCCTCTATCTTTCCACTGGAATGTGTTGAAAACAGCCAGCTTTTACTTGTTTTGTAATGTCCAGATAAGCAACTACTTCATGTTGGGGGTTGGGGGTGAGGGTCATGCCTGTAGGATATTATCCCTGTGTGCAAAAGACTTCACAAAAAGGACTCATGGGGATGTCAGAGATCAGAGGTCGCCCAGTCCCTTCAGCGACCCTTCAGCGACCAATTTCTGATGGATGGGTGGACCATGTAAGTTTAATAGTCTCAGAAAAACAGATCGGTGGTTCAAACAATGGAAGTAAATGTAGTTGTTTTTAATATTATTTTTTTAAAAATATAGCTTTATCTGTATGTGTTGAGTTGCAACATTGAGTCTTTTATTCAGTAGTATAGAGCTTAGTACCATTCCAGATATTTAAACTTTAAAAAGGAGAAAGACAACGTATTAATTAAACTTGAGTGCAAGAATCTTTGCTCTGGAATAGAGTCCCAGTTGCACCAGGTGTAGACATTGGTCTCTTCTGACTGCCCTGTAAATGGTCTGTAGTGAGGCTTTGTTGAGGTATAAGAGTTCATTTTATTGAGAAGCACTCCTTTGCTGTCTAGAGCCTGTGTGGTGCCCATACCTCCTTGTTCCAAGGGCCTCCTTTGCCTTGAAAGCCTTCTTACTACACCAGCCTTGGAATGGACAATATACTTTGGACATTTCTCACATGTAAGTTATTTCATTTTTATTTTCTGTGCATGGTTTACTTGGGGTTGCAGGACACCCGTGAAAATTAGCTCTGGCTTACAGTCCAGAGCTTAAAAGGAATGAAGCCTTAACACCAATCCAGGCCAAAACATAGACACTACATGGATTCCTGTTCTGTGTGCTTTTACCGCTCTGGGGACTTGGAAGAACCCCACTGGTCAGTGGGGAGAGCAGCTGCAGGTAGATGCTCACTCTCAGGACTGGGTGATCAATCAGGATGGAGGGAAAAGATGACTGTGAAGAGGACCAAGAGATGCTGCAGGTTTGGGGCCAGGCTTAATTCTTTATAGCAGGATCGGAAGTGTGTTTACAAATCAGTGTCTACCTCACTACAAAAAATAAAAAAAATAAAAAATAAAAAAAGTCATCATATAAACAAATTAGCAATTATTTACTACAATTTACGGAACTTTACAGTATGTGGATGGCACAGGTTGGTGTGGGATGGATGTTGCTGTTTTTAAGGCAGTATGTATCTGTTGCCTAAGCACTATCTACTTAAAGACAAATGGCCATTCTACAGGGTAGAGGGAACAAATCACTTAAGCCATTGTTCATTGTAGGTTCTTTATTCAAAGGACTCTAAAGCTGATAGTTGTTAGAGCCAGATAACCAATTTTTTACTCTTTTGGAAACCTGAGGTTTCTTTATTCATTTCCTTGTTTCTATTCAGTAAGAAAAAGAAAGACAAGCTATAAAAATGGTTGGTGAGTCCTAGGTACATTTTTATTACTTTGACCCATAGCCAAGTTTTTAACCAGAGGTTATAAAAAGGTTATTTCTATATTAATACAATGTTTTTCAGTAAAGAAATACATAGTAATAAATGCAGAGACAATGAATGATTCAAACTTTTTTTCTATACAGTGATTATCCAGAAAATGAAGAAATAAAGACTCTCCTTCAAGAACAGTTGAATGCATTGTCTAAGTAAGCACTCTGTATTTCATAGAAGATAAGAACACAGGAAAATGACACACATTAATTTGATTTTTAAAACCAAAACAATTGTTTTCCTAAGTGTTAATGGTTCACAGAGAAACTGTTGACATAGCTTTATTCCTCTTTGTAGTTTTCTTTGCTGGAAGGACTACCTTAGTAATTACAGGGACAGGTATCTGTCTCCACCCAGTTCCCAGCTCTCCAACTGCTGTGCTCTGTTAGGATCAGGAGTTCTGTGTGGTGAGGCTCTATCATGAGTGCCTCATGGAGCTGTGTTAAAGAGCACGCAGGTGACTCTAAGGCAGCCTGTGCCAGGTGCTGTGAGTGCACAGTTCTGGCTAAGAAACTAATGTTTCTTAGAGCCATGAGCATTTAAAAATAAATACTGAGAATTATTTTGCAAAGGGGGGAAAAATAGGGGTCCACCTGAAGTTCTTGGTAAAATAGAGCATGTTTTTGCAAATCTAGATTTTGCCATATATAATAATCTTTAACAAGTTATAATACTTGGTTAATGGCAATTTCAAAATAATTATTGTCTTTAGTTTCCTAAGATTGACCCTGTAAGAATACCGTCGATAGTAACATTCTTGCCCTGCAGTCAAGTAAACTATTGCCAAGACTGCAAAGCAGAATCCTGGCTCCAGTGCTCAGGGTGGTTGGCAGCATCCTTCCATTTGTGTAAATTGGGAGCCAAGGCAAGGTAACTGCTCTTAGAAATCCTGAACATCTGTTGATACATCTCTTTGCTTTTTGTTCGGTTGGAAATGTTTGTGCTACCTCTGTCTGGGTTCCTGTCTGCAGTGACATAAAGAAACTCCTGCTTGATCCTGAATTCACTCTCTTGCAGAGGTGCCTGCTTGTTTCCAGGTAATATTCTCTGACATGCTGTATAAGAAACAATTCAGAGTAACTTACTTCTTTTATTGAGGTCTTGTAAAAGTTGCGCAAAACTCTGACATGTTTTAAAATCTAAGCTCCTCCTTTAGATTTGATTTACAATCCATTTTAAGAGTGCTGCTACAAACCGGAAATCCTTTTACATCTTAAATGAGATCTGGGCTTACTGTGCTGCATGTTGTCAGCTTTTAAAATGTCAGCCACAAACAGGGCGTTGGTGGCATACAACTTTAATCCCAGCACTCAGGAGGCAGAGGCAGGCGGATCTCTGTGAGTTTGAGTCCAGCCTGGTCGACAGAGATAGTTCCAGGACAGGCTCCGAAGCAATACAGAGAAACCCTGTCTCAATAAATAAATAAATAAATAAATAAATAAATAAACAAATAAGCAAACAAACAAATAAATCCTGTCAGCTACAAAGTGTGCATTTAAATGTATTTATAAACATACTGATGGATTACCTTTAAAAGCAATCACCTGTACTTTTCTAGTGTTTAGTAGAGTCACTTACAATGAAGACGTTTCCCTCCCTGTCCCAGAGAACAAGTGGCAGATTATTTTGACACTTTATCCAGAAGCTCTTACTGGGAAGCTGATGCCTAAACATAAAAATACTGGGAGACCAGGCCTGTAGAGCTGTTGGATGTGAAGGGCTCTGTGTGGTCAGGCCATGTGCTATTGGGAACCCAGTAACCAGGCCAGAGGGCGCACTGCTTATGTTTTCTCTGGACTCCGAAGTGGAACACTGTTCCGGGTACTAGAGGCTGGCTACTCAAGGCAGTCTGATCAGGCCTGGAGTGTGAACTCATGGAGGCTCACTTTCCTCCTTCCCAGGCTCTATGGTGATGAGTCAGAGCTGCACTTCTGGACAGTGGCGGCCCACTACCTGCACAGCTTGTCCCAAGCCAAGTCTGGGGACATAGTGGTAACCCAGGAAGGTGCTCCACAGGACAAGCTGAACAACCCACTGGATATCTGCTACGACGTGCTCTGTGAAAATGCCTACTTCCAGGTGCTGCTGCTTTCTAGAGCAAAGCCTTATTCACAGATCTCATCATCATTGTTGACGTTTTACCTGAGCATCTTAAACTTGGGAAACTTCTGAGCCAAATTAAAGCCCACAGCCTAGAAATAAGTGTGGCACATTGTATGAAAAGCCTGATTCTCCGAAAGCTCATAAACACTAAGTTTTTAATGCACACAAAAAGTCTTGATCTTTGTATTAATTTTAACTTGGAAGGCTCGTTGTAATTTGCTCACCTTTATTTTACATAAATCTCAGTATTTTTACTTGATTTAAAAAGTTTACTTGACTTTAAGGTTTGACTAAATTTTCTCTTCCTTCTTCCTCCCCTCCCTCCCTCCCTCCCTCCCTCCCTCTCTCTTCTTTCTCCTTCGCCTCTCTTGCTCTTCCTCCTTCTTTCCTTCTTTAGAAATTTCAACTGGAAAGAGTTAATCTACAGGAAGTAAAAAGGTCAACTTACGATCACACAAGGAAATGCACAGACCAGCTGCTACTCTTGGGTCAGGTATGTCAGTTTTGATGCTCCATGGATGGATGGGCATTGATGGGCATCTCATAGCATTGTTGTGCATATGAGATGCACTCTCACTTCTGCGTCCATATGTATATAGCCACGCGAGTGCATGCCCTTCTCTGTACACACTTGGGCTTTCTTTAACAATATCACCAGCAGACATTGTGAGCTTCACAGCCATGAGGTTAGCCTGCTGTAGCTTTAGCTTCTGTAGCAGACAGCAGCTGTTGATTTTGTTTCTCTGCACTCCTCCTAACCATCCCTCCTAGCAGCTCTGCCCCAGACTGATTGGGTCTGCTTGCCTTAGAGCTAAAGCGAAGGACTTTCACTGGTTTGTATATGTTGATTAAACATCACATGTTTGAAAGTGAATGTTGCCTTTAGGCTGTAGATTTTGACATTCCCCTTATGAATCTTAAAAGGTTCTGTTAGGGAGCTGGAGAGATGGCTCAGCAGTTAGGAGCACTGGCTGCTCTTCCAGAGGACCAGGGTTCAATTCCCAGCACCCACATGGCAACTCACAACTGTCTGTAACTCCAGATACCCTTACACCCTTACACCAATGCACAGAAAATAAAATTAAAAAAAAAAAAATGACCTTTGACTTCTGATCCTGGAAAAAAAGAAGGCTCTGTTGAAAGAGAATATTCCTGTAACTAGAGGAGGTGTTTCTCTTCCTAGACAGACAGAGCCGTGCAGCTGCTGTTGGAAACAAGTGCAGATAACCAGCACTATTACTGTGACTCACTGAAAGCTTGTTTGGTCACCACTGTCACCTCCTCAGGCCCTTCTCAGAGCACCATTAAGCTGGTGGCAACCAATATGATCGCCAATGGCAAGTTGGCAGGTAAGGCACACTGTCACTGCATCTGTCAGTGCTGGGTTGGGCTGTTGAAGACATGTCTCTTTGTATATGCTACAGAAAACTAGTGCTGATTGTAGGGTGACTACAGTCACATAAGCAGAGCTTATTCTAAGTGTAACATGAGGAGTGAATGATGGCGGTGACAGCAGGTGTAGGTCCCACGATCCTGGGCCAGGTGCCCCACCCCAGTTCATGCTCACTACCCTGGTTGCTTAAGAGGTAACATTGTAGAGCTCTGTCCTAATAGTTTGTTTTAAAATTTAGTCCAACAACTTCCCATTAGGTCCAGGTTGAATGCCCCTTATCTGAAATGGTTAAGTGCCCTCACCCTGTATACAATGTACAATACTAAAGTTAAATGTGGCTTAACTTTGAAATGATTTGTTAAAAAGAGCACTGCTGAGCCAGATGAGGGTACTTTCTTCTGTCTTCCAGAGGGTGTTCAGTTACTCTGCCTGATAGACAAGGCTGCGGACGCCTGCCGCTACCTGCAAACATATGGCGAGTGGAATCGGGCAGCATGGCTTGCAAAGGTAGGCATTTGCAGTAGGTGTCCCGAGCAGTTAGGTAGAGAGCTTGGTTTTGAGCCTCTGCTCTTTTCCTGAGAAGCTGCTCTACATGTGGTTACTTGCTGTCCCACCTGTGATGATGAGTATTAGCCACAGTTTTCGCTGAAAACAGCTTGCATTGGTAGCAGTCAGGAGAAAACAGCTGACTCCTGCCTGCCAAGGTCTAATGCAGCCATGCCCCCAGCATCCATCACTGCAGTTTGTATGTGATAAACGGAGCTTCTGGGCGGTGTAACAGTTTGTCTGTTTGTTTCAGAAAAGCACATTTCATTTCTCTGTCGAGTGTAGGATGTTCTGTTGTGTCTACCTTTTTCTCAGGTTCGGTTAAATTCCGAAGAATGTGCAGATGTCCTGAAGCGGTGGGCTGACCACCTTTGTTCTCCACAAGTCAATCAAAAGTCCAAGGCCCTCCTGGTCCTCCTCTCCCTGGGTTGCTTTGTCAGTGTGGCAGAGACGCTTCACAGGTATGATGTGAGCCCTGGCCACTCAGGGTGCTGGGTGAGCCACTTAACAGTGTTCTCAAGCTCTGATGATGGAGGTAGATGTGTGTGATGTCCAGAGAGTGGTACAGTTACGGTTGTGACGAAGAACCTAGAGGGGGATGGGGCATCTCTGTTCATTAGTAATTTATTCTATAGCTTGTAATATTTTTTCCAACAATATGTTTGCCAAACTCAAAGGACACATTTTAAGACTACAGAAATCTTTAGACAGTTGGGGAGGATTCAGGCTTGAGAGAGTAGCTGAGAAGCCCCAAGAGCTGTGAGAGGTGGTAGAGTGTGGCAAGTTGGAGTGTCCCCATGAACGTCTGTCTCTGATAGGAAGAAGATTCACTTGTAGACATCTAGAGGCAGTAAATGGAGACAGCTGTGACGGATTACTTACTCAATCTGGGCAGCAGGAGCATAATTTAGAAAAGCTTGTGGTCCTGGATTTAACCACTACTGGTTTAAACTACTTAGCTCAGTGTTCTCAGTGTCTACCGTGAAGCTTGTACTTGGAGAAGTGTGCTCCCTCCTTTATAGACCAGGCCTTAGAAAGGTATTGTCGTGACCTACAGAATACTCCATTTCCATGGGAAGGGTGTACAAAGCTTCAGACAGAATGCATGCCCACCTATGGCGGATCTTGAGAACTAACTTATTTTTTTTCTGTTGACCAGCATGAGGTACTTCGATAGAGCAGCCTTGTTTGTGGAAGCCTGTCTCAAGTATGGTGCATTTGAAGTCAGTGAGGACACAGATATCCTTTGCTAAGTGGGAAAGGTAACATGAGTGAGAGAGCTGTGTTACATTGAGAAAAATCCATGCTGTGAGTCACCAAACCCAGAAGAGAAGGAGGAAGAAAAAGAATCAGAACAGCCTCCTGCACTTGAGGCTGCTTAGAAAGGGGCAAGGAGGGCTGCCAGTGAAGGGCCGGTGTGCTCTGATATGTGTTTGACCTTAAAAGAAGGGAAGTAAGTAATTTAGAAAAGCATGTGGTCCTTGTACTTTAAATAGTATTCAAAATGACACATTTTGTGGAATATATTTTATATATTTACATAGAAAATATAGATTAGAAAATTGAAAACTCCCACTGTACCCAAGTGAGCCTCTGATGTGGAATAGGACAGAGCGCTTGAGATGTGCCATACAGGCGGGCTGCTGTGAGCTGCCCACACCCAGGGACACTGTATTCTGCCAACCATCACTTGGGTACTGTCTTCTTTTGAAAAGAATGGGCTTGTGAATATAGCTCCCAGGTCCTCAGTTTTACATAACTCTGCCATTTCTCATTATCCTTTTTCTTGAGTTTCTACATTTGGCCTCATTTCTATATGTTGGTTATTTGGCTCTGTACATATTCATTTTTTTTAAAGCTAACCTGAATCAAAATATTGGAAAAAGTAAATAAAGCCTAAGGTTAGGCAAAGCCATGGTCCTAGTCACTGGTAAACTTGTTCTAGTATCAAGTTTTTCAGGACACCACAGACCAGGGTTATCTCAAAACCTAATGCCCAGCCATCTAGAGCCTCTTCCCTAACAAGCTATTCTGCTCTGACTGCTGGTCTCTGAGGAACTTGGACCTGGAGTGGGGGGTGTGTGTAGGTTCTCTCCTGTCCTCTGCCTTTCTGCAGTCCTCAGTGGAGTACAGCAGTGGCAGCATCTGAGGACACTGGCTGGAGTCTTCCAGAAGAAACCTTGGGCTCAGCTGGTGCAAAGTGCAGCATGGTTAGATTGAAGTACACCTCCCTCCCCCATAAAGAGGTGCCCATACTCATGACATGCTGAGCCCCATGGCACCAGCTCCCCCTGGAGGACCTGGGCAGATCTGTCCTTCTGCTTTGGAGTCTGTGGGGAGCCCATCCTGTGCTCTTGGCTTCCTTAACTGAGGTTTACAGAAACTCATCACTGCCATCTATGCAGACTATGCCCGAAGCCTGAAGAGCCTTGGTTTCAAACAGGGAGCAGTGCATTTTGCCTCAAAAGCTGGAGAGGCTGGCAGAGATTTGTTGAATGAGCTTGGATCCCCCAAGGAAGAACTGATAGAAGGGTGACATTCTGTGCAGGAAATCCAATGTTGGAAGCGAGGTGTGAGGGAGATTGACCTGACCGTGCTCCCAGTCAGTGTCATGGTCATCCAGACCTGGCCCTTGTTGGTTGTGTCATCCGCTTCTTACGACCGCAGGTCTCAGCAGCATGGGCACATTTACACTAGGGACCAGTTCTGTATCCCATGTGAGCTCAGATCAGTGGGGACAAGGTGGGAAAGTGAGTAGTGTTTATACTTTGGAAAGTGCTTTTAGGATCCTTGTGACTACTTTTCAATATTTGTAACCTAAAATTCAAGAGACTGGATTGCTTTCCTTTGTCATTTGTTAATTTAAAGATGTTTAAGAAATCTATACGGCTCCTTAGATTCATGCTGTGTGTGCCTGTATTGATAGGCAGTTGTTTAGGACACAGCAGGGCAAAGCATTTGAAGATGGCCTGCCACAGCACTTTCATTTTTCTTACCTTGAGAACACATTGGATTCCCGCTTTAGGCACTGCTCAATTTTGTCTTTGGGCCTCATAGTCTTCATGGAACATGCCTAAGCTTTATGTTTAGTGTTAGTGGTCTTGGATGGTCTGAATTTTAACTCCTAGGATACATTCCAGTAACCTCATTTCTAAAGCCTCTTTTTTTTTATATTCCCTGCCTTTGTTTTCTTCCACTAGATGTAATTATTATAAATTATTGCTCAGAATTTAAGCAACTGTGACTATACAAATGATAAATAAAGGAAAATCTCAGCCAAGACTTTAAGTTTTTTTTTTTCCTTTCTTTCTTTTTGAAATGGGGCCTTTTGGCCCAAAATAGTCAAATGAACAACACCTTTGCCCCTACTTTATTTTTTCAGAGACATTGGGAAATACAACTTCAGGTCAAAGTTACAGTCACTGGTTCCCAGCAACTTGGGGTTGTTTCCAGCCCCGTCTTCCATTTTTGAAGTTATCGACATCAGGGGCACTTGAGAAAGATGGCTTATTCCAGACTCCATGTGGCACTTTGGTGAAAAGACTGGGTTTGAACGATGTCTGTAAATCTGAGCTGAGATTAAAAAAAAAAAAAAAAAAAAAAAAAGACACACCTTAGTTATCTCTCTGCACGTGTAGCTGAGGTACAAGCTTTCTTCCTGCTGCTGCAGCATTGGGAGAAATGAAGCCCTAGCTGGCGGGGATGCAGGCTGGAGAATGCTAGCTAGGACAGTGTCTGCAGTAGGCGAAACACTGTGGCAGGTCCACTCCTTATCTGCTGGCCACTTCCGGTTTGCTGGTGGATAGTGAGACCTGGTATTCACTGCCTTTGCTTGCTCCATTTGGAAGACTGACTGGTGGTTTGAAAGGCCTAACCTTTACTGAACAGTTTTATGATTGCCATTAAGGGGCCAGATTGCTGCCTTGTGAAGTCTCACTGGTGACAGATGGGCATGAGGTTCCCTGTCACCTGTTACCCTCACAGTGAGTGCAGTAGACACTTCCCTTACTCTCTGTGCTCAGAAGAATGGAAAAGCTCATCCCATGTGGCCCTTTACAGTCTTGGGTTCTCATGAGAGAGGCTGCAGGAGATGTGCATTCATGGCCCAGACTGGCTTTTACGTCATTTGTGACAATTCTGAGGGAAAATAATTGTGACAGTTCTGATGATGAAAACAAAAGGCCCAGTTACAAGAGCTGTGTTAAAGACATTTGAAGCGCATCTGTTTTACTCCAGACATATTCTACTTTAGGATCCTGCTTTATTCCAATCTTTTGTCACTCTCTCGTCATTTTTAAGCCAAAATAGTTAAGGCCAGAAGACAGAAATGAGTTGTGTTTAAAACCAGTGGTGTGCATGCCTGTTGCAGAAAATAATTAATTTAGTAAGAAGCAGAAGTGTGTGTATCCGGATTGTGGTGCTCTATGACTGGAGTCCCATACAGTCCCACCGAGCTGAACCAGCAAGCCAAACAATGAGAACTAACAAGTGTGCAGTGAAATCGATGGGACAAGGTCAAGGGGAAACCGGCCCCGCACCGCACAGGTGCGAGAGAAGAGACAGGCTTCTGAAGGCTGATGGGGAAGGCACTCACAGTTTTCTCAAGAAGTGTTGGGTTGATCTTTAAGTGCTACTCATTAACAGTGTACGATCGCCACCCTTTTCATCTGTCTCTAATTTGCCCAAGATTGAAAAGCAGAAGGCATCTGGCCTTCAGTATTTAGGAACTAACCATGATGGTTCACGATGTCCAACCCGTTGTAATTTAAGAAAAGTGGCACTCAAGATAGATGCCATGGGACAGGGTTCAAGCAGAGGGTTTTTTTGTTTTTGTTTTTGTTTTTGTTGTTGTTGTTTTGTTTTGTTTTGTTTTGTTTTTAAGTAGGGAAAGAGATCGTAAAAAAGGGAAAAGGAAGGAGGGAGACCAGCCTTCAGAGACAGAAGCAGCAGGAGAGAGGAAAGGGGAAGAAAGGGGTGGGGGTGAGGTAAAAGGAGGAGGGGGGATGGGAGGTGGGAATTTAAAAGGGAATGTAGTGGCTATGCATAGGTGGTGCTCTTAGTGGCTGCAGCTGAGGGTGTATCCTGTCAGAACCCCAAAGACAGCCCAGTACAGATGCCTAAATACTAACACAATCTACCAATGGCCTCTGTGCTCCACCAAACTCTAAGGCAGAGCCAGTCTTCTTGCTTCCTTCTGGAAATGACTGGTAACTTGTAAGCTAGGCTATGTTGACTTTAAAAGCAGCATGTTCTGCCTGACATCTGCCAGCAGCAAGGACCTTGGTGAGCCACCACCTCACAACTTGACTCTAACACATTTGGTTGGCATAGCTCTGGAGTGGCATCTAGTTTCTCAAAACCTTGCTGAACCCCAAAAGTTCAAGTCTACACAGCTGTGGCAAAGGTAACGCTCTGTGATTTCATTTTAGTCATTTTGCTGTGTTATTAGTGATATATCTGAGTTAGGGTTTCTGTTTCTGTGATGAAACATCATGGCCAAAAAGCAAGTTGGGGAGAGGAGGGTCTATTTGGCTTGTACTTCCACATAAATGTTCATCACTGAACTTAAGTCAGGACAGGAACTCAAAACAGGGCAGGAACCAGGAGGCAGGAGCTGATGCAGAGGCCATGGAGAGTGCTGCTTACTGGTTTGCTTCCCATGACTTGCTCAGCCTGCTTTCTTATAGAACCCAGGACCACCAGCCCAGGGACGGCCCCATCCATGATGGGCTGGACCCTCCCACATCAATAACTAATTAAGAAAATGTCTTACAGCCAGATCTTATGGAGGCATTTTCTCAATTAAGTTTTCCTCCTTCCAGATAACTCTGGTTAGTGCCTCAAGTTGACATAAGATTAGTCAGCACATGCTACTTAATGTATGTTACTAGAAGAAGTGTATTTAACTACCCCTCAGCACACAGAAAAGGAACTTGGCTATTTAACAGGATTTGAGTCCTGTTAACTTCTTTGCAGTGCCCTTTAGGAATATTCCTCAACCCAGTACAATTGAATGGCAGACCTTGGCTTGTCTGAAGTTGCTGTTAAGTTTTAACAGCATGCCATTGATGAATGGGTTGCACACTTTCCACACAAGGAAGCGATCTGCTTGCTGTTGTGGAATATTATTTTAAGATGTGTTACATTTGTAAATCTTTGTTTAATGATGCAAAGATGTGTTGTATTCTTTTATGTTGCATTTGTTTAACTCTGTGAAGCTGTGCTACTTTGTCTAAAATACCTGATTGGTCTGATAAAGAGCTGAATGACCAATAACAAGGCAGGAGAGAGAATAGGTGGGGCTGGCAGGCAGAGAAAATAAAATAAGAGAGAAGAGGGAGGAACAAGAAAAGGAGGAAAGGAGGATGCCAGGGGCCAGCCACACAGTCAGACACTGAATAAGAAGGAAACAAAAGATGTACAGGAATAGAGAAAGGTAAAAGCCCATAGGCAAAAGGAAGATGGGGTCATCTAAGTTAAGAAAAGCTGCCTAGAAATAAACCAAGCTAAGGCAGGGTGTTCATAAGAAAGAATAAATCTCTGTGTATTTATTTGGGATCTGCGTGGTGGGCCCCCAAAGAGCAAAGAGTAAAAAATGACCAACTACAGCTTGCTTTCCTGAAATCTATAGGCAAGCATTGTTTATGTTCTTGTCTCAGTTCTGTGATAAAAAAAAACTTGATAAAAACAACTTATGGGGGGGAGGGTTTGTTTGAGCTCACGATTTGGAGCCCGGGTACAAAGGCATGAGGCAGGAAGTCACACTGCAGTCATAGGAAGCCCAGTGTAGACAGGAAATAGGGCCCAGTTCTAAAACGTCAAGGACTTCTTTCAGTGGTCCATTTCCCCCAATGAGACTCTACGTCCTACATATTCCACAACCTTCCTGCTACCTGTGCCACAACTAAGGACCACATCTCCCAACACACAAGCCAGTGAGGATCACTTCATAGTCAAACCAAAACATCAACTACGTTTTATTTTTCTCAAGAGTCTAGCTAGCCCTGAATCCGCCCAGGAAGTCCCACAGAACATTCTCAGTACCTCTTGTTTGAAACTTCCCTGCACCCATCAGAGTAACATCCATCCTGCCCAGTCCTGAACTGCAGGTCCAGTTAGTTCCCTAGGTAACCCTGCATCTGCCCCTGCTAGGAATGCGCCCAGGATCCAGGGTCCCCTCTCAAAGCAGCTGGAGAACAGGTGAGGTACGAGGGCATGGCAGGATATCGGGACACACAAAGGAGGGTGAGTCATGCTGCTTCCCCCTAGTCTCAGCCTCTGAGTGGCAAGCCTGTCCTACTGTGTGTCCTGCCCTACACAGCAATGTAGAGTGGCGAAGAGAGGCAGGTGGCACACTGTCCTGAAATCCTCATGTTGAGTTTCTTGGAACACCAGGCGTCCAGTCCTAAAATTCATATATTCTCTGGCAAACAGAAGTGGCCAGTGGCCCTACTGGTAAGGAACAGAGGGAATGCTGGTCCTGGTGCACTCACCACCCAGCCCCAGCCATTCTACTCTCTAATTCTCCAAAGGAGGGGAAGTTTGGGGGACCTGAATCAGTGCTGTCCTCTGGGGAGCCAGTTGAGGAAGAGGCAATAGGAGTCAATCTGAAGCTGGCTGGTCAGGCATGTGGTGTTGGTGGGAAAGAAGGGCTTGCAAAGCATTTCTCAAACCTTTGTGTGACAGTTTGGACATTCCAAGACCTATTTGCAAAGCGGAACAACCGAGACCACTGTGGTTTGGGTGTTCTCCTTCTGTACAGAAACCACAGCATGCCCTCACTCCATCTTCAATCTTATTTTTCTTTTAGATGAGTACCAGATGTGTAGGGAAAGCCAAAAACAGTACCTGTTGGTTTAAAAACCACAGTGTTGTTCCTCAGGGTCAGCTCTGTTCCTTGGTCAAGGGTTTTGGAACCTTAGTTCTTTCTCTGCTACTGCAGAATACCTCTGTTTTCAATTATGAAGTCAGTGAAGGATGCCAAAGAGGTAGCATGGGCCATTTTCCCCTTGGGTGGGGCCACAGTGGCTGTCAGTCATTCAAATCCTGGTCTCAGAGATGCTCGGGTCCAGGGTCAGCTTCCATGGGTCGGGCTGCTTGGTAATCATGGTAAGAGATGGAGCCTATGATCTGTGTGGGCCATTTCCCTTATGAGTAGAGGAGAGAACATAGATATATGGAGAAGAGAGGTCTTGCTGTGACAGCAAGACTCATGGTGTGCTCTCAGGAGCCAAGCACCACCAAAGATACTATAAGAGTCCAGGGAGAAACAAGGAAACCCCCTCCCCAGATGCCTATGCAGGGAGCTGGGTTCTGTTCACTCTAGCTCCAAACTTCTGCCTGCAGAATGGTGAGGCTAAGTTCAGTGCCTTGAAGCCATCAAGGTTGTGGCCCTTTGTGATCACACTCTTGAAAACCAGTCTACCTCCAGTGACCCACAGTGGGCAGGCACCACCTGGAATTCATCAGAGCCTGCTAGAAGAGTGACAGTTCTAACACTGCTGTCCTCTCCAGTGGGATTTCTCCAGTAAGGACCCACATTTTGTTGTTGTTGTTGTTGTTGGAGGAGGAGGAAGAGGAGGAGGAGGAGGGTGCCAGAATAGAGGTTAGAGCTTCATATGTGTGTCAAATAAGGGCTCTACCACTGAATTAATGCCCCAAGTACACTATTAAAAGTGTGTGGGGGGGGCTAGGAAGGTAGGCAGCCAGAAGAGGATGTTGGGACCGTTAGACCACCTGGAGTCAAACAGGTGGTTTTGAGTCACCTAATTCAGGTGCTGTGAATTGAACTCTGGTCCTCTGCAATAGCAGTATATGCTCTTAACTGCCAACCCATCTTTCCTGCCCATGTTCGACTTTTTTGAGACGGTTTTTGCTGCATGTCCCTGCCTGGCTACAAAGTCCGGGCACCATCTCCTTCAACATCCTCAAGGCTGAGATTGCAGGCATGTGCCTATGGGACCATCTAGGAGGAAACAGCTTTGGCAATGAAATATGTGACCTGGGAAGCTGAAATTCAGAGCTCAGCATCCCAGAGATGTCAAGAGGAGTGAGTTGACTGTCACCAGGGCGGTTGCAGGACAGGAGCCATGCTGAGTGAGAGCTGTGGTGGATGGCCTGTCTATGTGCTCCCTACAAACATAACAACCCCTGTGTGGTTTTTTACCCCATGGTGAACATCTGCTGATGCCATCAGCTTGTGGCAAAGCTTGGAGAGAGTCCTAGGCACTGCTCACTTCAGAGCCTCTGGAGACACACCCACCCTCCTTATTCCTCCTCTGGGCCTTCTCTTTGGCAGTCTGTGTTTGTCTGGTAGACAGGATGGAGAGCAGAAGAACCACGGAAGCCACTGAGCGGCCATCTTTGTTTTTTCTGAGGTCCTGGGGTTTGAATTTGGGTCTTCTTACATGGGATACAAACTATTTACCACTGAACTAGACCGGTAGCCCACGCTCCCAGCATTGTTTGTTTTGTGGAGGGGGTGGTTCTCCTGGCTGACTGGCCTGGAACTCTATATAGACCAAGCTCCAACCTACTTTTTAAAAAGGAAAGAATGGCTTCCTGGTGGGCCTTTGGATGAGCCAGGTTTGCCCCCAGGCTCTCCACCTTCCTCTCCCACTGCCATTTGCAGCAGCCCCACTGGGCCCTGCCAGCGTTTCTCTTGTTGCCTTCTGCTGACCAAAGAATCATGGAAAGCAACTGTTCCAGACTTGTACCCCAGAGTCCAGTTTGTCAAAACCTCTGGAGCCATAACAGTGGCTGGGACGAATCCAGTCTCTGGCTTTAAGCTTTCCAAACTTCTGGATCCAAGAATGCCTTTTACCAGTGTGTGTACCTCAATCTGTGTTCCTGTGAGCTATTAGCAAACATTCTAAAGTATGTTAGAATGGCCAAATAAATTTAGGAAATGTCAAAGTAGAATTCAGTAATTCTTTCCAATAGACCTTTATCATAGGAAGTCAGATGCCCCCCCCCCAAAAAAAGAAAGCATAAGATGTTAGTTATTCTGGGACTCTTGGTCTATTGGACTGGTTTTTGGTTTTTGCCCCCCTCACCATTCTGCCTGCTTCTGTCTGTGATTGTCTGGTGTCTCTTCCCTTTCTTCTGTTAGGAAAATCACCTGCTCCTCCTGTCTGCCTTCCACTCAGTGAAACATCATGCAGCTTCCTCAGCCAGCATCCATCCCAGCAACAAGCTCAACATTTTTTCATTTTGTTTTGTTTGAAGGAGGGTCTCATGTATCCAAGGTTAGGTTCAAACTCACCATCATGTATGTTCTGGTAATCAAACCCAGGTCCTCTGGGAGAACAGCAAGTGCCCTTAACCACTGAGCCATCTCCCCCAGCCTCACAAGTTCACTTTTTAGGAGCATAAAAGGCTTCTGTATTCCATGGCCAGGTCACATGGATGCTGTCACATGCCTCCCTGTGATGGGGTCAGCCAGTAACATCTGTGGTTCTGAGTGTGCAGTCGTTATGTGTTGCTGTTGCTGTCTGGCACACCTTTCCCCCTGTGTGTTCTGAAAGCTGACACCTATGCCCCCAACACCGCATACCCCAAACCCCTTCCTGCTTCTAGATCAGGAGTGCACTGCTGACCCGGCACCACAGTAGTGGACCAGCTAATGGGCTCCAAGCCCTGCAGCATCTCTGGCTTTTCTCTGCCAGTCACCTCATCTTGACTCCATGGACTAGAATGTAGGACACACCCAGATGGTGATGAGCTAGAGTCTGAGGCTGGTCCACAGACAAGACTCCTGGGCCTAGGCCTAGGGACAACTGACTTCCATCCTTGTTGAGTCTGTTCTGCTTAATTAGCATGGGGATATTTCCTCCCCCTGTGCGTATGTTGTTTATGCTTCCTTTTCCTTTTCTTCATGGAGGTTATTTGTCTTCTACTTATCACCTAACTAGGTCCCTTCATTTCCCTCTTCAGACCATTTATAAGCTTTGGTGCCATATGTTATGGTACGGTTTGAATCTGTAACTTATTCTTTGCTTTTGTTTCACTCTCCTTTCCGATCCCTTTTGGCTTGCATTTTTTATTATACAAATTCCCTCATTATGTTTATAGTGTTCTTTTCTACCTATCTTTAAGTTTACACCATTTGTCCTTGACTTGCCACACTCTAAGGTAAATTAGTGCTTTGGCCATTTTCCAGAGGGCAAAAGGGCCCTTAGAGTATTCTGCCCTGTATATCCCTCTTGGCTTATGCATTGTTTACATGTAATGTTCCTTCTCAGCCCCTGTCAGGACATCTGCTATGCTGCCAGTATCCATTTAAATTCACGTGTGTCAGTCAGTGCCTGAGTCCATCCCCTGACTTGGAGATTTGAAAAGCTTGTGCCATTTGCAGTTCATGTCCTGCTTGTGCTTGAAGACATGAACTTCCAGTTTCCTGCTCTTGCTGCCATCCCTTCCCTTTAAAAAAAAATGGTGGACTCTTCTCCCTCGGCTACCGTAAGCCCAAATAAACTCATTGCGAAGGTCTCCTCAGTCATGGTGTTTTACTGCAACAGAAAGTAACTGATCCACATCATTTCCAGAGCAGCTTCTGAGCTCTGCTAGCTCTGTTGCCTTTTGAAAGGTCTGCTTCAGTGCTCAGCCTCTCAGTCATCACTTTAAAACCAATAAAAACCACCTGACCGCTTCCTGCTGCAGAAGTCAAGGTAACAAGAGGCCCTGAGCTCAGTGCTGGCCCACAGCTGTGCTGTGCTCCTCAGACCTGCCAAATGAGCATCATCCTCCAAGTTGAGCAAAGATAGCAAGGCCTCCATAGACAGGCCAGAGGTTTTCACACTTCTCTAGTGAACAGGGCACTTGAAGACATACAATGGTGTTGAGGTCAACAGTTAAATTTTTTTTCTAGATCCCTCTAAATGTTAGAGAGATTATGAAAATAAAAGCACACAGTATCACTGTATTTTAGCTGGGTGGTTGGTGTGGCTTGGCTGGCTCCTGGGATAGACAGGATAGACATCTGCTGATTTCGAATCTGGTGATACTGACCACAGATATGAAATACTTGAAAACAATGGCAAGCTGCTGCTTGGGTCAAGCCCATGACAGTTAGGCCCGCACTTAACATGGACAGACTTTCTTGTCCAGGGTACTATTCTTTAAAGGACATAGGCTTTGGATGTTTGCACAGCAGTCGCGCACTGTATTGGGAATTGTAAGTACTGTAGAGGTGATTTAAGAGTCTACAGGAGTGGGATCCAGAAATGGCTCAGTGTAAAGTATTTGTGGAACAAGTGTGAGGGCCTGAGTTTAGGGCAGTAGCATCTACACTTTTAAAAACACAAGTGCAGCAGTGCACACCTGTAATCCCAGCACTGGGGAGGTGGAGACAGGAGACTCTCCAGCTCGCTGGCCAGCCAATCCAGCTGAATGGCTAAGCTTTAAGTTCCGTGCACATACTTTGCAAAAAGAGAACATGGTGAGGATCATTTGAAGATGATACCTAACATTGACCTCGGGCATCCATGTGCATGCATGTATGTATATGTGCATATGTACCCTCTCGTCCATACACACACACACACACACACACACACACACACACACACACACACACAAGAAAGAAAGAAAGAAAGAAAGAAAGAAAGAAAGAAAGAAAGAAAGAAAGAAAGAAAGAAAGAAAGAAAATCTGCTGGAGGAAGTGGAGAGTTGTACACAGGTACCCTGCTATGTCTGACTGTGACATCCACGACTTCTTTGTCCTGGAATCAGTCTCTTTGAAGTCTGAGGTTTGCACCTCTGGGATCACACAGAGCCATGAACTCGATTTCTGTTGCCTGATTAAGGTGCACTCAAGGTTCCAATGGATCCAAACTCTTCCTTTTATGGACAGCTATGATTCAAGACTCCACAGCCAATGAGAACATCAAGGGCTTGCAGAGGAGATTAGCCCTAGCGTGCATCACATAGCAAAGGTATAACACCTCTTCCTCTCTTGCGTGAGGGATAATTCCTGGACTCCGGACGGAAGGTCAGCAACAACCACTCTGCTCCAGCTGACAGCACAGAAAAGTTGGAGACCCCTGGTGTCCGATCTTTTGATCCTTCAAAGTGGGCTAGAAGTTCAAAGGACGATGTGCTATATCAGATTTTTAAATACTGGCTTGAGTAAAAAGAGTCCAGTGGAAGCCAAACAAAATACATCTGTGAGCCAAGATCAGCCTTGCATGGACAATCTGTGCCTTCTGTGATCATAAAAGTCAGAAAGCATAGACACCAGGCTTCATCTCGCATCCCTTTGCTGCTATAATCGGGGACACAAAGGATGCTAACACTCGGCAAATTTGCTATCACTATACATTCTGGGAACACATGGGCTTCTACTCCTGGCCATCTGAACAGTACCTGGTTTTATTTACTCAGCTAAAGTCATGAGGGCTACACCTTAGACTTCTGGGGTTTATGTCATTTCCTCATCAAATTATCTTCACATGCAGCCATGATGAAGTTTTACGTTGCTTTCTTGTTATTTCCCTTTATTCCCATGATGATGACCAAGGGCTGGTGGATCCCCAATTGCTGCCTCCATAGTCAAAGGCCATGGTGGCTTGCAAGAGGTCTGCAGACATCCTGGCTCACATATTGGAGCCATGTCAGGGATAAGAGATAGAACAGCTATCTGTCATCAAGTCCCCCTCCTGTCCCTTGCTGACTTGATTGGACACTTTCCAACTTGAGCTGTACCTCTGCATCTTCTCATAGAATGAAAAGCAAAATTGTACACAGATCATCTTCATGTTGTTATAGGATACTGGACCAAAGCAATTTAAGGAAAGGAAGAAGTTTGTTCTGGCAGGTGCTTTGAGGGTACTGTCCATCGTGGTGGGGGAGTTTTAGTAGCAGGAGCTTGATATAGCCAGATTGCATCTGCAGTTGGGAAACAGGGGTGGATGCTAGTGCTAAGCTAATTTTTTAAAATCCAGTTCAGAATCCCACACCCGTGGAGTAGCACTGCTCAGTGTGGGTCTGCCCATCTGAATTAGCCCAGTCTGAAATTTCCTCACAGTCATGTGCAGAATTATTTCTCCTAGTGATTCTGAATCCTGTCTAGCTGCCAATCAATGCTAGCCATCACATGACTAGGAAAGCACTGTTTTCTGGTTGTTCTTGGTGTCCACATCTCTGTGGGTGCTTAAATAGTTAGAAAATACTGATTCAAGTAGCCCTAGCCCTGGGCTCTTCAACCTTAGGGCAGGCCCTCCCTACTTCTTTCCCTACTCTCTGCCACCAGAGCTTATAGAAGGCACCATTCACCCCAATGTTGAGTCCCAGGGCCAGGACTGTTATAGATCATGGAGCTAGCACACGACCCTGGGTCCTTACTACAATGGCATCCATCAAAGGATCCATTAAAGCATGGTATGGTGCTTATACCTACACCTCCTGCATTAGGAAGGCTGGGCTGGGGGATTATTGTGAATGTGACCCTGTCTCATTAAAAAAAAAAAAAAAAAAGGCATTAGTCCTTGCTATTGATGTCAACATCTAGTCCAATAGGCAGCAAGAGCCACAGCCCAGGCCCATTGCTCCCTTTCAGGGCCCCAGCTGGCTCTGGCCCCCCAGTGTTCACACTCACACCATCTCCTTGCTCCTCTTTGGTTAGGCTCTATCCACATAGAGCCTTGTTTTCCTTCCTACAGCCCTGAGTGTCGAAGTCCCAAAGTGATGCCATCCTGGTCCTTGGGACTTCACATGACAATCTCTGATAGCTAATCGTCATGTTAATTTGGCCAGATGGAGACACGTGGGGATTAGTAAAATACATTTCTGGATGTGTCTGTTGGAGTTTCTAGAGGATTAACTAAGGGTGAAAGGTGAGCCCTAATGTAGGTAGCACCATGGTGCAGGCAGGGGACCAGAAGAAATAAAAGGGAAAGAAAGGGAACAGCTCAGGAACAGTGTCCTTTCTCTGCTTCCTGAGCACCCTGAGGAGAGCAGCCCCTGCCCAGTCTCCTGCTGCCCTACCATTCTGCCTCCACCTCCTGCCTAAGCAGTGGATCTAGCTAACCACGGACTGAAATCACAGAACCTGTGAGCTACTCTCCCTTACTCACCTACTGCTAGTTCTGTAAAAGACTCTTTCTCTGGCTGCCTACGGAGAGAAATCTGAATTCCTGAGACCCGCATGGGAGCTCACTGTTGCTGTCCATATACCCTGCAGTTCTCCTATGCCCCCAAATTCCGGCAGAAGGGAGTCTCACGCTCAGGCACTGGCTCGCTCACTTCCCTCTGACAGGAAGATATGAACTTAGGAAAGGGTAGCATAACTCTCCCTTAACCTGTTTATATCAGGACTTTTTTCCACAGTGACAAAAGAAAAAGAAATACTAAGACGAAGTTCAAGAGCATTGCTACTATCTTCTTAAAGTAGCCATATTATTATTAAGAAAAGTCCCTCCCAAGGATCTTCTAGACCACAGAGTACACTTAAGGGCATGGGGCAGCCAAGGGGGATGAGAAAAGAAATAGATACTAGTGTGCAGTCTCTGTCCTTCCTTCTGTTCCTTGCTTATCTCTTAGTCTAGTCAATGGCTCTATGTATCATCCGCCCCACCCAATCATCAAAAGCATCTTCCACTTCTGGAGCAAGCAGATAAGTGTGCCTCAGTTGCCCTTCTCCTGCTCCTAACCTCCAAGGCTGTCTGCTCTCTTTGACTGGGGCTTGGCTTCTAGGTGTGCTGTTCCTACCCCTAACCACTGCTACTAATATTACACGACTACTACAGCTACTACTACAGCTATTACTACTACAACAACTACTACAACTACTACCCCTCCTACTGCTTCCTCCCCCATTTGTGTTTTTCTGAATATGGAACTCAGTCTTCATGATTGCACAGAAAACACTTTTTACAGACTGAGCTCTCTCTTAAAACCTGTAGAAAGTCTATCAATAAAATCATCCCGCAATGAAGCCATATGAATCTAGTTGTAAAAGACTCAGCTTCCAGCCCCCAGTCTCAGTAAGTGCCTCACGGGACTGCAGCTCATCTGGAAAGGGTGAACATTGGGGAGTCCTCATGCTGTCTGGGATGCACTTTCTGTCCTTACTCTCCTGTGTGTCAGAGCACCCAGGGAACATCTCCACATGTTACAGCCGTGGTTTGTTTGATTAAGTTAATTCATTTAAAGTGAGATTCCATCTTCCCATGGATTAGAGTTCCAATGAGGCACATATTGCTGTCTGTACAAAAGTAACAAACTCCTGGCTGAGGAGGAAGCAGTAGGGTCAATTCTGTGCGGCAAAGGAAGCATGCCTTTGTGAGTAGCAGGTTCCCCATCTCAGCGCTGCTCCTGTGTCTGAGATGCGTGGAGCGCGTGTCCCAGCCAGCCGTGGGCAGCAGAGGGCAGCAGAGATCAGGACATGGAGTTTAACCAGCGCCTCGATTCCCAGAAAGAATTCAAGTGGGTTAAAGGCTCTTGTTGGAACCCCTGCTGGGCAGCACAGCCCTCCCGAATCATTAGAATCATTAGCCAAAGCAGCGCATTCCCCAATCTGCATTTGCTTTCTTTTGTGACTGGGGTAGCCTTCTTCGGAGGACTCTTGCTTCTCAGAGTCAGTTTCAAATCAACTGCCTAGCCTCTCTACCTAATCAAGGCCTGGAGAGGAAAGATGTGGCCCATGGTCACATGCTGGTGGCAGGCTGAGGACAGCGCACAGAACTCCTTATGCTACCCTTTCCCAAGTTCATATCTTCCTGTCAGAGGGAAGTGAGCGAGCCAGTGCCTGAGTGTGAGACTCCCTTCTGCCGGAATTTGGGGGCATAGGAGAACTGCAGGGTATATGGACGGCAACAGTGAGCTCCCATGCGGGTCTCAGGAATTCAGATTTCTCTCCGTAGGCAGCCAGAGAAAGAGTCTTTTACAGAACTAGCAGTAGGTGATTCCCAGGCAGAGCCTGGACGGCTCATCTGGTCCTCACACCCTGACGCTCATGATCATGAAGCCTCTGCACCTCTCCTGGAGGAGTCATGGTCTTCACACCTCTGAGTTCTGGAGTTATGCGGGCAAAACATGCAGCTTCCCTGGTGCCACCTGCAGCCCCCACCCCCAACCTGCCCTGCGGTCCTCGTCCACTGAGATACAGGGATGGTGTCCTCCTGTGTGTGCCCTGCTGCCCGAGTTTTGTGCACCCCCGTGACGGTTAATCTTCACTGTTAACTGGATTTGAAATCACTTGAGAGGCATAGTCCTTGGGTGTGTCTGTGAGGGGAGGTCTCGGGAGGGTTAGCTGAGGTGGGAAGATCCATTTTGAAAGTGTGTGGTGGGATCGCATGGGCTGACATCTCAGACAGCATGGAGAAGGCAAGCTGAGCACCAGCGTTCGTCTCTCTCTGTGCCCTGGCTGCGGCAATGCGACACCGTCCTTACTCTGCTGCAGGCCTTTCTCCACCAGGAGGGACCTGTATCCTCTCAGATTGTGAGTCATACAAACTTCAAGTTTCTTCCCCATGACCTTACCACAGCAATGTGCAGCCTCCTGCCTGCCACCACCATCGCACTCGCTAGGCTGACCGTCGCCTGCAGGACATTGAAGGGAGCCAGGAAAAGGCACACAGACCTAAGGTGAGCTCCAAATAGAAGGGCATGCTCTTGTCTGGGGTCCCCCACAATAGGCTAGGCCCCAGGAACTGGCACGGTCCCTACATCTCTTGGCAGCTCCGCCGGCTCCACTGGTCTTAAGATCTGGTGGCTCTTCACTGATAGCCATGACTCCTGCAGGGCCCTATAGGCCTCGAGGACTCCCGACTCCCGTTCAAGTGTGCTGTCATCCAGCCGGGGCTCACACCTGTGACAGACCTGGGGCGTGGGAGTGCGGGACCACAGCTGACTACTGCAGGCTGAATCTCCGAGGGCACATGCATGGAGTCTGCAGAGACGGTCACCGCAGGCCTTGGCAGATATCTAGAAGGGGTGCCCCGTGGGCCGGGTTGCTTCGCTCTCACCCAGCTGCTCTGACTTTGGCCTCCCTCCAGTCAGACAGCAGCAGTTTGGGGCCCAGTGGCCGGCTTGGAGATGGGGCCTGAGAGGGAGCTCATTATAGAAGGGGGTGCTTATGGGATAGGAACTCTGCTTAAATGGCATTTTCTGGGCCTCGTGCCACCCTTTAGAGTCCATAAAGGCAAGAATCTACATTTTAGCAACTCCACCCCACGCGGAACTTCCAGTGCTGTGCCATGTGTGAGAAACACAATCTAGAAATAATCTTTTATTCTCATAGTGGATGGATATTTACAAAGCGCTTCCTTAGCACTGCTCCATTCCTGTCCCCGCCTCTGTGGCTCTGAGGCAGCTCTCCCAGGCAGCTTCCCGGAATTCCTCCTTAGATCTCAACACTATTTTCTTCCTTCTCTGGAGTCATCTTTTCCAAAATGGCTGCCACCTTCAGGTTGCCTCCGCCACAATCCCTTCTTGGGTCCTTTCCCATGAACTTCATTGCGCTTTTAGTTTGCTCCTCTCAGAGTCCCCTCCTCCCGGATAGAAGCCCTTCTAAGGCGACAGTCTGTGGTGCCCAGATCACCTGTTTGTCCTTGGGGCTGCTGGGATGTAAAATGTCAGGAAGCGCTTGCTGGATAACAAGAGGGGCCGCTCTCACACTCAGTAATTGATCATTCTCTTCCCATCACGGGACAATGGGGGCAGGCGCCCTTTGGAGAAAAAGGATATTTGAGAGGAAAGGGTCACTGAGAAGGAGGGAAACTTCCAAACTCCAAGGGCTGGCCACCCCTATCTCTGGGAAGAGGAGACCCTAGGAAAGGTAGTGAGAAGGCCAGAGATATCCCACCGGGAGTGACCTCTCTGATAAGGAAGGAGCCATGAGGAGGCGAGCATTCTTCCCCCAGCTGCATCTGTCTGGACAGGTAGAAGGGAGGCCCCGGTGGGTTCCCGGAACCTCTGCAGAGCCTGCTTGTATGTACTCGCTCTGCTGGCAAGCCATGAATTGTTTTGGGGCTGTCTTGTTAGGAGATTAAGTTTTCTTTTAAAAAGATGAGAAAAGAATCTCTAGCAGGGGCCTGAGTGGAACTGACCTCTGAGGAGGAGATGGCGGCAGAGGCTCACTGGCACTGCGTTTGTCTAATTAATCTTCTTGTCAACAGAGTTGTTCTTTGCTGGTGCCAGCCCTGACATCATCATGCAGGCTTGTCACACCGGTTTCTATGCAGCTACAAAGGCCTCCTCTCATTGCTCTCTGCTCTCACCAAGCACCTCCGTGTGGCCTGTGGCATGGCCTGTGGTGTGGCCCTGTGACACTGCGGCTGGGCTGGAACTCCTCTGGAGACAAGAGGCACCGTGCCCAGCCTCTGACTTAGAGGGGCCACAGCTGATAGGAAACCTGGTCAGAGACCAGGAAGGTAAGGGGCACTTCATACTGGAAGGAGCCTGCCCCCCCCCCATGAGGAGCTAAGCAGGGTTAAACTTGGGGAGGGGTGTGGGCAGAACTTAGCAGCACAAGGCACATTGCCCTGGACTGAGCTGGGTTGCCCCAGCAGTAGCCCTGGAAAATCTGGGTAACAAAGCTGCATCATGGTACCTTTAAGGGTACAAGTTGGGATGTTAATGAGGCTGACTGACTGGAGGACACAGATCACTGTGTGAGTTTAGGGCTGGCAGAAAGACTGTACGGCTCCCAGCTGAATGGGGGCCCCTGGGTGGCTATGTGGTACCTAGCAGGGACTTCTTAAAGTCAAATGTAGTAACACAAGCCTTCCCTGTTGGTGTCACTTCTAGTGTCTAATGCCATGTCCCTCAAGTACATGGCACTACCTCAACCTTGTGTGGATGTCGGCCCATTCACCAGGTGGGGGCAGCATCAAGGCTTCCTCCTCGCTCTTCCTCTTCTCTCCTCCTCTGCTGTCTTCCTCCCCTCCTCCCCTCCATCTTCGCCTCTTCCTCCTTTTCCTTCCCTTCTTTTCTCTCCTCTCTCCCCTTCCGCTACCCTCTGCAGTTCTTGGAATTGACTGCATTAGGTCCCTCATTCTATCACTGAGATATATCCCACAGTCCCTTTGTGCTTTCTTTTTTATGACCGAGTCACTAGATCACCCCAGATTTGCAATTCTCCAGCATTGGGATTTCAAGCCTGCACCACCATGCCTGGTTCTACCATGCCTCTTAACCAAGGAGGCCTGCAGAGACAGAGAAAGGGAGGAGGCTCTGTGAACTTGAACAGAAAAACCGACATCATTATTTTCGCTCACCTCTAGCTGAAGTTTAGCATTTGATTCGGTTATAAATCTAGGCAGAATGCCCTGGAGTATTACCAGCGCCTGAGATGTTTCCTTTCCTCCAACAGAAATCACAGCTACTTTCCTGTCATATTACAGTTGAGGCATTTATCTCAAAACATCATCTGGACTGGTGACTATTTTGAGATGGCCGTAGTTAACAGACGCATCTTCAGATTTCGTTAACTCACATTCTAAAAAAGAACATATATGACTATTTCACAATTTAGAAACATTTGAAAACTGTATTGAGTATCGTGGGTGTGCTTTGCAACCCTCCTGTCTTTAAAATGCTTTTTTTTTTTTTTTAATTTTTTGCCAACATTCTGGGTAACTCAGGGCTTACCAGATTGGTGAGGGGGATCATCTAATGGCAAGTTATCTCTTGTTTTCTTTCTTGTCATCTCACATCTCCCGACCTGACGATGCATGCATGGTAGCTTCCCAGTACTGTTTGTTGACTGAATAAATGAATGGAAGAGGTGAATGTCTTAGCCTGTCTTTGTTCAGGGTCAGGGAATTCTCAGCTCCCTTTACTACCTGTTGGGTTCCGGATGACAACTCAGATGCACAGTAGAGGAGCACCATCCAGCCCAAGAGCCCAGGCATGATCGAAGCTGTCTGCTAAGCAAGACCTACCTAATCAGCCCATTTCCTTGACTGATGTAGCCATGCATGCTTCCTACTCCCGTAGCTACAGACTGGGGGCGTTATCTATAGGATGTCCAGTGATCCCAGGCTCAGCTGGTCCCTTGGGAAGATTGGAGGCTCGGCCCTTCTGCGCTACCTGTTCTGGCCACGCGATGGCGCTATGGACCTGTCCGAAGATCCTGGCAGTGCTCAGCCACGAGAGCTGTATCTCTGGGGCAGTGACTTAGGACTTCAAGCTCCAGTGGGCTAGTGTTCAGTTTCCATCTCTGTGGCCACTGGGGTCATGGCCTCGGGCTTCACTGCCGCCCCACTGTGATTAATCGACAGCTGGCCAGTTATCCATCAATTATCTATCGGTTATCCATCAGTTATCCATCGTCTCCAGGGTGGAGGTTAGAGGACGCCAGGGTGAAGTCCCAGGATTCCCTGCTTTGAGATGAGAATTCAACATCCACACACTTCTCATTTCCTCAGACTGAGGCTTAGTGTGCCAGATGACGACTACCAGATGGACTCAACTTCTAATTCAGCCATGTCTTACTGACGTCATTTTGTCCTTTTCAAAGAGTAGGTAAAAGCCCCAATTAGCCCACAGGTTTGAAGGATCTAGTGCTTCTATGGACCAAAAACACTTCGTGAGGTAGGCTTGCGGGATGCTCCGGGCGAGTCATTTTCTGTGGTGTTAATTTCCACAATGCCAGCATCACTATCTGTCACCCAGAAAGAACAATGTTCATCTCTCCACCCCTTCGTTTGGAAGATTGTTGTGAAATGAACGCCCACATTTCTGTCCTGAGCCTGGCACTATACAAATGACCAAATGCAGGTCAACCCTTCTACTGTTTGTCCTGTAGAGGGACCAGAGTGGGCAGTTTAACACCTGGCGCCTCCCCCAACCTCCTCCTGCTGCTCTGTGTCCCGGTCTGTCCCAAGTCTCAGAGGATTATCGCAGGGGGTGGGGGGGATGCTGGGCTAGAGTCTTCTTGTTTTAGATGAAACCTGAGCAGGGGATAGAGTCATCTTTGGAGGGTGGTTGAACACTCGCCCTAATCCCCTTAAAAATGACAAATTGACTCTAGGAAAGGCAAATCCTGGATTCCCAATCTGAGACTGCTCAACTGGCCGTGCTTCCTGCTTGCAGAGAGCAGGCAGGTGATCTCACTCCCCCCACTCCTCCACTAAGCCTGCCCTAAGTCTGGGTCCCCTATCATGTCCCTGGTGCACCTGCTTTCTGGCCTTACCTGTGCCAGGGTCCTTGGTCACTGGGCTGTGGAGGCCTCCAGCAGGCCTCTGTGAGACAGCCAGGGGCCAGGGTGCACCTAATTAAGAGGCATTCACCATAAAGGTAGATTCTTGTGGTTCTCAGCCCAGGCAGAATTTCCTGGGTGTCTGGAGACGACTGCAGGCCAGGGGCACGTGAAAGAGCCAGTGTTACCGTTTAGAGTGGTATCAGTTTAACGAACTGCTTACGAAGTGTTAAATGCATGCTAGTGAAAGCACAACATCTGGACATGTTTTTATTTGTAGACTTCAAGCTGGGCTCTTAGTGTTTGAAAAATGCCAATTAATGCTGTAAAATTGGAATTTCTAATGAGGAGCAAGGAGATTCTGTAGTCTTTCCTGGGCTCTCCCAAAATGCACCAGAGACGACAGACAAGCACAAGGCAACCACAGCAACCTCAGAGTTTATTGTTACTATTTGAATAAAAGAGGAGGATATTTCGGGGTTGCACTATTCTCTGTGGCACAATTTGGTTGGTTTCTGTCTTCTTGTCTCCCTACCTCCATCCCTCCTTACCTCCCTCCCTTCCTCCCACCCTTTCTTCTTTCCTTTTTTTTTTTTTTTCTGCCAGAGGAAAGGACCAAGAGTTGCCATCACCAGGAAGTTTCCAGAGTTGATGTAGGAAATTTGTTTTGCTACCCATTTGTTCTAGATCAGAAAATAGACTTCGTGGAGGGATGTTTTCTATGCTCACATGAGGAAACTTTCTGAGCCGCCCTTGGATCGAATGAACCAAAGCAAGCTGGATTTAGGGCAACTGGAAACATTCTAGAATTGCTCATTATCTCCCAAAGTTTGTAATTCCTCTTACTTATGTGAAGCCAGCCCCGCTCATCAGCAGCCATGTTTTTGCCCCATAGACTCAGCAGAATTTTCACCCGGCAACAGCATTCCCAATCAAACTCTTCAGTTTCCAGGGAAAGTGTAGCAAATGTTTAAATCAGTTGAAGTTAAACTAATGAGAGGAAGGGAGAACAGAAATCCCCAACTTTCTTCTCGTCTTGTACAGACGTCGCTTTTAATCTGCTTCATGCTTTGGGGGCCCTTTCATCCCTGTCTTGAAAGAACTGTTCACAAACCAAGAAAGCTCAGTAAATGAGAAGTGTCTGGATGTGGTGCCATTGAAGAGCTTTGACAAACAGGCATGGAAGGGAGACAAAGGCAATCTTGGGGGAATTCTTGCCCGAGATTCAGATAGAGCTGCCTGCAACCTGCATTAGAGCTAGATGATGCCAGGGATAGGAGCTTCGTTTTGCAAACAGTGTGCCAGCAGTACACTCAAGAAAACTCACTGAGAAAGCAGTTAGTAGAACCTGTTCCTAGTCTCGTATATGGGCATTCCCCTGCCTGGCCACATGAGAATCGGTACTTTCAGGCTAGTACCAAAGGGACCGTTTTCTAAAAGGAGGCTGACTGCACAAATTGATTTTGGACTAACGAGGTTGAACTTCTTTCCTTACTCTGCTTTTGCTGCCCTCCCATCTTACAGCACCAAGTCAGGATGACAGAGGCAGAAATCAAACGAACAGTTTCTGGAAGGCAGGCTGTAACCCTGTTATCATGGTAAGGTGATCCGCTGCTTCTGGCCAACAGGAATTCTATACAGAGTGGATCCACAGTAGCTCAGAATGTTCCTTTTAAGAAAATTCTGGTAGCTTGATCCAGCCCAGAAGATTTGGAAACAGTATGTTTAAAGTATTCTATCAATGGGGGAGAAGAGAAAGATGAGATATCATAAAGCTTTGATGGCAAAAGAAACCACGAAGAGATGGGGCAATAGAACCAAATGTCTCAAACACAGGTCCTCAAGCAGATGGCAGAGATAAGAAGCTAGACGTGGGAAAGATCCATGGAGAAAGGGAGATTAGGCAATAAGTGATGTGAGGACCAGCCATGTGGGGAAAATTAAAGGTAATCCGGGCTGCCCCATATATCAGAATAAATTCCACATACATTTTACAGCCAGGTAATCCTTGGCTCCTGAGACAGAGATGCTTAGAAATGGGTCTATAGGTAAAAGATTTGGAGGTTTGTTTAGAGAAATACTGACACTTTGAAGTATCAGTTTTGCTAGAAAGATAAAATCACAAAAGCCCCCCCCCACCCTCCCGGTAGGTTACTCAGCGGGTAAAGGCACCTGCCGTGCAAGTCCGCCAACCTGGGTTTGGTTTGATCCCCACAACTGACTCCACAAAGTTGTCCTCTGACCCTCCACCCCCTCCCCCACCACAACACACACAGTAGATTAACTCCTCCTCCACACTCACACACTAATATTGTTTTTAATTTTAAAACGTTGTAAGTAATCTTATTTTTGTGTGAGAGGTTATTATAAAACAAGGAAAGAGCTGGCATGAGAGTAATGGGGGAAAGCATGAGTGATAGCAAAAATATTTAAACCTGTTCATTAAAGTCATAAATCAAAGCCAGGTGTAGTAGAACTCATGCTTGTACTCCCATTTGGGAGGCTGAGCCAGGAGGATGGAGAGTTCAAGGGCACCCTGGCTATACAGCAAGACCCTGTCTCAACACACACACACACAGACACATTGAACTCATAATAAAAGTATAAATGGACATCTAATTCACCCACCCGATCTCTGCAAAATATCCATTCTTATCCACTGCTGGTGGGAATTCATGCTGACAGCAACTTCCTTCTTTCATGTCATACATATGTGTATTGCTCTTTGATCGGAGCTCCCCTCCCCATTACCCTCCCCTGTCCCTCTGTTTTTGGGTGACCCAGTGAACTTAATTAGGGTTACCTGAATGAGCATGGTGAGAGGTTATTTACTCAGGTAATGTACTGATCAACTCAAGATCAACGTACAAGTGGATACACCACTGAGGAATATGACTCCTCCTTAACCCACTATAAAAAAAAAACAAAACAAAAAACAAAAAAAAAAACCAAAAAAACTTGACCATCTCTCCAAAACTGCTTAACAAAATTCCAATGTGTTTCAAGTGGAGTAGAGGACTTGGCATGTAAATGAAAGTGTGTCTTTCTGTTAATATGTGCTTTTGTGCTTATCTTGTTCAAACTTCTTAAGTCTGTGCACCTGCTTGCCCGTGTCCTGTTGATGGGAATCATGGGGCATCAAGGGGTAAGTGGGGACCACAGGGGCAGCTCCAGGGACCTTTGTGACCGCCAGTCAGCCCAGGTGAACCAACAATCTCATTTCAGTTTGGACCATTAATCATCATTGTCCATCTCCATCAACTATTTCCGAAGATCCTAACCTGTTTTGTTACCAGCAGGGGTGCACACAGAAGTCTGTATACATCTGTGTCTTCTTACTAATTGAATCCTCAAAATTCACTTGTCCCCACCAAAGACTGAGGCAACTTTTCAGGAGGACTCACCACTGCAGACACATTGACGTTGACGTGCGGTTGAGATGTTTTTTGTTTACCAATACAATGTTTTATATCTCTGTATTTCCTGGCCTCTTACAAGATGGGTGGGGCCATTTTGACTAGGAGTGACAACTAGCTGGGAGAGATAGTAATAAATCTAACTTCCAGGTTGAAGCATAACTCCAGATTGGGGCGGGTATCCAAGCGCTCTCTTTCCCTTTCCTGGTAATCATGGATGCCATACACTCCAGAGAGTTCAGTTCTAAGATGCAGGGACTGCTACTACTCTCCATCTTTCCTTAAGTGACAATGTAGATGATAGAGCATAGTTTGCCCTACAGCATGACCATCTCACAATGGGCGTGTAGAATAAGCTGCAGAGGCTCCATGGCTTCAGGGTGTTAGTTACTATAGTTAGCCCTGCCAGGCCTGATGGTTAAGGAGGTCTGCCTTGGCCACAAGCTGGAGATGATAGTGTTTTCACGCAGTCAGGGTGAGTGTCCCATCTTTGTGTGTTCTAGCTCACTGGAAGAAGGCATTTCCTCCTCCCCCCCCCTGCTTTAGGCAAAATAGACTTCTAGGTTCAAATAGACTTTTGATGGCTGATTAATAGTGTTTCCTTTGACACAATAGATACTTGATATTTGTAATTATTGTTTATTCTGGGGTCTATTGCTGATTTCAGGATCATGGTCATGCATACAGTATCCTTGAGCTGAGCAGACATTTGACATTTATCCTGAGATGAATCTGCAACCATTGGGATGTGAGTGTACCCACCTGTAAGTTCAGAGCTAGGAAAAAATTAAAGAAGCAAGGCTTTTGTCTGCTGCATTTTGTAGCTATTTACTCGGTGGCTCTACTCTGAAAACCAATATCAAACCAAAACACTTGTATGAGCAGTAAATGAAGGAAGCCAGGAAATCTCCCCAAAGAAGGCCAGTCCTATATTGAGAGATTGCAGGGTAAAGTGCAGTTCTTACAGGAGCTTTGAACTTCAGCTGGCTGCGAGAGAATCTTGGTTATGATGTATGACTTTGGGTGGGTTAGGAAGAGAGAGCAAGTAAAAGGCTCATTCTCTGTGCATCTCACTGACCCGAACTTGGGAGCAAGGAACGCTTGCAGAGATGGTCTCTGCCCTGGGCACAACTCCCATGATGGTACATTTGTGTTGAATGGAGGCTCTGAGTGCTGCTGGCTAGGACAGTGCTCCTAGCAGAAGTGTTCTGCTCTCAGCACTGTTCACTGATGAATACACAGGTTTGCTTCTCCCTGCCTCTGTTGAAAGGCACCTTATTTAATATGTACTGTTTCATCGATGTTGAACTCAAGGCCAGCGGTGCCTGAACAAAGCTTATCTAATACACGTGTGTTTTCTGTAAGTCACATCAGGGCCTTGTGCCTAGAAGCATTAGAAAGCCCTTCGGCAGTTTGGGAATGGGTGGGGCGGGGTGGGGTGGAGGCAGGCATTCTCAACAGGGGATTTGCCAGAGAACATGTATGGCTAGCTAGAATGTGAAAGGATTCCTGTGGGCAGTATGAAAGCTGCAGCAAGAGTGTGTCACCAGTCAGGTGTCACCTCATTCTGCCTCTGCTTGCTGTGTGTATTAGTATCCCAGAGTTCTCATTGTGTTGCACTTGAGTGCTATTAAGTGTGAAGAAGTCTTGATTTTTCAGGTTGAAAAATAATTGTAGGGAGTAAATGAATTTGCAAACATGGAATCCGTGAACAGCGGGGGGTCAACCATGCAGGTATTTGGGAGCTCAGAAGAAACCTCATCCGTCTCTTCTTACTGGAGGGGAGATGGGTGAATTGTACCTAAGCGAGCTAATAATTAGAGAGAAAAACACTCATTGAGGAGGTACTTGTGGCATGAAGAAATACTATTGCAACCATGAGAAGAAGAAACTGACGAATATTTCCCAATACAAAGCATTGTGAAATGAAAAAACTGTTCACCTACTGGCTCTGCATTTGTGTATGCAACTACTTCAGATCAAAAGTATTGGAGGGCTGGGGAGATGGCTCAGCAGGTAGAGGATTTCTGAACAAGCCCGAGAACCTGAGTGTTCAAATCCCTAGAACCCCCATAAAGCTGGGCACAGTAGCATGCATTTGTGACAGCAAAGGAAGATAGAATGTGGGGACAGGAGAGTGCCTGGAAGCCCCTGAGTCAGCAAGGCTGGCAAGTGTAGCAGTGAACAATAAGGGAGTCCTTGGGCTGGTGAGATGACTCAGTGGGCAAAGCTGCCAAGTGTGCTAACCTGAAGTCCATCCCTGGAACCCAGATGGAAGGAGACAACCAACTTCCACAAGATGTCCTCTGACCTGTCTGCTGTCACACACACAAACACACACACACACAATGTAAAACAAACTGAAAAAGATATTGTTTCAAATAGAGTGGAAAGAAAGAACCAATACCTGAGATTGTCCTCTGTCCACACATGCACTGTGGCACACATGCTAACACATTCACACATATACACATCATGCACACACAAAAAATTTTGGAAAAAAAAACCCTTTTGCATCTGTATTGAACATATGCACACATCATTTTCTTGTTATTATCTAAACGATACAATGTGATATCTTCCTAGCATCCATATTGCATTAGTCATTATAAGCAATGTAGAGATCTTTTGCAGTGTATGGGAGAGTGTACAAAGGTTATATGCAAATTAGAACACAGTTCCCCTTTCTTGTGAATAAAAAAAGATCTTATTTAGGATATGTTTATAGGCACACCTCGTTTATGGATAGAAAGATCCTGGACGTAATCTAATAAGGTATCATGTCTACAAATTGCAATGGCAGATGAATCCACAGTATCTCCTTACCTGCTAGTGTTTTCAAAATTTGTTTTCCAGTGAGAGCCCCTTTTGTAACTAGAGAAATGTTGTTTTTATGAGTATTTTCAGGATGCTCACTGGACTCCAGATTCTAGTCTCACTACTGTATGTGTAGTGTGTGTGTGTGTGTAGTCTCTGTGTGTATGTGTGTATGTGGGGGAGGGTCACAGAACAATCTCTGTGTCCTTCCCTAGGCATATCCACCTTTCTTTGAGATAGGGTCTCTCATTGGCATCAAACTCTGCAAGTTCATATCCCTATATTCCCAGCACAACTACTGAACTATGAAAACTCTGTGTAATAATAATAAAAACAGAAAAGACAGAAAGAAATCTCCAGATCCCTTAGCTTCTTTCCATAGACTCAAAATGCCCTGGAGGGCCAGTTCCCTCTGACACGTTCTGCTGCCATTCTGGGACCAGGAATGTGAGGTGGAGTATCTGGCCCAAATCCCCCTTGCTCAGAAGTGCTGAGGTCTTGGTCTTCCCAGCCAGGGCAGGATTCCTGGGATTTGGCCACAAGGCCATGGCTAACAGATCCAGGCAGGAATTTTGTCTGTCTCCTTCTCTGTTTTTAAAAGAAATAAGCCTCTGACTAAGCCAGGTTGAGCCTAATATTATCTGGTTTTCTTCAGTGCCTGAGCAAAAAACGCCTGGCTGCTCTTTGGCGAGGTGTCTGTCTGGAGATTGTGGTCTCTGAGAGAGCATGTATTGCCCACAGCCTGGTCTGTGGTCAGAGGGCCCAAGGCTGTATGGGATGAACTTAGCAGATGTCGGCTCATAAGCAGGAGACATGCTGTTTATAATTTTGCTGCCGAGCAGTGGGGTGTTCTACATTCAACCTGTGTTTTCAAAGAGGAAAACCAAACCAAAACAATGGCCAAGGTGTTCATGGGAACTCAGTTCAAGCTGTACTCCTTTCCTAATTAATTGCATCACTCCTTGGTTTTAGCCTCTGCAGTATGAGGCTTGACAAGTCTGACTATTTGGCTTTTTCCTTCTATGCTGCTCTTTGATAACTGTGCTGCCTGCTGTAGAAGGCACAGGCTGCGGATACAGGGTCCACTGGGCCACACCTGCCTTTGTGATAGGCTACATCATCCATCCTTTCTAGCCTGTGTGCCTCATTAGAAGGTTGGATCTGAAAGTTAAGATCTGTTGACTTAAAGGAGTGCAGGCTGTGGGACTGGGAGATGGTTCACGTGTTCAAAGCTCAGTTCCTACGTTTAAAAAAGTAGTCGAGCATGGTGGTACACACTTGTAATTTCAGCTCTAGAGAGGCAAAGATAGGGGATCCCTGGGGTTCACTAGCCAGTCAGCCTAGCCAAAGTGGTGAGTTCCAGGTGAAAGGAAAAGACCCTGTCTCACAAACCAGGATAGTTTATGGGGAACTGCAGCTGAGGTTGTCTTCTGGCTTCCAAAAACATGTGCACATATGTACACACATCTGAACACAGTTATGTACTTGAAAACACACACACACACACACACACACACACACACACGCACACACACACACGTGCACAATGCAAGTAGATCACAGCATTTAGGTTCCAGGTTGGACATCAGAGTAAAGTCCTTTGCACTGTCTTTGATGACAAAGCCCTGTACTTGGAATGTTTTGACACTGGACAAGAGAAAGAGGACCAGAGTACCACTGTGTTGCAGCATCAGTGAGTTTGGCTAGGGAGGAAAGCATGTCTAGGAACAGGCACGGGATGGCCTCCCCAAACCACACTTGGCAGGTGTCCCTTGAGGCACTAAGGGAAAGTCAGCTTCCTTTGAGCTGGGGAACACTAGAACTCCTAGGATCACAGGGCAGAATTAAGCACAGTTCAAGGAGGCGAATTCTCCAACATGTGAGTTCTGCGGAAATTCACCGGGGAAGCCATGATCAAGTTCTCAACCCTCTTCTCCCTCTGTCCCTCCTCTCAGTGCCTAAGGTGATGCTGGGATCAGAGAGCACTATTACAAGCCAGCTGGGGCTCTAGGATGCTTACAGCTTAATTAGATGCCCTTCCTTGTACTGTCTCAGAGCCTCTGCCTCATGCTCACTGGGCGCGAGGGGCCTGACTGCCAAAGAATCCAGAGCAGCAGCCATTTGTACTGGTTAACATGCTGTGCATTTTTCCTGACTGTCACATGAGACTGCAAATAAACCCAGCCCAGGAGGAGAGGCTGATACTCACTGTCCTTGCTTCTGCTAAAGCAGAGCCAGCTCAGGGCGCTGCCTGTCTGGGCTAGCAAGAAGATGAGGTGCCCAGGAATGCAGGGCAGCAGTGGTAGGTGCTGGAGGCTGCAGCACCTGCTGGGCAGCCCAGATCAGAAGGCTGAGGGCTGCAGGTGCACTTCCAGGGGTGCTCAGCAGGCTGGGAGAGGGGGCGGTACACATGGAAAGCACCTGGACTAGAGTGTCACATCCATAGCCAGTAGCAGCAGACAGGCGAATTATCTAGAGAGATAAGGGCTCCTATGGGGCCCTAGAAAGGGCTTTGGGCTTGTGCAATGTCACAGACAAAATTACACAATCACACCTAGAGGGCCCCCTCTCTGGGAAAGGCACAAATCCCTGAGTTGACTTCGGGGACCTTGTGACTTCCTGGTGGCTTAAAGCACGGGCTGGCCAGAGAAATGTCTAGCTTGCGGTGTATGACCCTACGCGGAAGTGAATCTACTCTCTCCTCGCATGTAAAGGAGGGAATCAGGAGGATACTGAAAGCAGAAAACAGGGGCCATAAGCTGGTCACACCACTGACTTAGCCAAGGCCGTAACAGGAACAAACAGAAGGGCTTCCTCCCTGCAAGAGACCTCACCCCTCCACGGTGCTTGGTGAGCACAGGCTAATGTGGGGTGGCAGGCCCTACAGAGCAAGGCATGCCCCTCTCTCTCAGGGACAGATAGTGAAAATGCCCAACCGCATGGAATTCTGTTGACGTCAGTGTCCTTGCACACAGCATTCTGCGCCAGGGTCAGTCCACATACTTCTTCCATGTTATAAAAGTGCAGAGCCAGGTGTGGTACTGCATGCCCGTGATCTCAACATTTGGAGGGGGGTGGGTGAAGGCAAGACGATCAGGAGTTCAAGGTCATCCTTGGCTACATGGGAAGTGTGAGGTCAGCTAAGGGGGAAAAAGTGTTCTAGTATTAACTAGACTGCATTTCAAATGTTTTACTGCATATTTAGTGTGTGTATATGCACATGTGTGCACGAATGTGCCACAGCATGCATGCTGAAGGTGAGAGGACAATGTGTGGGATTCTGTTCTCTCCTTCCACCGTGTGGGTCCTGGGGATTGAACTTGGGCTGTCTGACTTAGCAGCAGGTGCATTTACCTGCTGAGCCACCTTGTCGATCCTGAAATGTATGTTAACCCATTTCATAGGACAAGGTTTGGGCTTGCCAAAAATAGTTATCCAAGGCCTAGAAAGCACTAAACATAGACCCGTTCCCCACAAGAAACACTACCATTGATTCTAACTGAAGATGGGGAACTGATTAGGGGTCTGCTGCCCCTAATCATTACAGAGCTGCGTCTCTGTAATGACATGGTATTGCCTGGGTCCTGTCTGGAAGAGGAGGCAGGGACTGGGATGGGGTGAGGAGCTCAGAGCTGGACCGTGACCCTGAAAGCCACCCTGAAAAGAGGGGAGAATGCCTAGCTAATTCTGGGAGCCACATGGCAAGCCTGCAAGTGGAGTTTATGGTTTCTGCCTAGAGTGGGAAACGGCTGGAAGAGCAAAGGGAGCCTTCTCTGATGATGCCTTTTCTGCAGTGTCATCCCCATTCCCCACTCACAGCCACGAGGAGATACTTTGGGCCAGCCATGGAACATCCTTTGGCCCAGAGAGCCTCTGTGGTGGTTCCGTCCAGAAGCCACGGCTATTCTCATAAAGACTCCAGCTGGCTTTGACCTGAGCAGGAAACCCATAGGCCCTGCTACTCAAGATATAGTTCAAGATCTGAGACCTGGCGGCCCCAGCAGCACAAAGACACTTATCACACATGTGGTCACAGGCCCTGTGCCCAGGCCTGTGGGAGCCATGGAGGATATCGTGTCATGGAGGTTTCTGGACTGAGGGACCACTGCCAGGGTGCAGTGCCTGAGGGGGCACCCTTCTGTTCTCAAGCTCAGGCCGGGGAAGATCCTAGAGGAGCCAAACCAATGGGCGCTAGGTTCTGAGCAAGCCTTCTGCTTGGGCCTTCTCAACATTGCTCTGGCAGAAGACCAGCCTGCCTCAGAGGCTCTCGGGCACATGACAGCAGGTAAGAAATGGGACAGTCCAGAATGCAGGTGAGCAATTCATGCTGTGGCAAGCTGTATGGGCTCCTCCGAGGAAGTGGCCCACACTGGTGAGTCACACATCTGTACCTGCCCATACCTATATTACTGGAGATTATCTGGATTCTCTTTCTGTCTGGTCCCAGGAATGAGCAGTCACACAAAGAGAGCGGCAGAGCAAAGTCACTGGCCTTGAATTTGGATAGAACAGTATCCACAGAGGCAAAGAATACCTACCGAACGCTGCGTAGTGGGTGTGCCTGCATGTGTGTGGGGGAGGGACAGTCCCAGCCTGCTGCCGTGGGTATTGTGTTCCTAGAATGAGAACGCAGAGAAAATCTCTCCTTTCTTAGCAATGTGCATGCCACAGCATAAGAACAACTTTTCCTCACATTCATGGCCTTGAACATTTGAAAATAATAAAAAAAGGGGGGGGAAACCATTGAATTAAAATTTATGGCTGAGTCTGCCTGTCCGGGAGGACCTGGCTTAGTGGGCAAGGCTGACGCCAGCCTGGCTGCAGAGTCTGGAAGAAAGGAGGCACCAGCAGAGCTGTCCATGAAGGGAGACCTCTCCCACAGACCACTATGGCCCTGGGGCTGTCGTGCCAGTGTACCCAGTCCTGGAACGCTATTAGGACACTTGAATGCTTCTGGCAGGGTGCTGAAAGATTCTAGAACCTGGGTTACTCTGCAGACCAAGCTGACTCTCTCGGGAATGGGACCACTCATGGAAAATGTTGTTAAAGGCTTGCTAGGTGAGCTTCATGTGATCCCGGGCTTGAAAACAGCCAGGCACAGCCAGAGGCTTAGAGATGGAGGAGATGGCGAAGAGTAGTTTTTATACTGTGTTGAGGACCAGGACAGACTGCAGGCTAGAGCTGGCACTTAGCAATCAACTGTCATGGATTTCACTGACCTTTGAGGGCCTGGGATGGTTAGGGAGGTGCATCCATGAACCTTATGGACTGTACTCAGACACACCTGCCTTCCCACTGGCCTCTGAGCTTGGTCAATGCTTTATTTCTATCCGTAGCACATTGCTTTTCTCCAGTGTCCTGTGCTGACCTGACCTCATGTCAAGCTGTGTATTAGGTTTCTATTGCTGATGTAATACAAATCCCAGCAAGCGTCATGTATCCAAGATAGCAGTAGTTTACTGTCTGATGGTTCTGGAGGTCACAAGTCTTGACGTCAAATCGTGGCCAGGTCTGCAGTGCCCCTGGATGGGAGAGAGGGCAGTGGAGCTAGCACATTCATGTTCTGGGGGTGTCTGTACCCTTTTCTTCTGCCTCCCTTGGCTCACAGCCCCTTCCTCTATCACTCTGGCCTCTGCATCTGTCTCCTGTCTTCTTTTTCTGTGGCTCCTGTGGTTGCATGCTGCCCATCAACATAATCTTTCCAGAACAAGAGCCTTAATCCCAAGTGCTGAGCCCCTCTTGCTACGGAAGGTCACATGCACAGCTTGGGAGACCCCTATGTAGACACCTTTGGAAGGCATTCCCCCAGCCACCACGCCCTAACAAGAGTCACGAGAACCACTGTACAGCATTGCACCCATTTGACAGATGAGAACATGGTGACCTAGCTGGGAACTGGCAGGTCCTGGACAGCAGAGGTATAACCCGAACCTCCTGTCACCTTGCACCTGACACCATCTCTGGACATCACTGACTTCTCCCCTCCCTTCACCAAGCTCCAGACGCCTGACTCCTGCCCTCCCAAAGGTGGTTATTTCACTCCTACATTGGACAGCTGCATGAGAACTTGTGTAGAATCACAGTCAGGCATTGTAGTGGGCCCTGGAAGGAAAACCAAGCACAATCGGCTCTCTCTAGGTTGGCGCCCATGATGCTAGGGCTTCTCCAGTGTCCTTGAATAGATCATTTCCCTCACATCCCCAAATAAGGAGCAGATCTTTCTCCTCAGTACACTTTGTTTCAATGCTACCATCATAAACGTTCTTTGGTCATTAATCTTGGTCCTTCCGTTCCAACTCCATGAGGCCATAAGTGTACTCATTTCTCCTCACCAGGAGAGTCGATAGCTGGAGGATTATGAAACAGAAAAGGCCTCTCAGAAACCCCAAGGCTCAAGATTCTTGAAGCTGTGGCTATATGCATTAGTGCTTTTGCTGTTTTCCTTCCATGCATCCCCATCCACTGAGACAGGATGACAAGCATATTCTTTGTCCTGTTTGCACTTGGCCATGTGACTTGCTTAGGGAACTGGCATGAGAATGGATATGGCAGAAGCCATGTCTGAGCAATTCTGAGAGTAGTTATATTGATGGGTTCCACTTCTTGCTTCTCCATCCCCATCCCCCTCCCCCCGGGGGGGGCTGGGGACTCCTCACCATGTGTCTCAGAGGGAAAGAACAAAAGGGATGTAGTTAGTCACCTTTGAATGTGGACAAAATTGAAACTGTTGCTGCAAGATAATAAGACTGGGGGTTTTTTATTACTGCAGCATAACTTTGCAAATTCCTACCAATACAGAAATCATTGCCAGACATCTCAGGGCACATTCAGTTTCCTTCTCCAAAGTAGAGACGGGATTCCAGATAGGACCCTGGACCTGCCACCTGCAAGATGTGGGACCTTTTAAAGATTATTATTTTATTTTAAATATGTGCATTTATGTGTCTCTGTGTGGTTATGTGCACTTGGATGCAGGTACCCAGGTACCCATGGATGCAGGAGGCACTGGATCCCCCTGCAGCTGGAACTAGGGTCAACTGTGAGCTTCCTGATGTGGGTGCTAGGGACTAAACTTGAGTCCTCTGCAAGAACAACAGTACACGCTCTTAACCACTCAGCCTTCGCTCCATCTCTTCCTCCCTCCCTCCCTCCCTCCCTCCCTCCCTCCCTCCCTCCCTCCCTCCCTCCCTCTTTCTCTCAATAATGACATTTTGAAGGGGAAGCCTTTATTTTACTGTATTTACTTATTTGTAGTTACAGGTCTGTATGTGTATGGGTGCATGCCTGTCATGGTGTATATGTGTAGCTTGGAGAACAACTTGTCGAGGATTTTCTACTTATACCACGTGAATCCTGGGGATTGGATTCAGGATCTCAGGCTTAGCAGCAAGCATCCTCACCCGCTGGGCCACCTCACTGGCCTCACCTAGTCTCTTCAGACAGTCTCTCACTGAGATTTGTGCTTTCTGGTTAAGCTAGACAGGTCAGCCGGTGAGCCCCAGGGATGTGCCTGACTCTACTTCCCCAGATCTAGGAGCACTAGTGTATGCCACCTTGCCACCTCTCCTTGCTGCTTATGTGGGTGCTGGGAATTGAACTCAGGTCTTCATGCTTGCACAGCAATCAATTTCTGTGAGCTGTACCTCTGCAGCTCTTAGTCAAACATTTTCATCAAACTGTGAGATGTACATTTTTACCTCTTGTATGCTCTGAACTTGTGTGCTTTAAGGAAAAGAGTGAAAATCCTAGAATAAGAAAAAATCTCAGAAAGCTGTACACAGGTATTAATAGTAATATTTATAGTCATTCCTAAAGTAGAAAAGCCACAAGTGTCTATCAACTGATGAATTACTACTCAACCATTGAATAATATATGTTATATTGGTACTGTTACACCATGGAAGAACCTTGAAAATATGAGTGCAAGAATTCAGTAAAAAATGGTTCATATTGCATGGTTCTAGTTGTATTGAAAGCCTCAAATATGTCAGTCCAGAGAGGCAGGGAATGGATGGCTGAAATGGTGGGAGGCTAGAGAGAGTGGAAAGGCTGTGGATCAAGGGCTAATGGGCAGGGACTTCCTCTGAGGCGATGAAAGTGTCTCAAGTTAGAAAGCAGAAATGGGTGCACAACTGTTCCGATACACTAAAAGCCATTGATGGGTGCAGCTGACTGACTCCCTTATAAAATGTACACGTACTAGTATAGATTGTATGCTAGGTGAGCTACACCTCTCTACTAAGGAAAACCCACCTAAGGGCTGTTGGGGGCTGAGCAGCCTAGAACTGATGATTTGAGGAAGGACATGAGCACCTCTTATCTTGCTTTGATCTTCTAGTAAATGTCTCTTCTGCTGATGTCACATGCCCAAGGAAACAGAAAATGTCTTATTGCTTAGCTCCAGGGAAATGGTTGGGATTTTTTCTCTTCAAGGATTATTTTATTAAAAACACAGAAAGGAAGAGGGATGTAGTGGGGGAAACTGTACATGTACAAGAGGACAGATGTTGTTCTGCAAAGTGTATCTCATGCTCGTGGGCCCCAAGTCCTTCCACTATGACTGCCTAGAGCACCACGTGCTGAAGTCTTCATTTGGAAGCTCTGGACAAAATTTCCACCTTCCTTCCCCCTTCTCTTTTGCACCAGGCTTGAGTCACCACAGTTGGTCTGGGGCCCAGTAAGAAGAGATGGCAGGGGGTGGGTGGTCCTTTTAGTATATATAGGTGGTCTTTTCTTCCCCTACAGGCCAGGGAGGAAGGCACAGGTGAAGGAATGGTTGGGGCACACATGAAGATTCTCATGTCTCCCTTCGACAACACAGGATCCATCAGAGAAGAGGGCTGCCTCTCCACAAGACAAATGCTTGGTGATAGCACAGCAGCCAAGACAGCAGGAAACCCTAATGCCCCTGCTTCCTCTCTGCTCTCCACCTTCAGCCTTCAGTCTCATTGATCACCAAAACAACTGTTGGGGTGTCTTGGCAAAGTGGAGGGAATGGTAACTACCCTATCCTAGTATTGTGCAGGATACTGTAGTTCTCAAGATCAGATGGGGGAGATGTCTCAGTGAAATGCTTGCCTTGCAAGCATGAAGATATGAGTGTGGTCCCAGAACACACCTCAAACAGGTGGGCATGGTGGCAGCACAGGGGGTAGTAGGTACAGGTGGATCTCAGGGGCTCACTCATTGAACAGTTCAGCTTAACCAGTGAACTCCGGACTAATGAGAAACCTTGCATCAAAAAGGGGGGGGAGAAGGGCAGATGGTGACAGATGACATCCAAATTGTCCTTTACCTCCCACACACTCAAACACATGTGTGTGCTTGTGCAAATACACAGGCTTGGAGATGTCATGATGCTGTCCCAGGCTAAACTTGTGGTTTGGGTTTAGGCTGTTAGTACAAAGGCAACTTGAGCTGGCAATCCCACACGTGCATGAGGGAACAATCACATCACCACTGTGTTGAGGGGACTTCATTTTCCTGGACAATCTTCACTTCCCTCTGAGGAAGGAGGTCTGGTGTTATCCAGAGAGAAATTTAGAATCTGAGAGTCTTTTCTCAGGCTTTAGAAGCTTGTTTACCAAGCCCTCCAGTTCCTGCTTGAAAGGCTCAGCAAAAGGCATGAGATATTCTCAGAACAATCCAGCACTCAGTCAATATTTATAGCCAGGGGCTTCAGCTCAGGTGGCTTCGTGAGACTGTTTGAGCCCCCACTTAACCAGTGTACATTGATCATCTGCGGGAGCCTTTTCGCCTGCTGCCTCCTCCGTCTTTATTATACTGCGCAACTGGGAATACACTTGACTTTCAAAGGCTCAACCTGTGCCATTCAAAGGGAAAATTCCCACCTCGGCTTTAAGCCCTATCTTGTTCTCCTACAGTCTGAATAAATATTACCCAACAGCCGAAGTTACTTAAGCATCAATCATTTCCACTTCAAGGAGAAGGTAAAGGGAACAGAGATGTAACCACACAAAAAGATTGAAACTTAACCTCCAGTGCTGGGTGCATTCCAAGCTTGTTGAGATTAAAGAAGCCTAGAGAGCCGACGTTACCTCAGGTTCACCGGTGTACTCTTTCTCTCAAGGATTACACTTGACAATGAAGCAAGGCACCCCGGAAACCCTGAACAGGTGGATGGTGGGAGTGTTTACTCTCTTCTGAGAAGTCTCCACAAAGCGTTTGCATTCTTCTCTTCACTGCACTCTCCTTTAGATGGTCTCTAGCCCACTTTCCACCATAGCTCCCTCCAATGCAATCTACCTCACCATCTCGCTCTTAAGTCCTTCCCTTCTCTGCCTCTATACCAGTGGTTCTCAACCTGTGGGTCTTGACCCCTTTGGGGGTCAGATAACTCTTTCACAGAGGTTGCCTAAAACCATTGGAAAACACAAATATTTGCATTATGATTCACAACAATAGTAAAATTACACTTATGAAGGAGCAATGAAATTATTGTCTGGTCAGGGGTCATCACAGCATGAGGAATTGTGTTAAAGGCTTGCAGCATTAGGGAGGTTGAGAACCACTGCTCTATACATGCCTTGGAAAAGTATTTAAAATGCCCCATAGAGACCATTTGGCTTCCAAAGTAGCTGCTTCCTCTAATCTCATGGATGCCCAGTTTGGGACTCTGAGATGTCCAAGAGCTGTGCAGAACAGCTATGTTTTTCTACCTGTGCTTCAGACTATCTCTTTTCTACTCACCTGGGGAGCCATACAAATACATACATGTAGAACCCCACCTATCTCTACTGAATCTCTATGTTTTACACCCTCCAGGATGGGTGTCCTGCCCTTCGACATTGTGAGTGTCATGTATTTGGAGTTGGAAAAATCTTGCTGAATCATGGTTTTTGGACTCTGGGTTATGATGCTTTTAGACACAGCTCTCTTGAAAGATAGCACACAGTGTGAAATGCATTTTTGTACCATGTACAAATGCCGGGTTTCTAATTCATTTACAGAGCTGAGCAATAATCTCTACAGTCAGTCAGTGTAGCAAACACTTATACCACCAGAAAGAAACACTGTATTAGCTTCCTGTCTCATTTGTTGTGACAAGGTATCTAACAAGGTGAAACTTAAGGGTGTGTGTGTGTGCACTTTTGCCTCAGCTTGAGGGTGCCATGCATTGTGGTGGCCAGGAGTGCAAGACAGCTGGTTATATTGCCAGAGAGGGCTGGCACTCAGCTCTCTCCATGAACCATACTGCCCATCTTCCCAACTCACTCACCCACTAGAAACTGAGACATGTCCAGAGCTTTGTGTCTTGGGGATTTTAGATCCTACCTGTGACAACCTATATTAATCACACCCTTCCTCCCTCACTGGTTATGCTGCCTCCCAGCTCTAAGCAACCACCGCTCCTTCTGATCCTATGGATCTGCCTATTCTAGACATTTCCTTATCAACTGAATCATGCAGGACATGGTCATCTGTGTCTGACTTCTTCCACACGGCACAGTGTTTTCAGTGCTGTGTGTTGACACATATCAGTGCTTCATTTATTCTAGTGGTTGAATCACATTACACTGAATGGATGGACCAACTTTTTAATTAACCCATTAGCTGACTGGACACTTGGGTTATTTCTATTATGGGGCTATTTTGAATAAGTCAACTCTGAACATCTGTGCATGACATTTTGTGTGGCCACTTGCTTTCATTTCTCTTGGGTACACAGAGCTGCCAGGATTTGTGATAAATCTACTGATGACATTCTAAGAAACTGATGGTTGTTTTCTGGAGGGAGGGTACCACTTCCTCAACAGTGTGTAGAGATGAGAACTTCCCTCCTGCAACCTTAGCAATACCTGCTTTTTTTTTTTTTTTGCCACAGAGTAGATGTGAAGAGTTATTTTTCTCTGGTTTTGATTGACTTACATTTCTTTAATGGATGTTGGCACCAAGTGTCTCCTGCAGTCATTGGCCACCTGTGTGTCTTTCTCCCAGTGTCTACATGTTTTAAGAAAGCATTTAACCCCTATGAGTATGAGCTTCAGTGTCCTTGTGGTGGGTAATTGACAAGGCAAGTTAATTGACTTCAGCAATGAAGCCAGACTCGATGACACATAGTAGGCATTAACAAAGGCTATCCGTGCCCCCCCACCCTCCACACACATACACCACTGAACTAGAAATCATAGGCACCACTGTGATTCCCAGAATCTCCTTTTCTCTGTGATCCTGGTTGAGATTCACCACAGGAGGTATCTGCAGAGCATTTGGAATACATGAATAGCTTGACAATCATTTTGTGCTCTTACAGCTGTTGAGGTGCCCTAGCAGCTCATGAATGTAGTCTGTGCTCCACTGTCCAACCTGCAGGCCTAGGATGTGAGGTATACTTGGTGCCGTGTCAATCCCACCCAGGGTGTGGCCTTCAGCTTCTCCTGGCCAACTGTGTACACTTCTGTGGCAAAAAGCATAGTTTCTTCAGCATGCCACGCACACTCTCAGTGTTGCACAGGATCCCAGCGGGGGCACCCATTAGTCCCTGTGGGTTCCAGCTCAACTTAGCTCTCCATTCGACTTCAACTGTCATCCCAACCCCCACCTCACTGCTTATCTGGCCAAACTAAATGACCTGCAGGCTCAAGAATGGAGGCAACCTGCATGCAAGGAATTTTAAATTTCCTTCTGGTACTGTATATGTCCTGCTTTCTAAAGAATTATTGGACTTTCCACCACTCAGATTGATTCTACTTCTCAGATTGAGCCTGTGAGATGCCACAAAGAAGAGTTATGGTGCCTTCCTTTTCAAAAAACAAACCAAGAACCCAGGACATTTGGTCTTCCCAGAGAAACTAAACATGGTGACTTGGGGGTCTTCTCACCCCAGTCCCAGGAAGCCCCTACTAGCTCCCTTTGAATAAATGTTCTGCAATTGCCATGTCAAATACCCAAGCCATGTGTTAGCTTATAGTTCTTTATGTCACAAGTCCAGTGGGTCTCCTTGGTCCCTAAGTCACACAGGCACTCTCCTCATGGGAAAGACCATTTTCTGGAGATGTGCCCGGGCAAGAAGTTTAGAGGCAGCTCCTAGCCCAGTAGAACAGGGAAATTTCATCTTGCCTTGCAAGTTATTTGGGACACCTTACCCAAGACTCTCTGTTCATCTACCTCTCAGGATACCAGGCTCTTGGCAGCTAGATCTCCAGCTGGTCTGGCAATGGCCTCCTGTGCCCAACGCAGACATTTGACTCCACCTTATGATGCCGATGCTTAGTTTCACTCTCCTCTCAAAGATTCAGAACAACTTTTCCCACTTTATAATTTCTGCCTTCTGCCCTTCTCTCCATCCCAGTCCCTTTCTGTGTCTCATCTGACTGTCATCTTCTGTTTCTTTGCCCTTTCTAAAGCTATGAGGATTGACTCATCTGTTCCACCCCCCATGGATCCTCCCAAGCAAGAAAACCTACAGGCAGAAAGCACTTGATGTGATGCTGTCATACTGGACCGTGTTGTCACTGCAAGAGAGCTTACTCACAGATCCACAGAACAACTGGCTGGTCACTGTCCAGGGCATTTATCACAAAGGGACACAAAGCTCAAGGTTTCTGTTGATGGAGCTATTTCCCAATGTACTTGGAAGGTCTCACTTTGACATCCCCAATGACATGATGCTTTAGGGACAGAGTCAGGGGAGCACTGGCTGCCCCACTGTTAGTCCAAAGCTATTTCTACCGCGATTGGTAATGAAGATGGTGATCACAAGAAAGAGGTTTAGATTTAGCGTTTGATGTTCCCTCTTCCCCAAACAGGCCACCTCACAGCTCTGACCTTGGTTTTCTATGTGTACTGTCTACTCAATGAGTGTAGTTCTGAGCTGCATTTCTACCCAGATCTACTGGGGCAGTCACAACACATTTGAATGCAGCAAAGTCAAGTAAAATCCCCTTACTCTGAACTACATGGGTTCCTGGCATCCCTATGCCCAGCCTGGGAACCCTCCTCCTCATTCTTTGGTATTCATGTCCAACCTTCTTGCCTCCATTGCCAATGGATCGTGGTTTCCTTGTAATCCCCACTCTACTTTCAGCCCTAAAGGCCAAGCTTACTGCCACAAAAATATTGAGAACTCCACTCATCCTCTGACCACTCTTCCTTGAAGACCTACTGTGCTCTGGATTTAGTGTGTTAGATGAGTGAAGTAAACTCTCGGAGACTCATGTCACGTGAGGAAGATTGTATGGCATTGTGTTCTAGGAAAAGAAGTGTTACAATAGGGAGAGAAAGGTGGCACGGCCTAGAACTCTCAGCAAAGACTCACATTCTATTCTGAGGCCAAGGAAGATCCTGATAATGGCAGAATTAAGTCTAGAATCCTCCAGTTACTTCGCAATCTTATTCATCCCCTAACTCCCATAGTCCCAGCCTGGCCTGTTCATTCCTCACACTTCAGATGAAGAGTTCACAGTGTCCTGGCCTCTTCCAAAACAGGCCAACAGCCTGTTTGGAAACATTTCCATTCTTCTTTCTCCCTCAGTCAACACTTGTTCCTTTCCTCTTCCTGTCAAGCCCCTACTGAGTCTTCAGGACCTGTGGAGATGACCCTTCCTCCCTGTCCTGATTTCTGGATTCACACAACACACAACCCCTTTCTGTTGCTTTCATCATTTTCTAGACGATGTCCTGGAGTAGACTGTGTATATGTTCTCTGTCCCTCTGATATGGACACAGGCTTTTGTCCTTTGCTGACAAAGACCTCTCATGAAGGTGGGAGTGAGGTAAATTAAGGAAGAGGCCCAATGGGATCTTCTGTCCCAGCCACACTGAAACACAAACAGGCCAAGATGTAGTAGACTTGGATTGTTATGTACTCTGTCACCTCATCTGCTTCCCGACCTGTTTCGGCCAAGTCAGTCATCTGACCCATTCACTGGAGGTCTGTAGCCAACACTTTCAGCTCATCCATTGATATCTTTCCCCTCACCCACAGCAAACCTGAATGAAAGCACTCTCGAACATCGGGAAGGAAAGCCTAAATTTATTCTGGGACCAATACTCTGCCATTCTTCTTGACCTGCCCTCCATTGTTATATTTCTCAGCCTTCACCTCCTAACCCAGGCTATTTGGACTGGCCAGCAGCCCAAACCACATGACCTCCACCCCTACCTCTCCTCTTGCTGTTGGACCCTCCTCTTTCAGCTTTGCTTTGGAGAAAGTTTACAAGGCTGTTTTCCTTTATCTTGTTTGGTTATCTTGATGGGCATTTTCGCTTTACATTGTGAGCTATTCTACCTCCAATTCTGATGTAGTCCTTGGGGGAGGGGAGGAAGTTGGAAAGAGGTTTTGTTGATGATGGCTATATTTTATTATGTGCGATGGTCATGGGCCTGACAGGCAGTTCATCAAGCTGGAGGCTGGGGACAAGAGGGGTAGAAGGACACTAAATACCATGAAGTCACAGTACAAAATATTTTTTCAAAGGGACATCAAAGTCTTTTTCCATGCTGTCTTGCCTTGACCCCATTTCACACTGGCAAAACACAAACTGAAATTAAAATAAAAATACCAGGCTGGCTCCATGTAGCTAGTTGGGCTGCACAGCTAAGTCACAGACTCTATTAACATCACTAAATGCAAACATTCCAAGATTTATTTTCCTTGCTTATAACTTTTTCTTTCTTTCTTCCTTTCTTTCTTTCTTTCTTTTTTTTTTTTTCTTTTTTGCCTTTCCACTGTTGGGCTGTTTATTTCTAATAATTTGGTAGGGAAAAAACATTCACTCATACCAGTGGAGGTCTTCTATGTTGAGCTGCAAACCAGAGCACATTTTATTGTGAAATAAAACCCTTAGAAAACAGGCACCAGGGGGGCCTGCTGACGGCAAGTTTACAAGCATAGTACAATTGACGCCATTATAATTAGTCCCCCCCCCCCAATGTCTTACTTTTCAGGGCAGAGATCTGAATCTTTCTCTTTGCACACGAATATCTCTGGACTAGAGCAAAAACATTATGGAGGGTGAGTCACAGAGCAGCTTTGGGCCTTAAAGACTAACACAGAAAGCTCCTATAAATCTAACCCACATTCTTTTACTGGGAATGACTGACTTTTATGAAAACCAAGGATTGTAAATCAGAAACCTAAATAGCTTACTTTGCAGGAGATAAACACAGATTTATGCAGTGACGAAGCCCTCTGTTAACCCTTTCCTGGTGCCATGGAGGACTTGAGGGCTGTGGGTGCAGAGAGGGCTGGGGGACCTTCAGCTCTACCTTTCTTGCTGGAGCTGGAGTCAGGGGTGGGGTACAGGGGAGACTGGAGTGGGAGGCAGTAGTAGCAGATGATGTTCTCTGGCATAGCATGCTTCAAGCATCTCAGCTAGGCACAGTGCAGGCCTTCAGCATCCTGGCTCTGGTCATTCCAAGGCTCTACACTACAAAGGATTCTGTGTGGGTGCCCGTGTAGGTGTCTCTTGCATCCTGGGTTTCCAAAATCCCCAGACCCCTGAAAATTCACCAGGCTTCGCTGGGCCTGAACCCTCTCATCTGCAAAGTGGCACACTGTAAGAATTATATTAGTAGTTATATACTTTCTCTCTCTCTCTCTCTCTCTCTCTCTCTCTCTCTCTCTCTCTCTCTCTCTCTCTCTCTCTCGTGTGTGTGTGTGTGTGTGTGTGTGTGTGTGTGTGTGTGTGTGCTGTCTGTTTGCCCCCATCACCATCTTCCCTTTCTCTTCTTCTTTCTATCCATTCTCACTTTCATCCCCCTTCTTCCTTCACTTCCTTCTGAACCTACATCTCAAACATGCTAGGCACTTTGTGTGCCAGCAAGATACATATTCAATATCCTCCCCTGCCTTCAATCATTTCTATTTTGATACAGATCTCATTAAGCTACCCAGGCCTTGAACTCACTCTACAGCTCAGGTGGGCCTTGAACTTGTGATCCTCCTGCTTCAACTTCCCTAGCAACTGGGACTACAGGCTATGCCACCAGGTCATTACTTCTACATTTCTAAGGAGCCTAGGAAAAACACGATGCTGAGGTGCTGGGACCGACCATCCTGTACTGAGTGGCACGCATGCAGAGCTCGCTGGAAACAACAAATGGTGCCCTCACCTTTTCTTCTTCAGTATTCTCGAAGCAGAGTTTGGCAGCTTCAGGTTTCATTCACCCCACTGAAAGATCCATGCTGCTGGATAGTCATGTGCTCCAAGCCCCCATGCCATAGTGGCTACTGGGCTCCCTTGGCTGTTCCTGAGCCCCTGGAGCTGCCTTGCATATCTCTCCCGGGGGTACAACCCTGGCCAGCTGGGACTGGCCTAGTGCTTTTGTGTTTAAACAAGGCACACCCTGTGTTGCCCTCTCAAACTTTAAAGGAATACTGGGACCTAGTGACCCTGGGAGGGAGGAAAAGGGCATTTATCATTTTTATGTGGCATTTCAAAGCAGGAGACTCCTCCTTGGCCAGGAGACAAAGGCCCAGGCTGGGGTTAATGGAAGAACCCTATTTAATCATTAACGCTTAATGCTCAAGAGCTTAAAAGGCAGTGGTGGGTTCCCAGCTCTGACCTTTGGTACTGGGGATGCCCTGGGCGGTAGGGTGGGGGGGGTCCAGTGGGATCAAGGAAGGTCCTGGCATGGGAGGCTTTCTGGCGAACCCTGAAGGGATGGGTCCTACAATGGTGATAACACCTATTCTCTTTCTAGGCTAGACATGAAGTTCAAAAGAGGGTAGATAGCCCAAAGCCTAGTACACACCTGGTGGTGTGACAGGAAGCCCCTGGAAGGTCCCCAATACCAGTTCCTCACCTGTGCCACAGCCACTGTGACAGGACATGTCACCAGACCTATCCCCAGCAGGGAGATGCTCCACTCTGTGATTCCTATGCACCACAGCTATCCCAAGAATGGCAGAGCCAGCTCTCCACCCACCCCTGGGAGAAGGTGGTTCCTGCTGTGTTTTCCCAGGTGTCAGGACAAGGACAGCAAGCAGTACCTGTGGAGAAATCCATTTCCTCTTCAGTCCTCCAGGACTGCTGACCAGGAGGAGCTGAGAGCTGGGCAAGCAGGCTTCAAGCCCTCTGTGCACTCTCTTCTCTCTTATCAGGGATACAGGCTTAGGTCCTAACCAGGGGTTCTGGGCAGAAGTGAATAGTGCAATAATGTTTGCTGTGTTTCTGCTTATTTATCTCTCTCTCTTCTCTCTCTCTCTCTCTCTCTCTCTCTCTCTCTCTCTCTCTCTCTCTCTCTCTCTCTGTGTGTGTGTGTGTGTGTGTGTGTGTGTGATGTTATTGTAGCTTATCACCATAGTTACTGTTAAATGGATATTAAACAGAGTTTATTACAAACTGAGCAACCTGGGAAGCCTGCACCTGATCCAAAGGCCATTTTCAATATAGAAAACAGTATTCTTTGTCCCTTCCTGTTCTGTTCCCTTCTACAGGGCACCCTCCTACTCTGAGTGGAAGAGACTGGTTTTACCTTATTAATGCATTGCCAATTTCAGTAGAATTAGGCAGTACCAGTTTCCCCACTCAGTTGACCTTGTATGATTCTGTGTGGTTGATTATTTGTTCTCAATATTGTAGAATGTACATCGTGTCCTTGTTTGTGGTCACTTTCTATACAAAATACCCAGATATGGATTTTTCCATTTATCCTTATCAATACCCCTTTCAAATTATTAAAGAAAATGAAACAAATGGCTTTAAAAATCATACAACTGGTAGAGCAAAAATCGTGAAGATGGTTCATACAAATCACAAAGATGTGGTATCTCATACCAACCAACTAGTTCAAGGTAACAGGGCACCCAAACCTGCACCTGTCTCCAGCTTGGAGTAGCTGCTTAAGCAGAAGCCTAGTCAAACCTCTAAGTACACCCAATATTCAGTAATCTTGCAGGCCAGGTCTCGGTGGCATTCATCACTTAGAAAGTAGGTACTGAGCAGGTGTGTCACCAGACATTCCACTGCAGAAGAGAGTGGGCCTGTTCCAGGGTGCCCAGAACACACAGCTGGACTTTTCTGTCTCCCCGTGAGAAAATTCCACAGAGGGAGATAAGATCAGGTCTTGCAGGGGGCCTGGGAGCAGGGGAGAGAAAACCCAGGCAGTCTAGGTAAGGCTCACTCTGGAGTTTCTACAAAGCCTGCTGAGATGGCTGAGAGCCTCCTGGTGGTAGCCCCCATCTGGGATCCAGGGGACAGGAGGCAAAGGATATCTGAGAAACTTAAGCTGCTGCCTTGAACTCAGGGAGTACCCATTTCCCCCTTTTGCCTTCGGGGACAAGCAGCTCTAGATAGTATGTGGTATCTTCAGGATGCTTTCTATGTCCAATCACCCTTCATGGAATGGCTCACTCTTGGCAGGGAGGAGAGAGAGCTATGTTTTCTCTTGGCAACCATGTTGCCTGTCTCTTCATAGTTCAGATCTTTCTTTTATGGTCCTTATTACTCTCTTAATTCCCCATTTCTGCAGAGTGGCCCTGGTAGCACACCTGCTCTCTCAGGGCGGTGGGGAGAGCTGTTACATTACAAAAAGGCCTGCCAGGGAACATCTACTTTGGAGCTCAGTCAGTTGCCTGCTCTGTTTTAGTTCAGCTTTTCTTTGGACAAAACCCAAGAAACACAACAACAGAACCAATTGGAATGAGTCTAGCTGCTTTAGGGTACCAGGTACCACCCAAGTATGAGGCACCGTCCAAGGGCTTATTTCAGATGCAGTCTTCAAGACGCTTCCATAGGCCATTCTCAGCACCCTCAGCAAAGGCCCAAACCGGGTTCTAACAAAGGACAGTGGGGGATGGCATTCCTGCCCCTCAGGAAGCCTGGCTTGAAGCTCCTGAAAGGCCACCCACTCTTTTCTGTGACTTCTCTCACTTACAAACATGATTTTACATTCGTGTTACTTAAAACATGGTCTTACTAAATTCCAAACAACCTATAAAAAACAGTTGGGCCTCCTGGCCCACAAAGGGTTTCTTTTCTTGAATCCTGACTGCTCAATGGTCAAATAAGACATTCTACTTCTTATTAAAAAAAAAAACCTGCCTCAAATGGGACAGTTGGTTATGCCACTTACATTGCTGAATTCTATTCTGTTTTTGTTATTTTCTGTCTTACTCTAATTAGTGGTATATTTATTAGAAACTGCCTTCACATTCCTAATAATCCTAATGACATTATTATTACTAATAATATTGAAACTAACCCACCTGCCTTACACAGCACCAAGACAAAGGGTTCCCTTTCACCTGAGGGCTAACGTAGACCTGGGAATCTACAAATGAGTGCGGTGGCTTAGTCTTGGGAATTCTCACTGGTTAGGACACAAGGCTGCAACGGTCTTTTCCTCTATATTAAAAACCTAATACCACTCATGCTAATCCCTGGCCTCACTATGAGCCCTAAACAAGAGGACCCACACTGTAGGTTCTCCCCAGCTTGAGTAGTTTTCAAGATCTGCCATAAAATTTTAGAGCTCAAACTTAAAACCTTGTTGACTGCCAAGGCTGTGAAGGTCAGGTTCACCCATTCCCACAAGCCTAATAAAGTTTGCAGGGGTCCTTCTTGAAGTGCTGACAGCTAACATCTTTCCCCAATTTAGTAAGGAGTTATCTGGAACTCACAGAGACAAGTGTTTGTTTGTTTGTTTGTTTTTGATGAGCAGTGATCATTTATCAGTCTAAGAACCTACTACAGACTGGGTATGTTATTCAGTGTGTTATACAGTTATTTCATTTCATCTTTTTGCTCTTTCTGTTTTTACAGTGCTGGGAATGGGACCCAACGTCTCATGAGTACCAGGCAAGAACTCTATCACCAAGTACATCTCCAGGCCTCATTTAGTCTCAACAATAAGCCTTGTTTTGTAAATGAGGGTACTGGAGGTTAGGGACAGTATGTAACTTACAGAAGGTGAAACAGCTAGTTAGTGAAAAAGCAGTAGATTAAAACTCCCTTCAGCTGGGGATGTAGCTCAGTGAGTATGAAGAATGCTCTCCTGGCATGCAGACAGCCCTGGGTTCAATCCCCAGTACTCCATAAACCAGGATAGTGTGCAGGTCTGGCTTCAATCTCGAGAACCTCAAGGGATGGGAAACAGTTCAGTATTTGCCATATTTTACATGTCCTTTCAGTCTGCACTCTTGACGCTTTGGGGACTAGCTAATGCCAGAGGGACCAAGTCCCAAGGCAGAAAGTACCCTGTGTGCCTTCAGCCTTTCATAACAGCTGCCAATTCAAAGCCCCTTCATGGGGCTCCTCTGCCTCCAGGCCACCATTCTCCTGCCCCTCTTGCTCCAGAGCTATGGTACCAAACAGTCAGGCCAAGCACACACCCAGGGCCAGGAAAACAACCCCTACTTGCCCATCTTGCCCCAACTTAGCCCGGCAGGCCTGCTGGCTTCTGAGAAACCACAGTAAAGGCTCTTGCACCATCACCCCTACTCTGTTTCCTCACTGATTACTGTTCATTCTAGCGAGTGAAACCCAATGGCCAGCATGAAGCCAGTTCTGCTCTGGCACTATGGTGGTCACAGCAGCAACTTCTCTGGCATAGACAGGCTGAGTAGCTGGGCTGAAGCTGGTGGCTGGTGACAATGTCCCCTCATGCCACATGAACCATTTGAGTGGAACTAGTGGCTTAGTTTCTACCTAAGCCTAAAGTAGCTTAAAACCACCTGTATGTACATGGGCCTATGCACATGTGCACACATATGTGTGCATAGGCACACACATACATAGGTATACACATAGACAGGCACATACATACACAGTCACACACACAGACACACACATACACAGTCACACACTTACACAATCACACACATACACAGGCACATACATACACAGTCACACACATACACAGGCACATACATACACAGTCACACACTTACACAGTCACACACACAGTCACACACATACACAGTCACACACTTACACAATCACACACACAGTCACACACATACACAGGCACATACATACACAGTCACACACTTACACAGTCACACACTTACACAGTCACACACTTACACAGTCACACTTACACAGTCACACACTTACAAAGACACACTTACACAGACACACACATACATAGGCCACACACACACACACACACTACATGATACACAGTCACACACCTACACAGACACACACATACATAGGTTTACACAGTCACACACATAGCACAGGCACATACATACGCAGTCACACACTTACACAGTCACACACTTACATAGACACACACTTACACAGTCACACACTTACACAGTCACACACATACACAGGCACATACATATACAGTCACACACACAGTCACACACTTATATAGTCACACATTTACCCAGTCACACACTTACAAAGACACACTTACACTGACACTCACATACATAGGCACACACACACACACACACACACACACACACACACACACACACACACTACATGACACACAGTCACATACCTACACAGACACACACATACATAGGTTTACACAGTCACACAAATACACAGGCACATACATACACAGTCACACACTTACACAGTCACACACATACATAGGCGCACACACACACACACACACACACACACACACACACACACACACACACTACATGACAAACTTCCAAACTGTTTCCTACTGGTGTGGCTGTGATGCTATGCCTTTCCTTCGGGAAGGCAGAGTTCCAGAAGCTCTGTACTGCCCCAGCACTTAGGATTGTCATTTGTTCTTCTTTAATTTTTCTTGTTAACATTTCAGTAGAAGCATATGGATTTATTTATTATGATTGGGTTGCAGGGAATGATGGCACATGCCTGTAATCTCAGAACTTGGAAGCTTGAAGTAGGAGGAGGGGCACAAATTTGAGGCCTGCCTGGTCCATGAAGCAATTGCCTTTGGAGTAATCCAAATCCAGGCCAACCAGGGCTATGGAGTGAGACCCTGTCTCCAAACAACCACAAACAAACAGAAACAAAACATGATCAGGAAAAAAAAAAAGGACTAGGGCAATGTAAGCAAGGCATGGCGGTATACAGCTATAAACCTCCCACTCAGGAGGTTGAGGCAGGAGCATTATGAGTTTGGGAGGACATAGGCTACTTATTGAGGCCCTGTCCCAAAGATAGGAAAAAGTACAGTAAAACATAAGTCTTATAGGACTATAGAATAAATAATATGCCATGGATCAAGTGGCTTTCACTTCAAAGGCTTGCTGTTTCGAGAGTCTGAGTTCAAGGTGCTAGCAGCCTTGTCTCTTCTGAGGCCTCTTCTCTTTCCTCGAAAGTGGCTGGCTTCACATGGGTGTCTCTGTGTGATTCTGTTGTCCCTCTTTTTGTAGGGATGTGAGTTATTTTGGACTAGGAACCACATTAAGGAACTGTGAAGTTCACGAGCTCTTTTCAGACTATTTACAAACACAGCCACCTTCTGAGGTCTGAGGGCTTCAACCAACATACACATTTCAAGAAGATAAGGCTCCAAAGAGCAAAGTGAACGCATCCCAGACCAAGCACGCAGAATAGGAGTGCAAGGGTGGCCTTTATGTGGGGAAATCAGAAATAGCACCACAGTTCCTGTGGCTCAGGGTGGGCTCCATCATCTTGGGTGCTGTGGGAAGCTTCCTTCTACTGGGGATGAGAGGTGCACAGGAGAAGCTGACACCAAGTTTCCCTGGCCACAATAACTTGAGGTCACCTCCTTTGGAAGCCACACTTTTGTGGTCTGTAATAGAAGAGAGAGAGGCAACAGGGAGGAGCGGTCATATGCAGCCATTTCACCTGATGCTTCCAGTATGACTTTTGGATTCATTCTTTTTTTTTTTTTTTTTTTTTTTTTTTTTGCTATGATAGCTGAGCTATATAAAAGTTTCTGGCATTCTTCTTGCCTCTTGGGGTTATTGTTAAGGCCCAATCCTTACTTAGTAAATGTCAGCAAATGGATTTAAAGATTCTGGCTAAACTTGGCTACTACAGTCTCCAGAGTGCACAGCGATTTGTACGTGATCAGAAAATGTTCAAGCATTGCAGACAGTAGAGATTAAGGTGATTTGTGAAAGCCTCGGACACTCCCCATCATCCTGCCTCTTTTCATGTACACCCGAGCTTGCCCTCTGTCGTGGAGGCCCTCTGATGCTCACCCTTCAAGTTCAGATGTTGGAATTCTACCCCTCAGTGTGTAGGTTTTATCAAAAAGGACCTTTAGAAGGTAGGGATGCATGGGACAGATGTCCTCATCAGAGGCAGGGAAGCTTGCTCACTCTCTGTTTGGAGGCCATAGCAAGAAAACCATCATCAAAGGCAGGTACAAGGTGCCCAACTGTAGCAGTACTCAGGTTACAGTCCTTCTAGCTCCTAGGAGAACTAAGAATAGGTTGTTACAGTCACAGACCTCAGGGTCATCTGTTACAGTGTCCCTAACAGACTAAGCCACCCATTCCTTTCTCCAGGTAATATGCATCATGTTTAGTGAAAATAGACAAGACCCACCCCTCTCCTGGAGTAGTTCACATGGACCCAAGGAAGCTAGACAAATAGAGCACTGAGCAAATGGCAAGATCCAGTTGGGTCTTCACATTCCAGAGAAAGTCAGGCAGCAAGACACTGTGGGGAAGGTTTTAGCCTTAGGGCCACGTGGCAGTGACTGGTGCACAGAGGCCCAGCTTGAGAATTTATAGGCTGGAGAGAGATTTCCAGGCCATGGAGGCTGGCTGAATAAAGATGGGTAGGATAAAGAAGAACGTGGATAGAACCCTGTGGTGCAGACAGCTCTGGCTGGTACACAGCAGCAAGAGAGAAAGTAGCAAGTGGAATCCAGGGGGATGCTGAGGGCCCAGTGCCAGGAAAAGCTCATGCTCTTAGGCAGTGGGAAGCCAGAACCTGCTTTGGAGGTAGCTGGCCTTAAACCCAAGCTTCCTTTGGCTCATGACTTCCCCTTCCTCCACCCTCAGAAACCAGCAGCTTCAGTTGCCACGTGTTCTTCAGACAGCCAATGGGAATGGGTCTCTGATTTTAGGGGCATAAGAGATTCAATTGGTCAGCCTGGGAACAATCTGAGCTCTTCCCCATCCCAGGGACTTCACTGAATCCTGTCTACAGAGTAACCCTTATAGCCTAAGGTGGCATAGCCATGGGTTCCATGGTGGGAATGTGTATCTTTGGTGGCCATTTTTCTGCCTTCCATATTCACGTAGCCACACGTTCTAAGTGCCCATAGGTACAATGGTTGTGGAGAAACTGCTACCTCCAGGTTGGCCACAAGTCCTCTCCCTTTGGCAAATTCTTGAGACAACTGATTTTTTTTCTAATCCTTCCTTCTGGCAAGGACACTGAATTCCCCAGCAGTGGCAGTTTCCAAGCCAGTATTGCTTGCTCTGGCCTGGGCAGAGCCATCACTTCTTGGCCCTCAGGAGACTTACCCATTAGCTCCATACGATGGCTGCCACCTCCCAGGCTCGCAGGGCTCTGCATGAAACTTCACCAGCACTCATAACTCATTTCCACATGAGCCCTGACTTCTGCTTCCTCCTCTGAACAAGCGTGATCAGTACATGCTTGACATTTCAAAGCCTTGGGAGCAAGAAACAAGGAGCTAGAGGCCACAGCTTAGCCTCAACTGCAGTATTGGGGTGTGCTTACCCCCACTCTGTGCACAAAGCCTCCCTTTCCAGTGTCACCAGAGTTAGGATTCTTCTCTCTCAGCTTGGCTCTAAGTGGCAAAGCAAGCACTCTGAGGACTTCTGCATTGGCACAGCGGGGATTCTTGGGGCCTTCTGGTCTGGATCTTATTTGAGAAATGTGGGAAAAGCAAAGGCCCCCACAGAGCTCACTGACTGTCCTGGGGACAAGCCACCTTTCCAGAGATGCTCCAAGCATCGTGTCTCTGTTCACACCCTCCCCTCGTAGTTCATCAAGCCTCCGGGTACTAGCTTTCCTAGTCCTAGGCTGTGCAGCATGGGGTCACAGGTAGAGCAGGTGGGGACTTACAGACCAATTAGATGCATTGTGTTAAGAACCAAGAAGATAATGTGTAGGCAAATGAGAAGATAGCACCTGACCCCATCTGGAAGACAGAAAAGCAATCAGGAGATTGCTGAAGGAAGAGATACCTGAACAGATTGGGAACTCAGCCAAGCAGAGGCAGCTGAGGGCACTATAGGCAGAGGGACTCTACTTTCGTACCTTCTGTTGCCCATCAGATTCTATATAGAATCCTTGCCTGTAGGGCCTGGCAACCTCCCAGTCTTCTTCCATACAGTTCCCCAGTGTGGTGATAGTGGGTTCAAGATTTACACTGAAATTCCCCTTCTGTCTTGAAGCCGGGAATAAGCCTGGCTATCACTGCTCCATGGGGAGTTCTCAGCCACCTCCCACACTGCTGAGAGTCTTCCTTATACTCAATAGGCTCTGAGCCAGAGTCCCCAGAAGATGCTGCAGCAGGTGACACTACGATCTGCAGTGCAGTGAGGTGGTTGTTGGTAGCAGACCTGGCATGCAGACACACCTCCAGCCTGGTCCCAGCACCTGCCTTTCTCAGTCAGAAGACCTCAGGCGAGTCCTGTACCCTTCCGGAGGAGGCTCTATTTCCCAACTGTAAAGCTGGGGAAATAATAGTATTCATCCCTGAGGGTGGGTGAGAGAATGATGTGGAGTTTGCCCTAGCCCAGTGTCTGGTTTGTGTCAAGCCACAGTGAATGTACTTCAAAGAGACATGTAAAGCCACTTACCAAGTGTCAGAAGCAAAGAGCTGTATGATGAGCCATATTCTCAGAATCAAGACAAGGGGCTGGCCATCCTGACCGCTTGGTTTGGAGACACAGGAAGGCAGGGGTTGTGAAACAAACCAGAGAAGAGGCTGTCTGGACTTTCTGGAAGACTGAGGGATGCAAATGAGGGTTTGAAAGAGGGCCCAGGGAAGGGAGATGTTCAGCATCTTGGACCAGCTCTGGAGCACACCACAGAGAGAGCTGTCTATGGCTTTTCCTTAGACAAAGGCAACCTCCAGTTCTCAGCCCCAAAATGGTGCTGAACAAAGGGGTTCCGGTAGAGGTCAGAGGCAACCTTCTTATCTCAGGAAGGTCAGGAGTCAAGCTGGTCCAGGAACCAGTTCAGAATGACCTGCCAGAAGCCAGCTTCCTATTGGATTAATATCCTATCTCCATTTTTTTAAGCATCAACTTTCCTGCCTGTGGTTCAGCCCAGGGTCTGGGCGACTTAGGGAGGTCATTTTAGGTTTAATCACTTGGTATGGAGGCAAAGTCACAAGCACTTTATTTTAGGACAACACAAGCACCAAAAGGCAGCATTAGCTACACCCTCTGCACTCCAGGGGGGAACCGAGAGACCCTATGACTGACTCGCTGGCCATAAAGTGTTTGTGGCAGTCACTGGGTGACTGCTATGGGCAACCTCCTGCTTGCAGGGACGGCTCTGACTTCCTTTTTGTAACTGTTGTGGTGAATGGAGCCAGGTCTTCTCGATTACATCCAGAGGGATGAAGGGAGACAAGGAAGCTCCAGGAGGTGATGGAGCGAATCTGGGACTCTTGGGAGTCAGAGGAGCTCTTAAGACACTGTTCAGGTGGGAGACACCCCTGTCCCTCATACTTCCCTCACTGCTGTTGACATCCATGTGGACCCCAGCCATGCCCAGAAGGGTATGAAGAATGATGACGGATCCAGAGACAGGAGCCAAAATGGAAGTGGGGACACAGAACAGCGACAGTTAGCCGCAATGCCCACTGAGAGCCTAGGAGTCTGTCCAGAGAACTGGCAGCCTGAGGCTGGCCCCTTTCTGGAATCTGTAATGTGACTCCCTATGAGAGGTACAATCACACATCACTGCTTAGGCTCCCAGGCCACCCCCCCAGCCTCAGTGCCTCACCACCTCTTTTCAGGGAGTAGACTGAAGTCTTGCCTCTCTCAGAACGAAATGCCAAGGACTTGGGTCTTAAACAAGCTTCCCTTGTCCTTTGCCGGACACTTGAGCACCCACCGCAGGCTTTCTGGCATGCTCCAGGCTCTCCTGCTGGCCCTGGCTAGGGATCCTCCTTCTGCCTCTCAGTGCCTCCCACTTCCTGTCTCTCCAAGTGTCTCAAGAAAAATGCAAACCTTCTGTGTGCAGCACAGGCACGTCCATCAAAGTGCAACTCACAGACGGGAGTATCATCTTTGTGGGTGGTTTCAGAGCCTGGCTGCCAGAGCCAGCCGAGGCAGTCAATGGGCCTGTTGACTGACTCCCATCCACTTGGGAGAGGAGGAGCCTGTGCCTGGGAGCCTGTTCAGGACAAGGAGTGGGGAATGACAGAGCCCTTGCTCCCTGCCCATGTCTGTGTGGAACCTTGAACAACGCTTCTTCCAGTTTACCGACTTCCTCACAAACAGCCTGAGAGTGGAGTTTGTTTTCCCCAGTTTTACAGATTAGCAAACCAAGGCTCCAAGAAGTCACGTGACTTTCCCAACTCCACTCTCACATCTGGCAGTCAGGACTGGTTTCCCAGTTTGACCCTAGTGTCTTTTCTCTTTGATAGGCATTTGGGCATGGTGTTTCACCCGATCCACGGGGAGGACTTCATTAAAGACACAGGTACTGATGTCACCAAGACACACAATCAAAAACAGGAACGAAGTATTTGAAGCCAAGCATTCAAAATATCTGCATACTTGACCTAGAGCATTTCCTTGTTGGGTGGCACCTGCAGGGGTTAGTGTGAGGTGTGAGGCTTGAGCCTCCGTGAGTCCCTGAGGAAACTGCACCCTGGGTTTGTTATCTCCTCTATGTGGAGTAGCTCCACCCTCACGAGCAGGCCGCACTGGCAGGTGCTGCTGCTAATGCTCATCTGTCTCTGCTCATTCATGCTCCCTCCCCTTTCTTGCTGTTAGATATTTTGGCCCCTGGTGCTGCCACCAAGGGACATCTCAGAGTCCAAGAGTGCCAAGTGTAGGCATCTATGTCATCTTAGGAGGATGACAGGAGTTCTGTCCTGATTGCATAAGGCATGTCTCCTTTATAACAATTACTGAAAAAAATAGGTCACAAAACTGAAGGAGAGTGGAGAAGAGCTAATTGGAGGCTTTAGAGGGAAGAAATGGAAAGGAGAAAGGTAATTAAATTATAATCTCAATTTTTTTTTAAGTTTCTGTTTTATACCTATATAATTTCCTGAGTTTCAGGGGTTGATATCCTAGCAGGCCCTTGGGTGACTGGAGAAGAACTGTTGTTCTGGGCACTGCCCCTGAGGAAGCTGTAACTGGCACTGATACAGAACAGATTAAATCTTTGCAAATGGCCTAAACCTGCCTTGAATAAAGGAGGAGGAAATGCCACTAGGAGATGGAGGGTTTGGCTGCGGTATGTGAAGAGATGCTGGAGACAGAGAATTTCAAATGGAAATAGGGAATTGTATCTATTTCACCACCTTCAGCTCCACAACAGCATTACAAGAGAAGATGTGTAAGACCCATTCACAAGGGAGGGAAACAGAGGCTCAGGAAAAGAAGAGTTTCCTAGATGTCAGCGAAGATCCAGAATGTGAAACTACACCCACTGAATCCCAGAAACTGGTACTCTGCTGGACCACATCTAAGCAGGGGCCAAATGCCTGATGCTTTTCTGCAGGGCTGGCCATGGAGTTCGTGTTCAGAAAGCATGGTTAGAGAGAAGAAACATGCATGCATGCTTGCATGAATGAATGAATGAATGAATGAATGAATGAATGAATGAGAGAACAGAAGAACAGAACTGGTTTGAGAGTCTGGAAACCAGGCCAAGAGATTCCCTCTATGACCTCATGTGCCAGCATCTCCTCCTACATATGTCTTATCTGAAAGGTGACCCCTATTACACTTGCCCAGCTGATAAGGCCAGGCAGTGCACCTGCCCCTGTTACCCAAACCTGATACCCAAATAGGAAGCTGGCCTTAGATAAGGCTGAGGAGGGCAATGCCTGGCTGGAATCATGGGGTGGGGCTGGCCACTGGCTTGCTGCCACAGGTGTCCACTGAGCCTCTCCTAAGGGCTAGCTAGCTCTGTGCCAGGCTCCTTCAGGGTGAGGCAGGAAGCCACACAGCTCTGGCTTCCTACAGCTTATGGAAAAGAAATACTTATAAGCAGGATGTGGACCGTGACAAAGGGAGAAGTGGGAAGAAAGCAGGTGGTCATTGCTCCACAACAGGCCCTGGGAGTGAAGACTGAGAGATGAGAAGAGCCAGGAGTTAGTGATGCCGGGGGAGGGGCCTGGCCCTTCACACTGTCACTGCTGAGGTGTAGGAAGTTCTTAAAGCTTGGCTCACACTCCCCCACACCATACCCCAGCCCCTCCTGGTCAAGGGCTCTTCACACGCTCAGGTTCAGCTTCCTCTTCCGTGCTACCGGTTTTATCACAGGTTGGCCTCCTGGAGCAAGGGCCCAGTCCCTGCATTTTCCACTCAGGACTCTCCTCTATTGCTCTTCTACTAACTGCCCTCCCCCAGTTAGGTCCATAGAAGCCTCCTGTGGCCTGGTATTTGAGTGCTGAACTTGAAAGGATGTTGTAGCGGATTAACCAAAGCCTTGTTGAAAATGAAGTTACAAGGGCAACGGGATAAATCATGTTGTGTTCTACTAAAGTCAATGATAAGTGCTACTCAAATCCTGCAACTTCCCAGTTCTTTTACATTTCGTGTTATTTATGTTATCAAGGATATTTACACATGTTGTATCCTGTAATGGGAATATTACACATTATGCATATCTCTGCCATTCTATGCTCACACATATTACCTGAATAGACAGATGCCTTAGTCCATGTTGTGTAACAACAAAGTCCCTGAGACTGAGTAGTTTACTTTTTAAAAGGGGTTCTACCTGGCTCACACTTAATTTTGAAGGCACAGTGCTGGCATCTGCCCAGCATCGGCCTATGTCACAACACAGAGGGCAACATTGTGTGTGCGTACATATGTAATGAAGAGATCACATGGTCAGCTAGGGAGCAGGAGAGATTCAGAGGCTAGGTTTTGTTATGAGCAGTTTTCCTGACAGCCTGGTCCCACAGCCGCATCAGCCCCAAATAACACACAGAGAAGCTATGTTAGATATAAAGCTGTTGGCCTGTTACTAGCATTTCTTATTGGCTATCTCTGTCTTAAATATTAACCCATTTCTACTAATGTAAGTGTTTCCATGTGGTCTTATCTTATTGGAGAGAGGGTCCGGACCTCTTCTCTCTCAAGTCTCTACATCTTGACTCTTCCCACTACATCTCCCAGAATCCTCCTTGTGTCCTAGTCCCTCCTATCTTGCTTTCCTATTGGCCAACAGGGCTTTATTCACTAACCAATAAGGAAAACATATATACAGAATGACATCTCCCATCAAGATTTACTCTTCGTGAAACAACCTACACTCATGGGGATCTAGATCAGTGCCATTTTTTTTTGTCGTGATCTAGATGACAGAAACAACTCAAGAAATAGGAGGTTTACTTCAGCTTACAGTATGAGGAGTACAGTGAGGAGTACAGTCTACTTGATAGAAAAAGCATGGCAGGTGGTTCATCCATGGCAGGAGAAGCTTGTAGCAATGGCCTCTTACATGGTACCAAGTAGGAAGCAAAAAGATCTTGGGCCAGAACTGGATGTAGATATAATCTTCAAAGTCCTAATGGCCATGTCCACCAAGCTAGGCCCTAGGTCTCAAAAGTTCAACAACCTCTCAAAACAACACTACCAGCTGATGACCAAATGTTTAAACACATGAGCTGGTGGCAGACATTTACATTTCTGTGATGGTTAGCTTTAACAATTGAACTTAATATAGACTCAGCTAAGAACAGATTCTCAGTAAGGGAGTGTCTACACTGGGGTTGACCTGTGGTCCTGTCTGTAGTGATTGTCTTAATTAAGGTAATTGATCTGGAAAGATACACCCCAGAAGGTTCTGAATTGTGTAGGAATGAGGAATTGAACTGAACACAGGCAAACCAAGATGGATGCAATAATTTCTTTCTCTTCTTAGCTGTTGTTGTGGGTATGATATGAGCAGCTCTTTAAAGTTTCTGCAGTTGTGGACTGCAACTTGGAATTGAAATTGTAAGCTGAAACAATTATTTTCCCCTACTAAGTTGCATTTTGTCAGAATATTTTATCACAACCACAGAAATGAAACTTGATCAGCATCCAAACCATAACACACACAGGGATTATAAGGGAGCTACATTACTCCCTTCTGAGGGTGGTGCCTTCAACAACTAGCTCCATCTCCTGAAGGGTCTTCATTCCATACGCCATCATGTTGGGGACTAAGCTGATACCATGAAGAACTTTGTGAGGTACCCTCAAGTAGTAACATCATTTTTAAAATTGGTCATAAATGGTATATTCATATTATAGGATTCAGGGTGTATGTGTGTGTGTTGTTTGGCTTACTGGTACAGTAAAGTGGAGAGAATCTAGTAAAAAAAAAAAAAGAGTTGAATTTAAGGATATCATGTGTCATAGTTGTATGGCCAACTGGTCAGACACCTGAGGGTTCACTTTTCAGTATTAGGAAAGGTTAACAGAGAGTATTCTCTGGACAAAAGAATGGGCTCCCAATAGACATCCTCCTTATTTCTCTCTTGTCTGGTGTAAATCCAACCACCCAACCTTCCCAGGCTGTCTATTTGTTGAGATTAAACACATCAGTTCACAGTGTGGCTCCCTCTACCTTGCAGGAACACAGACAAGCAATTAGTTATAGCCTGCTTTGTGGCACCAAGCAGTCTCTTTTATGGGGATTTTGGAAGAACTAGGAAGTACTGTACATTGAGGGGATTACTTATTATTGGTAATGTGTGTTGTGAGCCTTTGTATTGGCTCAATCATAGTAAACTTAGGATCACATTTGTGACTTTTACTGTTGCGATGAACTCTGCCTTGACCCCTTTGCTCTGCGTTGTCCCTGCAGTCTGCAAGCTTTTATTTTACAGGTAAGGCATATCTGTCCCCCACCATAAAATCAGAAAGTGGGTGTGGGTGTGCTAATACCTTCTGGAGCAAATATTATATCCACAGAAAATATGGCGCCGAGGGACATGAGCCTGATTTCTGGAGTGTGAGCACTATGACCCAGACACATTCCTGAGCCTCTGAACCCGGCACCCTTCTGCCTACTTACCATTGGGAAAGCACAAAGGGCCCATTCCTCTCCCTCAGTGTTGGTTTAAGGCCTGGATTATTTCTTCTAGAGAATTTTAGAGGTTTCTAGAAAAGCAGAACTTAAGGTGGCCCAGCTGAAGGATACTGTAGACTGTGCTTCTAGGATTTCTATTCATTTAGGCACCATGGGCTTCTCCAACTTAGATGATAAAATACTACAATGGACTCACTGGCTTTCATTTAAGGAGCAGGGGACAGGTCTGAGTTACAACAGCTACCAGGCATCTGAGACTCCCAGGTGTTCAGTGAGGTCCCACCTATTCTGATGGAAACCCGAGAACTGAGTCCTGTACTCAAGATGGTATGCAGGTGAGGCCTGTGGGGCTCAGAGGGTTCCACCGTTTGCTGGGGGTCCTTCAGCAATGAGTGGAGACAGAGTTCAAACCTGCTCACTCTCCAAGCCCTGCTCACTTGCTAAATAGATGATCAAACCCTCTTAGGTGTCACACCTCTCATTGTGGAATGTCTCTAGGTCCTGGGCACATTGGTTTCAAGGAATCACTCCTTTAGGTATCAGAAAACACAATCAAAACATGAAAAAAAACAAGAGTACCTAAGTACAACAAGCCTAGCTTAGAAAACGCAAGCCTCAGATTCAGGAGAGATCTTACCTCAAAGGAATAGGTGTGTTTTAGTAAAAGAAGATACCCCATGCCCTCTTCTGGCCTCCACGTGCATACATAAGCACACATACACTTCCACATACACATGTGTGTACATTCATACAGAGAGATACCTATACAACAAATAATCCTACAAAGAAGCCTAAGTAAACCATTTAGTGTTATGCCTACCATGCAGGGTCTGTGGCATGAGCACCATTTAATGATGATGTATGAGATGACATTGCCACAGCACTTAGAGGAGAGCCTGTTTATATGATATATTCAATAAACATTGTCATTTGTTATATTACTATTTTCTGACCTTAATTAGAACCACAATGTCATCTACCTTCTAGGATATCTATTTCCATATAATTTCTGCTACCCATTGTTGTGGAATATTACTTTAACTATATAAAGATGTGTAACATTTGTTCATGCTGCGTTTGTTTAATGATGTAAAGATGGGTTGCCTTGCCTACCTAAGGCACCTGATTGGTCTAATAAAAGCTGAATGGCCAATAGCTAGGCAATAGAGGGACAGGTGGGGCTGGAAGGCAGAAAGAATAAGTAGGAGAAAGAAGCTATAGACTGGAGAGAAAAAAGGAGAGAAGAGAATGAGGAAGAAAGAGAAGGAGACACCCCAGGCCAGCTAGACAGGCATGGAAGAAGCAGGAAAAGTAGAACATACAGAGTGAAAGAAAGGTAAAAAGGTCTAAGGCAAAAGGTAGATGAAGAGAAACAGGTTAAATTAAGTTATAGGAGCTAGTAGGACAAGCATAAGATAAGGCTTGGCATTCATAACAAATAATGTCATGGTTTGGGAGCTGGTTGGTGGCCCCAAAGAAAGCATGCTACAACCCACCTTGATTTTCCTCAAAAGAATGGGCAAGAAACAAGGTGTCTACAGACCATTTTGGAGACTCTCCAGTGCAAGGAGACAGGAAACAATCTCAATTCTAAGTAGCTAACTTCTCTATTCACAGCAATGGGAAACCCATCGTTTTCAAGTACTCATTGGGGTGTTGTAGAAATGTTTATTTAAATAACATCTTGCTAACTTAAGATATAAAACAGGCTTTGCTGTGAATGGGTTCAGTTGGGGTTGGTTTAAGGCTGGGGTTTAAACCTAGGAGTAGTTTAAGGCTTACCTCATACTCAGGATCCTGCCAAGCCTGGCATGAGAGCCCCAGCTCACATTCCAACCAGCATGGACTCTTGAAGACTGGCGGATTATGTATTCATTGAAGGTGACTGTCCATAATGTCTAGGACACACAAGATGCTTTGGCTTAAAGGCTGTGTCCTCTCTGCCTCTATTATGCAGATGCAATCATTTTACAGTGATGGCATTTTAATGGGGTGCTCTGCCGAACCCTGAGATATTGCCGATATTGCTTTCCACGGATCAAACAAGGCAGATCAAAGTGAAAAATTTTCAGAGTCCTCTTGCAGGGAGAAATTCCTCCAGGCAAAGCTTTGAGGTTTTCACAGTCCTGAAAATGAGCCCTGACTTTCTTCTGGCAACAACAACAAAAATTCCTTTTATTTGTGCCAAACCAGAATACATTTCTTCTCTGAAACTATTTTATAGATTTTGTGTCATTTTCTACTTTCTGTTTCATCCTTGAAGTAATTACCTGCATTTAAGAAAACGTAGGCCCAGCTAACAGGAGGCATGCTTAGGCAGATAAGCCCTGCTAGGCAGCCCCGGGGGATGGGTGTAGAGCTGTGTCTACAACTCTTCTAAATTTCTGGATCATGTGGTTAATCACAGAGCAGTGGTGTAGTCAAAGATCCAGAGTCAGGCAATCAAAAGCATAATTCAAAAAGAACTTCAAACCTTACCAAGGCATCCTAAAACAGCAACAGGCATTCATACCGAAGCATCTGCAACAACTGTATTTTCCTTGTGCCCAGACTGCTGGGTCTGTTGGGTTTCTTAGCATCCTCTCTGCACCTCTCCGGAGTCTGTTTCCTGCCATGCAGGTGCCAAACATGAGATTCTCTTTTGGTGGGCAAAGGATGGGCATGGAGAGGAAGGTCTGGCAACTCCCTCTGCTTAAGATTTGCTATGTTCTAAATGTATGTCCCTGTGGTATCATTTTGTGCATGGCATGAGTAAATGATTCGACTTAATATATGATGACAACCAGGATGCAGCTATCTCAATGGAGTGACATTTAGTCCTGTTCCCCAAACAGCAAAGAAAATCTGATCTCAGTAACAATAAGAGAACTACCATGACAAATGTTTTTCACAGTCTAATGGGAGACTCATGTGATTTTCTATTTGCACAAGGTTAAGCCATTATCATTAAGGTTAAATAAAATCGAGGAAGTTGTTAGTGGGAATGCAGCAAGAGACTTCAGTGTAGTGTATAAAGATCTTAGAGGAAACCACTATCTACCAGGAAACAGCTGAGCCAACATGAAAGGCCACAGCATTTCTTAGATCCACCAGAAGATGAGGACAAAGCCATCTCCAAGGCTGCAGAAGTAGATAATAAGTGGCTCCAGAGACTCATAACTTACTGGAACAGAAATCCCCAAGCAGTTGCCTCTGTGGGAACAATGTAAACAGAGAAAACTCAACAACCTAAAATTCTATGTCCTGTGAAATTAACTGTCAAAATGCAGGGGGGAGGGGCTAGAAATGGACCTCAGGTGGTAGAGCTAGCCTAGCATGCATGGAGTTCTGGCTTCAGTCACCAATAACAGGTGTGGGGGTGCATGCCTGTGATCCTAGCATTTGGGAGGTCTAGGCAGGAGATCAGTGGTTCAAGGTCATTGTCAACTATGTAGTTGGTTCAAGGTCATCTTGAGTTAGGGACTTGTTCTTACATTTTAAAAAATAAATGAAAATGTGCAGGAGAGGGCTAAGGTGATGGCCCCCTGCCTTAAAGTACTGAGTGCTCTTTCAGAGATTCAGGCTTTGTTTTTCTGTTTGTTTTTCCTTTTTTAATTTAAATTTGAAACAAAGTTGTTTTACATGTCAATCCCAGTTCCCTCACTCTCCCATCCTCCCCAAACCCCAGCCCATCCCCTTTCAGCTCCCCAGGGAGGGTGAGGGCTTCCATGGGGAATCTTCAAAGTCTGTCATATCATTTAGGGCAGGGCCCCATGTGTCTAGGCTGAGAAAGTATCCCTCTGTGTGGGATGGGCTCCCAAATTCCATTCATATTCTAAAAATAAATACTGATCCATTACCAGAGGCCCCATAGACTGCCGAGTCCTCCCAAAACAAAACAAAAAACAAACAAACAAACAAACCCATTCAGAGGGTCTGAGTGGGTCCTATGCTGGTTTCCCAGATATCAGACTGCAGTGCATGAGCTCCCCCTTGTCAGGTCAGCTGATTCTGTGGGTTTCTCCAGCCTGGTCTTGACCCCTTTGCCCATCACTCCTCCCTCTCTGTAACTGGATTCCAGGAGTTTGGCTAGTGTCTTCTTCTGCTTCCATCAGCTACTAGATGAAGGCTCTAGGCATATAAGGTAGTCATCAATCTCATTATCATGGAAGAGCATTAAAGGTAGCCTCTCCACTATTGCTTAGATTGTTAGTTGGGTTTGTCCTTGTAGATCTTTGGGCATTTCCCTAATGCCAGATTTCTCCCTAAATCTATAATGGCCCCCTCTATCATAGTATCTCTTTTTTTGTCCTCCTCTATTCTTTCCCTGTCTCAATCTTCCTGCACACTTATGCTCACCTCTCCCCTCCTCTTCTCCCTTTCTCTTTCTCCAAACTCCCTCTCTCCTTTCTCCATGCTCCCAATTTTCTCAGGAAAGCTTGTCTGATTTCCAAATTATACAAAGAACTCAAGAAGCTAGTTACCAAAACACCAAATAATCCAATTAAAAAGTGGGGTATAGAACTAAATATAGAATTCTCAATGGAGAAATCCAAAATGGCCGAAGGACACTTAAGAAAGTGATCAATATCCTTAGCCATCAGGGAGATGCAAATTAAAACAACTCTGAGATACCATCTTACTCAGGTCAGAATGACTAAAATCAAAAACACCAATGACAGTTTATGCTGGAGAGGCTGTGGAGGAAGGGGCACACTCCTCCACTGCTAATGGGAGTGTAAACTTGTACAGCCACTTTGGAAATCAGTATGGCAGTTCCTCAGGAAAATGGGAATCAGTTTACTTCAAGATCCAGTAATTCCACTCTTAGGCATATACTCAAAAGATGTACATTCATACAACAAGGACATCTGTTCAATTATATTCATTGTAGCAGTATTTATAATAGCCAGAACCTGGAATCAACCTAGATGCCACTCAACTGAAGAATGGATGGAGAAATTGTGGTACATTTACGCAATGGAATACTACTCAGTAGAAAAACAATGGAATCCTGAAATTCACAGGGAAATGGATGAAACTAGAAGAAACCATCCTGAGTGAGGTAACCCAGACACACACACACAAAAAAACAAGCACAGTATGTACTCACTCATATATGGATTTTAGACATAGAGCAAAGGATTACCAGCCTACAACTCACACCACCAGAAAAGCTAGGAAACAAGGAGGACCCTAAGAGACATACATGGTCCCCCAGAGAAGGGGAAAAGTAGAGTCAGGTTTTGTTTCCAGCACCCACAACCTCTTATAACTCTAGTTCCAGGGAATCTGGTGGCTCCTTCTGGCCTCCGTGGGAACTACATACATGTGGCACCCCTGCATAGGCTCACATGTATAAATCCAAAACTCTAAAAACACTTTTAAAAAATGTGCAGGAGAAATAAAAAACTTTATCAGGAAGAAATGAGACAAATGTTTCCAGGTGATTCTCCATACAAAAACAATATTAGATTCTTTGGAGAGAAGAAAATTCCAGAAATCCAGAGTCCACGAAGGAAAAAAGGTGCATCAGAAAAAAAGGTTAAGTGAAATTCAAAGAAGAAAACCTGTCATTTTCTTCTTCTAATTCAAGTAAGTGTTCAAAATAATAATATCAAGGATTCATTTGATATTCTTTTTTCAAATAGATGTTCCTAAATGAAATGAGTGACAACAATAATGTACAGATGGTAAAGAATATTTTAAGTTATCTTTAGTACTCCTGCAATGGGATTGTGGCTTGAAGCACCAATGCAGTGAGGATGTGGCTTGACAATGGATCTGGACTACTTATAATACATAGGGCAATTCTTGGACAACCATTCAAAATAAGACAAAAAAGATATGAGTCAAAGGGGAAATTGATTCATATATAAAAGAGAGAAAATGGAGTCATACAAAATGTTCAATTGTAACAAAGGAAGAAAAAGTTTGGAGGAAAAAGAGAAAGGGGGAATAAATAGAAAACAGTATCAAAAACACTAGATGCAAATTCAATTATATTAGTGTATTTAGACATAAGTGGTCTAAATACAGCAGTTAAAAGGTGGAGACTAGGCCTGGAAAGAGAGCACTGAAAAATGCAAAGTTCTCTTTTACCTGCTCTTTCATGTGCTGTGAGCAGAGCGGTGTCAGATGCCATAGCCAGGCGTGGTGGCTTATCATCCAAGTATTGAGGGGGTAGACACAGACTGATTCCTGGGGCCCACTGACTGCACAGTCTAGCCTTGGCAAGTTCAAAATCAATTCATGAGAGACTCTGCCCCCAAAAGAAGGTGATGGCCCCTAAGAGCCACATCTAAGAATGTTCTCTGGCTTTCACATACATGTATGCATGGGGTTATGTATCTACATGTGCATGTGTACACATGTGCGCACAGGCACACACAAACACACAGGACACAAATTGTCAACATGGATAAAGGTACAAAATTCAATGAAATATTGTCTACAGGAAAACCCAAAGGCATGTGTTAAAGAGCTAAAGGGTGAAAAATAGAACATATGAACATTGATTAAAAGAAATTAGAGGTAGCTTACTTACTTCAGAAGGAACCAACTTCAGAAGGAGGAATGTTATTATGGCTTGGAGAGGAGAATAAGAGTGATAAAGAATACACAGGGGGAAAAAAGCATCAAACTGCATGAGGTAAGAAACAGATAGTCTACTATTACAGTGGGAGGCTCTAACACCCCTCTGTTACAGACAGATCCCTTAGGCAGAAGTTAGTATGGGCATGGCTGAGCTCATGACACTACCAATCAGCTGTATGCAATGGGCAGCTAGTGACTATTTTATACAACAACATCAGACTACATTTCTCAATCTCATAAGTGACATACAGCCAGACAGAGCACATTCTGGGCTGTCAAGAGTAGAATTCATATAGTGTCAGCACTCAGACCACAGCAGAATTAAACTGGAATCAATAACAGATAGCTAGAAAACCCCATATTGCTTGGAAACTAAGCAATACCTTTCTGCATAGTAATAAAACAATGAAGAACTCTCAAGAGAAATTCTAAAGTGTTTTGAAGTGAATGAAAATGAAAATATTACTTTTCAAAGCTTGTGAGAGGCAACAGAAAGAGTGCTTATGGGAAAATTTGTTGTGTTGAATGCAGTTTTAGAAACAAAGAAAAACCTAAGATAAATAATCTAAGATTTCACTTCAGGCAATCAGAGAAAAAGAGAAGTAATTGAAACCAAAGTATGGAGAAGAAAACAAGTAATAAAAATGATACAAAAATCAGTAAATACAAAAAAGGGGAAAATGATAAACCCCAAAGATAGTTATTCAATAGATAAATAAAAACCAGAACACAACACTGTGAAGTCTAGGTGAAGATCTGTCGTGATGTAATCCTGGCAAGTCTTCATCTGACTCTTCCTCAGTTTCTTTGCAAAGGAAGATGATGAAGCAGATAATTCCAACATCCCAGGGGCCTTAGCTGAGCTATTCCATGCATTACTTCTTGAAAAAGTGAGTGCATTAGAATTCCAACAGAAATTCAAAATCAGAGATCAGAAACAGCTATAAAATTTGAAATATATTCATAAGAGAAACAGAAGCGATTTGAATACATAATTGAACATTCTTTCAGCCTAGTTTCATATTCTCTAATGATTTCCATGGTCCTACACAGGTGATACCATTAGATGAAAAATAAAATATAATAATAACAAAAATCTGAAATGAGGTAGAGAGTAGTGAGATAATATTTCTCTCTTTGCTCTGATGGTAAGAATTTCAAGAAACCAAGAAATTTACAATGCTAGGAAAGAGACATCTCTGAATTTTTTAATTACGGACTACCCGAAATAAGAAAAATTTACATTATTTGCTGGGCTATATCTATGGCAGCATCCTACCCTTATACAGGAAAGGAAGGAAAGGATAAGGCAGCCATTACTTTAAGATGCTCCAATTGCAGGGGCAAGCAGACACAAACTGGAAAGCAGTGTTGTGCATCATCTGTGAGGCTGCAGAAGCACCAAGCCCAGAGGGAGAGTTAGGGAAAGACACATCCAGAAACAGGATCAGGGAGTATGTTCTAATCTAAGTGATCAACATATATAGGAGCTGAAAGATGTAAGGGTCTATGATAGGGCTAGGACCAGAAATACATCAGTGAGGCTGCAATACGGAAAGCAGGGCAATAAGATTGTGGGTGGAGGAGAGGATTTACAAGGTAAACCCCGGAGGACAGTAGCAGAGTGGTCCTGCTGGAAGAAAACAGTACAGACAAATGAATACAAACTGACTAAGAGGGCACATTAACCTGTATGGTGCAGACAGATCAGCTGCCAAAAATTTCCCCTGACAACCAGAAGCTGCATCTCCCTAGGTACCCGAACATTCCACATCCTTCCTTCGTGGGATCTCATGAAGGATTAAAATATCAAGGGCTTGATTACAGCAGAGACCCCAATTTTCTAAGGAACAAAAAGCAAGAGCTTCCCTAATGTGGTCAGTAGAAGGCATCAAGGATCCTTAACTCTGAGTTTAAGGAGGCGCATCTAGCTGCATACATACTCAAACAAAGCATGAGAGAGATGAGGCAGGAATATGGGTGAGAGTGGCTGATGTATCTTAGATAGAAGATGAGTAGGAGACAGGCAGGCAGGCAGGCAGGCAGGCAGACAGACAGACAGACAGACAGATGAATACAGAAAGATTTCCATAGAATTTGTATCATCTACTCCCCTCTTAGAGACTGATTCTAGGGTCTTGAATTTCTTTCCTCTTAATGTAGTTGGGAACAAAAATGTACCTATTTCATCAAAGGCTCTCTTCTTTTGATCTCTCTTTCCATGGTTCTGGACCCAACTCAGTCTAATAAAAGCATCAACAAGTCAGAGTTGTATGCCTTCATCTCTGAGTAATGGGCCACCCTCACTGCCTCCTGCCCATACATCCTTTAAAAAAAAAATGAAAGAGGGCCATAAGCAAGAGTTCCCTTTGGGACACTGCTCAACTGTGTTTCTGAGCCTGGGGTCCTTGGACAGTAAAGACTGTCCATTCAATTTCTGAGTGGTGAGAAGGGGCCACAGAGCTCAAATTCTTCCATGGTGCCAAGTTCTTCGTTGTTTGGAGGGCTACCAAGGGCTTAGAGGAGTTACAGTGTGAAGAAACTGTTAAAGCCTGTGTACACAGCACACTTTGCAGCAGCAGAGCAATGATCTCATGAATGAAATACTTTACAAGAGGCTGAAACCACGCAAAGCAACAATGAAGACCTTCACCCAACTTTTTCTTTTTCTATCAGCTCTTACCTGAAGTATTTCTTTCTAAAGTGGGTATAGTGTGTGAGACATCAGGGATCCCAGCACTCATCCAGAGAGGCAGGAGATGGAGATAGGAGAAAGTCTAGAAGCCCCTTAGCCAGCTAGCTCACTGGTACACAGGAAAGTCCCTGTTGTGGTAGAAGGAGAGGGCTGGCATCTGAATTTGTCTTGATCTTCACATGTGCTCTATGGTGAGCACATGCTCACACTCACAAAGATATACATATGCACACACCACACACAAAATAAATTTAAATTCCTTCATCGCTGAATTTCTGTGGCCTCCATCCTGCCAGAACAAATATATATCTTCTTGCAATAAGCAATGATTTGGCCTCTAGCTATTGTCTATATAGATTGGACATAGACACTTGATTACAGACATAGTGCACACCAGCTTGCTTTTCACAGATGCATGTGTGCCTACATGCACAAGTGGACTCTTATTATTGGTCCTATTAAGTTACGAGATGGGTGCGGACAAGTTCCCATGCAGTACATCAGAATGGGACCTGTCAGTCACAGAGTCATGTGTGCTCAGAGATGACAGCAGATGACCTCTGACTGTTCCTTCTGCAGTGGTAACTAGAAAGCCAAAGCCACAAGTGGCAAATGATAGCCATTCATTGTTCCACACAGGAAGGCAGGAAGCAAGACAGGAGGGAATTATGGGATGGCCAGGTGATAGGAGTTGGGCAAGGAGACTTGTAAATGATACCAGTATTTGTAGCTGATAGAGATGGAGATTTGGAGTAAGTATAGAGCCAACTAATGAGCTTACATGGGTTTCTTTCTACAACTTTTTAATCTTCAGAGAAGCCACATCATGAACAGAATTCAAAGGACTCTTTCGATCAGGTCAGTGTCTTTCTTGAATGCTGGGGAACTGGAGGTGTGATCACTTCCTCCTCCCCCCACCACTCCCACCCCCGTTTCTTTGTCTTCTCTTTTATGGACCTCTACTTAGAACAGGCTGAGACCTTGGAATCTATCCCCAGGACCTTTTTCTTCTCGTGTGACTTCTTTTTGTCCCTTTGAGCTATGCTCTAGAAGAAGCTATTCAGTTTGATCCTTTACCAGCTCTGTTTTTAAGATTAAATTGAACCTTTAAGTTGTGGTCGTCATGGTTCAATTCCTAAGAGGCCCAATCGTTTTATTATAGCAGTGCGCTCTTGCTTTATAGAGGCGATATCCTCTCTTAATCCTTGGAAGGTCACAGTTTTAATGTGTTCTCTGATTGTCCTATTAAGTCAGTTTGCTTAGGTTTTAGTTCTTTGTTTATGGCTTATGTGTTTACTATGGAGTTTGTGGTTTCTCTTCCACGGTGTGGGTTTTCTTCACATGCTATTGTTGTGTGGTTACAGGTTGTATTTTACAGCTGGCCTATTGATGCTCTTCCTACACTATGCTATGCCTCTGGTTACAGGGATAAGGCAATCTGAAAAGCAAACTATCCACGGCCAGATGCTACCTACCAGGATTTTCTAATTTCAGCCTGGAAGTCCTTCATGCTTCAGTTTTCAAAGATTTCACATATTTATACAACATATTATGACCATATTTACCCCATTCCCCTCACCCCATCCCACTCTTCACAACCTCTTCTTCTCAACCAGACCCCTTCTACTTTCCTGTATTTTCTTATGACCACTGAGTTTCATTAGGGTTGCTGCAGGAGCATGGGAGAGAGGCTATTTACCAGAGCATGAACAACTTATCAGTGGTTACATCACTAAAGAAATTGACTCTACTTCCCCCTGGCATCCATTAACCCCAATAGTTTCTCAGGGAGGGGTGGGGTCTTATGAGCTCCTTCCTCTTCCACAATGGAATGTTGATGGGTCCAATCTTGAGCTGGGAATCACAGTTCCTGTGGGTTCATGACTATAGTGGCCATGCTGTATCTAGAAAAGAGTGTGTGTTCCTTTTATTTGATTCTGAGTAATCAACCTTGGTACATGACAGGTTAGTATTCTACCATGGAGCTATACCCCAAGCCCTTGGACTCTTTTAGAAGTTGAGACAAGGTCTCACTAAGATGCCTAGGCTAGCCTTGTATTTATTCAGTAACATAGTCAAGTCTTGAGTTTGTGAACCCCTGCCTCAGCCTCTCGGGGAACTGGGATTCTGGATTGGTATCACCAGACCCAGCTTTTGTCCCCTTCTTCTAGTTTTAACCTTTATCAAAAGTTTCATCATGTAGGAGTATGGTGACTGGAGTAGGACCAGAAGGCTCCCTCCCTCCCTCCTTTCTTCCTTCCCTCCCTCTCTCCATCTCCTCAGAAATCATTGCTAGTTAAACTGCAGACTTCCTATAGATTATACAAAGATGTTCTCCTGTGCATGGATCCATTGACTGTTTTGTCAATTCTAGCCTGAAGACATTTTCCCTGAAGTTTCTGGCTCACACAAGGGCAGAACACCAATCAATCACCCACCCTTGTAGCATAGATGCTGTCTTCATGCCTCCCTCCAACTGCCTCATGGAACCTGCTTTGTCTCTTATAGTGTCTCCTGCTGTTGATATGCCATGAGTTCCTCTCTCTTGGTTGACATCTTCATTTTCGTGGTGTGCGTTGTCTATGTCCACTGAAGAGAGCATGCAGGGTAGGCTAGTATTTGAGAATCTCATAGATTCTCAAGGTCTATTTTTTTTTCAATCTTTGTGTGCACATATGTGCAAGAGTACAGGCACATGCACACCATTCTCCTTGTGGAGATCAGAGAACAATCTCAAGTGGCCCTCTCCTTTAACTGTGAGACAGGGTCTCTTGTTTGCTATGTCATGCCCCAGCCAGCTGGCCTGGGCGTTTGCAGGATTCTCTTGTCTTGCCAGAGTGCTGGGACTGCAGGCACACGCTACCATGTCCAGCTTTACATGGGGACTTCAACTCCAAGTCCTCACACTTGTGCAGCAAGAGCTTTCCCACCGAGTTACCTCCCAGTTCTCTTCTTCGCTCACAGATATTTGATGTCTTGGCTGGGTATAGACTTTTAGGACAGGACAGAGAAAGCTTTTCTTTGGCATTTTGAAAATACTTCTGTGCTGTGCTTTTACTGCTCTTAGAAACACAGAAGTTATTTTGATTCCAGAACCACTGTAAGGAGTCTTCCCTTCATGTGACTGTCCTAGTTTGTAGAATCTTCTCTTCAGCACTCAGTGTTCTGAGCTTCACAGGGATCTGCCTGGGTCTGCTTTAAACCACTGTGCTGCATCCTCACTAGCACAGGATGGCATAGAAACCCAAATTTGTCATTGCAAAGAAACCACAAAACATGTTTGAATTGCTTTGCTGATGATTACTTTGATTCCATTTTCTTTGTCTGCAAATTCACTGCTGGACTGTCTGTACTGGACTCCAGTCTCCTATCCTCTTCTCTCCATTGCTAGTCTTCTGGCTAGTTGCCTTTTGTTCTGAGACACTTCCTTAAGCAAGAATTCCAGTCTTTATACAGGTTTCAAGTATCTACCCCCCATATGAGTATGTATTTATGTGTATGTGCATGCATGTGCATGCATGTGTGTGTATATGTGTGTCTGCAAGTACATGCATGCATTGTGTGTACATGCATGTGCATGTGTATGCATGTCTGAATGTACATGTGTGTCTGTGACTAATGAAAGTTCTTTCCATTCTCTAAATATTCCTTTTTAATTTCTTTCGTTTTTCACCCATGAACTTGGTATCTTCTTATATCTTTGAAGATATTGGTGATGCTACTTTTAAACTTCCTGTTTAGCTACAGTAATTAAGACAGTGAGGACTTAGGCACAGAGGCAATGAGAAAGATAGCTCTTGAAAATGACCTATACAAATGTGAGTCAGTTAATTTTTGGTAAGGGTGCTAAAGTACTTCAAATGGTAAAAGCATACTCTATTCAAAAAATGGCTACAGGATAACTAGACACCCAAAAAGAAACAACAATAAACTTTACAACCCTCAGCCCTTACGTGACTATAGTGCTAACATTACAGTACTGGATAATAGAGGTAAGTATAAAAGCAAGACGATGAAGTTTCAGGACCAAAGAAGAAAATCATGTCAGCCTTAGGGGAAGTGACAGTTTCTTAAACAGGATACCCAAAGCCTAAAACATAAAAGGGAAAAAAAGAGATATTTGGCAAGGTGATCCAGACCTTTCTGGATATTTGTCCAGAAAGACAAATATTGTATGTTTCCTCCCATACATGCATCCTCGTTCATATATCTTTATCATCATAGAGAAAGACAGATAGACAGACATGGGAACTATAAAGGGGAATTGGGTTTTGAGGAAGAAGAGTGAAGGCACCAGAACACAGGTGACACGAAAGTGGGAAGGTGACAAGTAGGGTGGAAAGGTGTGTGGTGTCACTGATTGGGGAGGAATAGGAAAAGGAAATCAACAAAAACAAATTTTGTTCAAAAATGCCACAGTGAAACCCAATACTCTGTATGCTAATTAAGACAGATAAGTCCATGAATACACCACAAAGAAAGCACAAGAAAAGTTTACAAGAAAGGAAGAAACTGCAGACATCTTTAGTGACGTGCTCTTTACTTCCTGGGCTTTCAGTGTGTATGCCAGTGATGGTGACGTCACAAAGCTTAGAGGAGAGCAGCAGGCTTTCCTCGGTTTTGAAATTTGAAAGAATTCTCCATTATCCTGAGAGGGTATACACAATGAAAGAAGATGGGAACTCAGGACACCATGGCTGGAATCCTAGCTCCCTTTTTTTTTTTTTTTCGTAGTTAAATATTTTAAGTGGTTCCATCTTCCAGGGGCCGAGTTTCCTTATACACAGGATATTAATTTATTTATCACAAAGAGTTGTGAGGATTGGATGAGTTGATAACACTGAAAGCAATTAGAAAAAAGAAAAAGATTACCCAATGGTGTAAGCAGATTATCTTCTAAGACTCCGGGCATTGGGAGTTTAGACACCGACTTAGACTTAGTTTGTTGCTAGTGTTTTGAGGTGTGCCCTGGGGGAGGTGATTTGGTTTAGATGAGATCATGAGGACAGAGCTTCCATGGTGGCATTGGTGGCTTTGTAATATGAGGAAGGGAGAGCTGAGCTGGCATGCTGCCTCTGTCTGGCCTTGCCTCCTCCTTCGTGGCGTGCTGTACTTTGCCTAAAACCAGACTCACAGACTTCCAAGCCTCCACAACCAGGAGCTGAATGAACTTGTACTCTATAAAAATTTCCCAGCCTCAAGTACTTTTTAAATAGTAAGGGTAAACAGACCAACACAATCAATTTTCAGCAAAATCAAAGACTTTTGCTCTTTGAAATTTTTAAGTTAAAAATGAAAATACAAGACTCACCCTAAAAGACTATATTCACTATAAATCTCTGAAGAACTTATGTCCAAAAATATATAAACAACTATTGTACTTCAGGAAGTAAAAGACAAGTAATATAATGCTGGGACACTTTACAAGATGTATGCAAATAACTAATAAATATAGAAGTTCCCTGAAATCATTAGTCATCAGAGAAGACCAATGGAAAAGTCTCTCTCTGTCTGTCTCTCTCTCTGTCTCTGTCTCTGTCTCTGTCTCTCTCTCTCTCTCTCTCTCTCTCTCACACACACACACACACACACACACACACACACACACACACACACACACACACAGTGGTTTTAGTTTAAATCCATGCCTTAAGATTTTGATTTTGATCACTTTAAGAAAATATTCATTGTGCCTTGACATTGGTAGGTCTTAGGGTCAATGTTATAAACATGCCACACTTACCCTTCTGTGTGACAAGTTTTATTACTTCTCAAACTTCATAGAGGTTCTATGAGTTTGGACAACTAGTTACTTCAGAAGGACAATATTGGGATTTGGATAGAGGTGAGCCTGGTCTCAAGGTTTCTGTGACAGTCATTATGATGCATTGCTAGTCTGTGTCCCTCCTGCTGCACCTGTCTTGGGGGCTGGTTTCCTAATCTGTGTGGGGTCACTAGATGCCTAGCAGGAGTGTGAGAACTCCCCACAGCACAGTAATTGGCCAAAGGCATGGTCAGCTTCACCTTTGCTTCTAGGGCAGAGAGCAGGCCAGAATCTCTGCATATAAATTCTGCTGCTGCTACCAAGATGGAGCTGTGTGGAGGGAAAGAAAGTCCTTGATCTGTACTGGAGTCTCTTCTCCAAGAGAGGCCAGTACTTCTTGGCTCTGTGGCCAGGTCTCCAAGTCAGGAGTGTATGGAGGCACTGAGGTCAGCACTCAGTAGCTGGGTTCGTGTTCCTAGAGGAGGAAAGTGTCCAGAATTCATTATATTCATGGTGACGATTACCATGATAAACTTAAAGAAACATAGAATCACCCAGAAGACAAGCTTCTGGGCATGTCTGTGAGGGATTTCCTGGATTTGCTGAGGTGGGAAGACTCACTCTCAAGTCGAGGAAGCCATCTGAGCATCAGTTCTTAGTGCTCCTTGCTTCCTGCCAGTCAGATGCAATGTGATGGACTTCCCACAAGCTTCTGCTAGCCTCCCTTCCTCATCGTGATGAACTGTACCCTGGAATGCTAAGCCAAAATGAATCACTTCTCCTCACAGTGCTTTTTATCAGGGTGTGTTGTTAGAGCACTGAGGAAGTAATACAAGCATTTGTGAAATCGTCAAAGAATTATAATTTTTAAAATCCTCAAGAAAAGTGGATTCAATCCACTTGAACTTCAACCTGAGCATGCTGTCTGGAAACTCTTGGTACCTGTCCATGGGAAATGATCTTTAGTCACTTGACTGGAGGATGGAGTTCTTTCTCCCATAGTCCTGGGAATGATCAATTAATCGATCATGCTTTGACATTCAGCTAGGCAAATGTAACTCTCCCTGACTGAGCATGTATCATGTGACAAAACTTTTCCTTGGGAGACACTATACACACATCTACTCACCCTGGATATGGAGCCTATAACAGACACCACCAAAGTCAAAGAATATAGGTGAAAGATTACTTACAAGAGCCGAAAAGACAACTGTATCACCAAAACCCACCCCAGAATGACTGACAGCTCACAAAAGCTGGGACCCTGGAACACACTGCACTAGTTTTGTGAAATCAGTTGACAGTTCTTCTACCTAGCATTCATGTGTGCTACAGTCATTCCATCCCCCTCATGTTTGAACTTAAAGACTAATGGCCAAGGAAACCATAAAATACTCTTACAACCATTTTAGAGAGCTGTTGGCAAGGAGAACAAGAAAAGGTTGGTGTTACGAGCAGTTTTCCTGCTAGCCTGGTCCCAGAGCTGTGTCAGTCCCAAATCACACACAGTGACACTGTATTAGATATAAAGCTGTTGGCCTGTTACTAGCATTTCTTATTGGCTAGCTCTGTCTTAAATATTAACCTATTTTTATCAATCTAAGTGTTTTCATGTAGTCTTGTCTTACAGGAGAGAGGGTCTGGGCCTCTTCTCTCAAGTCTCTACATCTTGAATATCCCTACTACATCAACCAGAATCTTCCTTTATTCATAGTCCTGCCTATCTTGCCTTCCTATTTGCCAACAGTGCTTTATTCATTAACCAATAAGAGAAACATATTTACTGAATGACATGGAGACATGGGTTTGAATCCCACTTTCTGACCCAAGATATCGTGGGAAAATAAGGATTGGGGAAAACAGATAGGCTGAATAGATGTTTATTCAGGGAGAAATAACTTACAACAGAGACAAATGAACGGCAGCAGGTTCCAGTCCCAAGGATGGCTCCGGATGCTCTCTGAGTCTGTCCAGGAAGCAAGAGAGAGCTCCTGGGTTCCGACCCCAGACCTCCACATCATGTCTGCCTCTGTCTCCACCCCCCAGTGGGCATGGTCAGTGCAACAGGTGTGGGTTGGTGGATATCTCACTACAGGTTGCTGTTTAGTTCCCATCTCTACTCCTCTCTTGGTTAAGCACAGTAACTACCTGCTGTTCTGCTTCTCTGGACCCGCAGTGTTCATATTTTCATTTTGTTTGGATGTAAATGCTTGCAAGCAGGCCCTCAGTGAAGTGTATACATGCAGTAGCCCCAAAGTCCACTTCTGTTCTGCACCTCCTTTAGCTCCTGGATTCCTACCATTCCCCTACTCGGCTTCTCCTGCAAGTAGACAGGCCTAGGTTCTCTGTGCATTTGTCCCTTGCCCTAAATCAATCTGATTCATTTGAGTTATTTTAAGAGCCCAATGGTGTTACTCTCTATGTTTATTATTCAAGCAGTTATAGTTCCTTATGATTTTATAGTATGTGTGTCGTGAGACTTGGGAGTGAGCCCGGGATAGCTGCAAATGACCATCTACCCATCTTATCCCATCCTGAAATTAAGAATATCTGGTTTATCCTTTCTGTTATTTCTTTTGAAATGAGTGAGGTGGAGGCTTAGAAAGGCCTTTGATTATTTGATTATATTTTCTTTTGGTATTTTGAGGTTATTTTTCATATACAAATCTCTATTTCATATGAAGATTTGTTTGATGGCACACATAGAGAGGAATTTAGATATCATGCCCCCCCCCAAATGTTTGGCTGTTTTCTCACAAAAACAGACACTCTGCTTAAGTCAAGTCATTCATGTGCCTTTAAGTCAGTCGTTCCATGTGGCTTCTGGGCTGAGTTGTCTTTGATATCTATTTTCATTCTTTCCTGGAAATTTGTATTCCACAAAAATGCATCTTAAAATAAGTTGGGCAAATTAAGAAAATATTCCATTAGAATCTGAGTGTACTTGCACTGTCTCTAGATGCAGGTGGGGAATGTTGGCATTTTAATAAGGGCAAGTCATATTTCAACTTCTGGGGTGGACCTAAGCTATCTAGCCAGTGAAAAGAATTATTTATTTTAAAATACAATAAAGTCATCTCTGCTGTAGTCATACCTGGTAGAAGTCCTAGCTTGCTTCCTGGGCACTTGGGTTTTCACAGCAGTGGGGGAGGCTGAGTGTTTATTTTTCCCATAGTCACTTTCATATTCTGCTTTTATGGGATTGGTGGTCTCCCATTTGGCCTTGACCCCTGCACACATTGGAAGACATATGATCTTTTCATTGGCACCAGCTGGAAGCCCTGAATTCAATAGATGGGCAGCATTAAGGTTCATTCATGAGTCAACCTGGACATCAGGACATCTGGGCCAAGGCTTAGGTTCTACTCTTTGGAATTGTATACTTGGTGAAGTTACTTACTGATCTCTGCCTTAATGCCTCATCTGCAGGAAGGAGAGATAGGAGAATGGAGCTAATTTGCTCTCTAAATGTGAGG
>JANBXA010000007.1:89485000-89647500 GCA_030556225.1 Cricetiscus sungorus
GAAAGGTGTTCATAAAAAGCTCCTTCTAAACTTCCTAAGACTGTGGATCATCGGAGTCACTGTTGGGGGGCATATCAGAAGGGCAAACTCAAAGCAGGCATCAGGAGATGGGACGCCATGTCTGTCATTTCTCTGTAACTCAAGTACAGCTCTGGGATGTCTTTTATGACCTTCCCCCAGGAGGACAGAAGACTGGTACAACAGAACACTCGCCAACTTGATGAAAAGCTTAGCGTCCTGTTTCACAGCTGGATATCTTCACCCCAACTCAACATCTCTGGGCTAAACAAAGTCTTCATTTTATATCTATTGTGAAACTGTATTCTTGGAACAGTGACAACCTCTGATTCCTCTAAAATCATGGCCAACTGAACCCACCACGTCACTGAGACTGGCAATAAAAAAGGTTGGATATTAAGCAGATACACCTGCCTCTCAGGCATCAATGAGGTGCCAAGAGATAGACTGTGTCCAGCTCTGTGCACGAAGGGGAGAGGGAAAAGGTGGGTTTTCTTGAGGAGTGGAGCCTCAAGGAGTGTAGATTAAACAAGTTCCATCTGACAGTGAAACGATCCAGTTGCTCTGGACTGTGAAGAGAATTTCAACCCATCTTAGTTAATACAAGAAAAAGTATATGACCATAGCAGGGACCCGTGTAGAAGAAGGCACCATAACAAGCCATGCGGCACCCCTCATTTCCTCACCGCCTCCACTCTAAGGAAGCTATCATCTCTAATGCATGTATCATTATTATTATGTTCATCATGAGGAAACTGAAGCTCTGCCTTCTTAGGTAATTTGTCCAGATCCATGAAGTTTGAAACTAAACTTTAGCAATGCTACTCACTGTGTTTCCTCCCACCATTATTGGTAGCTGTCAAATTGATCTTGCCAAAATTTAGCCTGATTCTATTTTCATCTTTGAGTCATTAAGCAATCTTGGTGACATGATAAGCCTAACCATAACTATCCCAGAAGCCTTTTAGAACTTTCTAGTGGGTCTTCTCTTAGATTTTGGCAAAACCATTCAAAGGAAAAAAAAAACCAACAAAACAAAACAAACAAACAAAAAAAAACCCCAAAAACCCTAGTCCCACCCACCAAAGCTCCTTTTAACTGGCCCCATCTTGTCTCAGCAGCACTGACAACCAGGGATAGTCAGAGTTGACCTGCTCTGTGTCCTCATCCAATGGATGGGTGTAAATTTCTCCAAGGTGAGAAGCTAATCCTTACTTTGTATTTTTACCTCTTGATGCATATAAGAGGTCAGGAAGCAGCTCCTCAACAGTAAATAGCTTTAAATCCCACTGAGAAGTGGTAGCCTCAGGCAGGAAACCCATTGGATTTCTGCCTTGGAGGAGATGGGGTGGGTTCCATCAGTCTGCTCCTTGGAGCCACTTGGAGCCTGGCTTTTGGACAGCAGCTGTAGATGTGCCGTGAGAGCCACATCTGTTTGTAAATCTTCAAGAGGAAGTGGGTTGATTTTTCCATTTTCAATTTGGAGAAGAAAGGAAAAGAACAAATCACTTCCTGTCAGTGGAGTTCCATGGCGCCAGCTGTGGCAACTTTTTTTTTTTTTTTTTTTTTTTGGTTATTGTTTGTTTTGTTTTTTTGTGTGTGGGATGAACAAATGCTTTTCAAGAACATGCCAAAAAAAGCTGTTCATGCCTTGGATGCTAGTCTGAAAACACTGCATCTAAGGAAATACTCATACAGCATCGTCCAGGAGGCCCTGTGTCTCTGTCTCTCCACTGTCTACTGGGCACATGTTTATACCCTTTGGCCCCCACCCCAAGAAAACCCACGAAGGACCCCCTGTCTCCTTATTTATACCCTCATGGAGTGTAAATATGAATGATGTCTCACTACCTCAATGGCATACTTTAAACCAACTGGGAAACTCCTGGTTAAAACTGACTTTTCAATATCTTCCTTCCTGTTTCAGGCATTCTCTTTCCAACTAATAACAAGTGAGCAGCTTGTCTTGTTGGTACTTGAAGCTCCCTGCCTCAGTGGTACGTGAAGGAAGGCACAAGAGGGAGAAGAATGTTGGGTATGAGGCTCAGGGCTAATGAAAAGATCATGAAGTTTTTGTTGCATCTTCTGGGCATGTGCATGCATGCGTGTATGTGTGTGTGTGCATGTGCTCTCACTAACTTTGGGGGAGGGAAAGGAAAGGAGGGTCTTAAAAGATGGCTCAGCTATTAAGAGCACTTACTGCACTTGCAGAAAACCTGGGTTTGGTTTCCAGCACCCACATGGTAGTCACTAGTTCCAGGGGATCTGACACTCTTTTCTGGCCTCCCTGGTAGGCAAAACTTGCATATGCATAAAAAATAAATTATCCTACATAAGAGTACTAGATTCCTGTCAAAAGGCAAGAGTTTGAATTAACTTTAAAAATACTAATTCAGATTATTAATTCAGTTTATACCATTTTCTGTCTTTGCTATGTATTTTTGTTTGTTTGAAACACTGTTCCAAACTCATTATGTAGCTAAAGCTGACTTTGAACTTCTGACCCCTGTCTCCATCTCCCAATACACTTGGAATTACAAGTGTATGCCACAATGGCCAATATATGTAATGCTTCAAATTGACCCCAGAGCTTTCTGAATACTAGGCGAGCCCTCTGCCATCTAAGTGCTATCCCCCATCATCATTTTCTTCATGAATCCCTTTCCCATCCATTTCACACTGTCATCTCTTTTAGCTCCCCACTATATGTGTTGACAGAGCTCATACGGGATTGAGTTTTTCAAATTCATTCAGTGAATAGTTCATTCATTCTGCCAACAATGTTCTGAGTCTCTACTATGTGCCAAATATTGCTATTGATTCTGAAGATTTGAAGATACAAGAATTTTTACCCATATTCAATCTGACATCATTAAAAAGGGGGGAAAGAGAAGAAGTAAATAATTTATAGGCCAGTAGTGAGGCTTACCAAACAATATTAACAATCACACATAGTTCCATGATCTATACCTGGCAGTCTCTGCCCACTGGCTTCAACTTGATACATGCATTATTTTGTGTATGGGCATCCGTTGATTTCATCTCATTTTTTTCAATAAACTAACAGATCCTAACAATTAGCTTGTAAATTAGGCCTGATTATTTCCAATTTATAGAGAAGACTAAAGTTCAGAAAGGTAGACTCACCCACAGTCATTTAGTTGAGAAATGGTGGATTCCCATTTTTAACTCAAGTCTTTCTGGCCCTACAGTTCATGATAAAATTTTTCATTCTAGAAAAGTTGGAAATTATGAAGTCAATAATCATCTACCATATCATTAAATATAGTTAAATTAAATATAATACCCATGACACTGTAGATTTTGATGACTCTTCATGACCCACTTTGTCACTTCCTAGTTGTCTCTCTCCCTAGAAATGTCCCTCTGGACCATATGCAATGAAATGCTCACTATTTATCCATCCATGCTCTCCACCAACACTTGTTTCTATGATGTGTCAGATGCCACAGTCACAAAGATGACTTCAGCATCTCTTGTCCTCAAGAGACACTAGAACTCATCACAGTGCATGAGTCTTCAATGTAATGACTCCAAGAACAAAGGAGCCTTAGGAGTGTTTTCATTTCCAGACACCAACAAAAGACCTGTCTGACAGAATGCCCTCAGTAAATGTCGATGTAGTGTCTAACAGCATGGTGGGGACACTATCCAAAGCCAAGTTTCTTAAGCCACAGCCATACTACATGGATATTGATGAGTCCTACCAGATCATCAAACTGTAATTTAATAAATGATACAATTGCCTTAATACAGAAGATTGCTAAAGGAGTCTGATTCAATTTCTTCCTCCACACTTAGAAACAACTGTGATCAGTTTTTAGATGCAATAAGCCAGTAAGAGCTCATTTAATTTTTTTCTCATTTTAAATTAGGTTTCACACAGAGATAGCAGAGTTTAAAAATCACAAAAGAGTTTAAAATGAAAAAGTGTACCACCCCTGGCTTTCAACTCTGGATTGAGCAACTGTTCCCAGCTTTCTTGAGTCTACTTCCAGAGGTGTTCTGTTCACACCCAAGAATGTATGTGTGTCTCCAGCCCACTGCCCTCTCCAGGAGGTGCTAAATTTTACACATTGCTGTATGCTTTCTTTGTTCACTTACTTAATGCTATACCCTAAAGACCTTTCCTGCTGGTGCATGGAAACTGTTCCCAATTTTAAATGGCCATTACAAGTATTGCACCATGGCTTATCTGGTCCCCTGCTGAGGCTCATTTTAAGCTGTTTCCAAATGTTTGTTTCATTGCCAACAAGGGCTGCAGTAAATAACTTTATACACATATCGTTTGGTACATCTATAGTGTAGCTATAAATTTTCAGAAGTGAAATGTTAAATAACTCCATTTCACTTTTGAAATTTAAACTAGCATGCATTAATTCTTGAGTGAGTGGTGAGTGAGTGTGTGTGTGTGTGTGTGTGTGTGTGTGTGTGTGTGTGTGTGTGTGTAGCAGCCAAGTGGTGGATGTCAGATATTTTCCTTAACAGCTTCTCATCTTATTTATTAAGACAGGCTCTCTCACTGGACCTGAAGTTCACTGATTTGGAGACTGGTTAAGTAGCAAACCCTAGGGCTCCTCCTATCTCAGCCTCCCCTAATGCTGGGATTACAGGCATGCATTGTTATTTTGGGCCTTTATGTGGGACCAAGGACTGAGCATATGTCCTCTCATGCTTGTGTATCAAGCATTTTCCCAACTGATCCATCTCCACGGTCTCCAAAGGCATTCATTCTAACACATGACATTAGGCAAACTCGAGCACATTCCGGCAGAGGGACACAGGTATTTTAAGAGACATGCGTGGGCCATTTCCCCCCACTGTTGCAGCTGTGTAATTTGTTCAGCTGTGCCAGTGCATGGCAGGTTCCCCTGTTCATGGTGATTGATGAACAACCTTGTGGACCATAGCTAATCTCATTGTAATTTCATGTTCATCCCTTCTATCAGGAGATCTTATTTTTTCAACAACCAGTTTACCATAAAAATAACCATTCTCAGGATGACAAAGATATGGCCACTGCCTCAGGATGACAAAGATTCAGCCACTGTGCATGCTGGAATCAGCCTGAATTGTTGGTGTTCTTTGATATGAATGAAATGCTTCATTTTATTAATTGAATTCTATTGTCATTACTCATTCTCATGTGAACTTAAGACTATTTAATAAACACAGATCTGAGACAGAGATGGAGAAAATTTCCACACCAAGAAAACTGGACACAAGAAAGAAAGAAAAGTTAACAAACCAGGATTTCTTCATTCTTCAAAAAAAAAAATGTTTATTTTGGTCCATAATGTTGCTCTTAAACATCTTGGAAATCAAAGCAGAAAAAAAAAGTAATCAGTTTAGGAATGTGCATTCATAAATAAAAGCCTACATAAAATCAGAAGTCTTATGGCTTTTAAAACGAAGAGAAATTCACATGGCTTGTTGCACTAGGAATCCCAAGCAGTAAAACTGGGTATGCCCACAAGATCCCTAAAATAAGAAAACATTAGTTGGGGCATAGTGGCTCAGGCCTATAATCTCAGTACCAAAGGCTGAGGCAGGAGAATATTGGGAGTTTGAGGCTATCTTGAACCACAGTGTAAGACTGTCTTAAAACAAAGCCAAACACCTAGAAAGGAATATTGGGAAATATAGAGTTACTGTGTGCTTTCAAGGTCTAGCAACAGTGCTCCTCCCTGTCTGTGCCCGCCCCTCTTACTGGATGCCTCATCTGTTTTTCTCAGACCAGCCATAACACAAGCCATATCAAACTGCAGAGGCTTAGGGACATTGCTCCAGCTCATGGGTATAGAGGTTGGTAATCCAGTCTAGGTTTGGGTGAGTAATCTGATGTCAGTGGGGAGGTCACCTGGCCCTTGCAGGAGCCAATGGGGCATATCGGTTCTGGCCTCAAGGTCTGTCAGCCTCCAGCATACTACCCTGGAATGTTCTTGTGACCCAACAGAGTTTTGGTAGTGGAAGCAAAAGTATGGAAATGCTCTTCCAGACCTCAGTATGCATATGTCTCCCATGCTCACACCTTTTAGCTGAAGTGATTTTCACATGACCGAAGTCAAACTTAAGGTCATGTGGAAAGAGATATAGAGACATTGATGCATGTGTTACTGGGATGCTAAGTGCTTTAATCCCCCAAAGGAAGCAGGAGAGTGCAGATGGAAGAGCCAGGAAGAGGCCCCCCTGCCACTGGGCCTGTGTTTAGCTGAAGCTTAGCGAATGAGACTACCATCTAAAGAGAAGTTGAGATGAGCAAGCTAAGACTGGTGCAGATAGAAGTCAGGTAGGACATAACTCTTCCTTGTACCCGTAACTCTTGTACCTGATGGTCACCACTGTGCCCAAACCAGCTCTCAGATCCTTCTCTGCCTTTATGACCATAGTAGTGGCCTGGTCCAATCATGTTTGCTACATCCAGTGGTGTCCAGGAATGTGGATGCTATACCTAACTACCTATGTTCACATTTCAACTGATGGCCTCTGTGACTTTGAGGCTGTTTCTTCACCTAGAATGTGGGGATGGTCTTATCTACAGTTTTAAAGACTGAACAGGTAATGCAGAAAGGAACCTAGTGCCTGGTATGTGGATGTAATTTTTAAAAAATATTTATCTCTGTCATGTGCATTGGAAGGCTCACTATCATATCATCAAGCCTACAATATTATGACATATGCACTGGTAAGATTCCTAATCAAAAGCATGATTTGGGGAGGGAGTGTCTCAGTTGGATTTGAGGGAAAGACCAAGCTATATCACATGGTAGCCTGACTCCCGTGTTCACCCAAAGCCATTGACTTGCTTTTTAAATGCCCAATCTACTAACCGTGACAAAAAGCAAACTGTGTACCATTATCTATGATTACCCTAATCCATACCATGCTCTGTGGATGTGTCACCTTTAGAGTCATCATAATTAGAGGACTTGGTACGACTGACACAAGTGGACCCTTTTTCTTATGTGATATGAGATTGGCTATCATCGGGGACCTGCAAGCAGACTGGGCTAGACTGCTACATGGATCCATAGAGTGGCTAATGGGCTTCTGGATTCTTTTACGCAGAAGCCATGTCTCTGTACACTTAACTTTAATGTAGAAATGTGAAGCTGCTGAAGGCTCACACTCGCAGGGTCTGCCTGCCATCAGGGCTCTCCTCAGATCAGTCAGCCTGGTTGGTCCAGGGAGCAGCAGTTTGCCACGCAGCAGAGTAGGTCTGACTGCAAGCAGGAATAAAGCAGAGCCTTGTGCTGGCCCCACAACACCATTGGCTTCCTCGAGTTCCTAATGGTTTGCTGCCTGGGGATCAGCTTGAATGTTCTCTTTGTCATAGCCCTTCACGTGCTGAGGTGGGCTTGCCTTCTCTGCAGCAGTCTGGGTTAAATAAATACATTAAGGCAACGTAGTCAGCTTGACACTGGAGCCAGCCTCAATAACTCAGATAATTCATGTGGCAAAAGACAGGGCTGCTGCGGTTTTGAATTCCTTTAAAGATGGATTCTTTGTTCTCTTCTTTAGTTGAGGCTGGGGCAGCCACACTCTAATCTTCTGGTCATTTTTCTCCAACAAGTTTGAGAGTTGAAATCCTGTGCAGATGAGGGACCTTCAGCCAGTTACAGGGATACCAAGCTGACTCACCACATAAACACACGCTCCTAGGAACTCAGAGATTAAACCCTGATGATTTTCAGCATTTCTCCGGCACACCGGCAGTCAGTGGTTCGTCAAAACCCATAATATTTAGAAATGTGCTGTGTTCACTCCTGAGGTTTAAATAAACTAAAACCCATGAATGTTTTAATGTGACGAATTACCTGGGTGTGTGAGTTATAACTTTATCTGGTGTTTGGTGAGACCAGAGCCGTGCACATTGTGTTCTCGGGGATTTTGTGTATAATTGTCCATCTGAAGTACGTTTCGACTCCTGCTTTTTTTCAAGAGTAGGAAATATTTCTATTTCAAGACCACTGCATATGTCTAAGACACTCAATAATGGCTGAAATTGTACACCTTAACAAGTCCAGAATCCTTTAAGGCATTTGTGCTTGGGCCAACAAAATGATGAGGGCCAGGGAGTTGCCACTTTGACGGCCTGAAATGGCTCCAAGCTTTCATTTTCTTTGAAAAACAGAGACAAAGATTTGTTTCCTAGATGTAGCCGAGAATTTCAACCAAGGGACAATCCACCATGTTGGGAGATATTTTTGTTTTTTTCTGTCACAACTAGAGGGCAGGGTGCTATTGTCACTCAGTAAGAGAAAATGCAGTCACTGACCACCCTGCTGTGTGTAGGACAGACCCATCAATACATTGTCTATTCAAAATACCTGGGGTGGCACACTGGGAAGCCAGTGGACAGCTCATGATGGGGTTGGCAGGGAGCACATTGCTGGTGTGCTCTGTCAAGTTGGAGAGTTGTAAACATCTCAAGGAGGGTTATGCAAGCATTAATCTAACCTTCCAGCACATTCTCTAACTGCTACACAGTGTTCCATAATTCTCATCCCAAAGTCTAGGAGATGGCTTGGTGGATAAGATTGTTTTGTGTGCAGGCACCAAGAGCTGAGTTGGGGGTGGTAGCCAGTGTTCTTGTTTTTTAAAAAGGCAGGCTACCTGTAACCACAAAGCACTGTGGATTTTTTAGGACTTGCTAGCTGACTGCATCACTCCATGTTCAGTGAGAGATACTTTCTCCAGAGTATAAGATAGAGTGTGCTAAAACAGAACATCCAGTGTCCTCTGTGATCACCCGTGGGAGCATCTGCACACACACATACATACACACAGACACATACCACACACACACACACACACACACACACACACACACTTTTCCACTTATTCCATTAAATGCACGACTGAGAGAATTTGCCTGACTCAAAATCCAAACAGTAAAAGATGCTTCTCACAATTCTTTTGCCTTTTTGTTTCCAATGTCTCATTTTGAAGTGACTTGAAATTCACATAGGAGTTCCTAAAATGTTAAAGTGTGTCCTTTACCCTGCTGTCCCCAGCCGCATCTCACATCCCATGTTACAGCTAGACAAACTGACATTTGTGAAGACCAGGACAGGACACTGCAGCTTGCCTCTCTTCATCTGCACTGTCAGAGTACAACCAAATGCAGTCAGAGAACATGAAGTGGAAAATTACAAAAACAGCTTATGGGTTTTCAATTGTACATCATTGTGAACAATGGGATGAAGTTACATACTCTGGCTCTTCTCTGCCTAGGATGAATCTCCCTTCTCTTCCTGCACAGTCTCCATGCTTTCCACCAGAGCCTCTCCTGGTATCACAGTGCTGTACTCCACTCACCCTTATTGTATGTAATCATGGCTCCAGAGCTTAAGAATCATGTCCCAGGCAACACAGACTCTCATGGAGAAGAAGGCATAGTGTGCTTCCTTTGTATGAAAAGAGGAAATTTCTAGGCTTTTATTAAGGAAGGGAAAGAACCATATGCCAAGGTTGCTAAAAATCACAGAAGGGAGGGAGGAATCTCCTATTCCCAGAGTTGTAGAAAAGGAGAAAGAAATTCACTCTAATTTTGCTGTCACATCTCAAACTGTGAAATTGATGGGTAGAATGCATGGTATGTGCTTAACTCTGATAGAAGAGGCGTTCACATATAAATAATAGACAAAACCACAGCATGTCTAAGGTTCTGGACTGTCCATGGTTTCAGATATCCACTGAGAGCCTGGAATGTGCGTTCCTCTGACAGTGGAGGGCACTGTGCTAAACCACAAACCAATTTGAGCTTTACTGCTTTGCTCCAGTTTTAAATGATAAGACATGGAAAATATATTTCAACCAAAATATTCCTCTTTATTCCTCTGGAACTGCTTTGCGCAGAAAGCTTAGCAGCTTTGATCTTTTTTGCTTCTGAAAGGCCCTCATTGCCGAGGTAGAAAGGAGAGGAAGTCTTGGGCAACAACTGGTCTCTAGTTTTGTTAATTAGCTTCCACTCTTTTTCAAACAAAGACAACAATGTTTCTGGGGGCTTGGGTCTTTCTTTCTGTCTTAGTTGAGTTTTTATTGCTGTGAAGAGACACCCTGACCATTTAATTGGGATGGCTTGCTTTCAGCTTCAGAGGTTTAGTCCATTATTATCATGGTGGGGAGCATGGCAGCATGCAGGCAGACACGATGCTGGAGCTGAGAGTCCGTACATCTTGATAGGCAGGCAACAGGAAGTTGGAAGTCGATTGATTGTCACACTGATGAAGCTTGAGAAAAAGACTTCAAAGCCCACCCCCACAGTGACACACTTCCTCCAACAAGACCACACCTCCTAATAGTGTCACTCCCTTTGGGGGCCATTTTCTTTCAAACCACCACACATTAAAAAAATATTTGTGTGTGTGTGTGTGTGTGTGTGTGTGTGTGTGTGTGTGTATGTGTATGAGTACAGGTAGATGTGCACATGCCACACTGCACATGTAGGGGACTTTGAGTGTTACAGAACAATCTTAGGTATTGGTTCTTGTCTTCTACCTTGCTTAAAATGGGGTTTCTTATTGCTTGCTATCAGACTAGTTGTCCACTGAGATTATAATGAGTCACCCATCTCTGCCTCCATCTTACTGCGGGAATACTAGGATTAGAGGTGCATGCTACCTGTTCAGAGGATCCAAATCATGATGCTTGCTGGAAGGATCCAAACCAAGGTCTTCACATTTCCATGGAAAGCGTATTATCCACTAACCCATCTCCCAAGCTCCCAATCACTCTGTATGTTATCTTTTCAGCCTATAAACATTCCAAAGGACAAAAAATAATAATTTTTCTGTTTATTTGTGTTAATATTGCTTCATGTCCTTCATATCACAGTCACTTGCAAATTCTTCCTATATCTTCACTGCCAAGATATACTTGGGTGTTTAGAAAAACAAATGACAGATGAATGCTTAAGCCCTAAACAAGACCTTGATACAATTTCTTCTGAGGCTCAGGAAACATTATAGAAGAAGGGCAGGAAGAAGATAAGAGCCAGGCAGTAAGGAGAAAAGGTTGCATACTGCTATCATCTGGGCAAGACATAGTGTAGTCATTATATACAAGAACTCATAGTTGCTTTGGATGCCCTGCACTGAGTTTGGATGTCCTGCACAAGATTCGGTCCATCAGGAGTCAGGCACAGATGAAGAAGGGACTGAGGGCACTGCCTTCATTTGTAGGCCAAGTGATGATCTCACCAGGCTCTCATGGACACTCCCAATCCAATAGTCACACAGATGGCCATGGCAAAACTAAATGGGCTATGAACAAAACTCCAAATTTTTCACATGGGGAAAATACTGATAGAAATGAAGGGCAAGATAAGACAGGATTAAGGATCTAAAAACCATTTGAAAAAAAATCATATGGAAACCTTCTACTGTAGAAGCTTGTGGAGGTTAGAAAGAAAATGGCCCCCAAGGGAAGTGGCACTATTAGGAGGTGTAGATTTCTCAGAGTAGGTATGGTCTTATTAGAGGAAGTGTGCCATTTTGGAGGCAGGCTTTGAAGTCTCATATATGTTCAAGCCACACCCAGTGAGACAGACCATATCCTGTTATCTGCATATCAAAATGTAGGACTCTTAGCTCCAGCACCATGTCAACCTGTATACCACTATGATGATAATGGGCTAACCCTCTCAAAATATAAACCACCCCAATTAAATGTTTTTCCTTTATAAGACTTGCCATGGTCATGGCATCTCTTCACAGCAATAGAAACCCTAAGACATAAGTTGGTTCCAGGGACTGGGGTATTGTTGTGATAGGCCTGACCATTGGGGTTGGGTATGGAAGGTGATACTTAGACTCGGTTATCTCTTTTAGACAGGAATAGGGTATGGTTGGGAAAGGTATGGTTTAGAATGGATATAGGTAGATTAGCCTATCTTCTTGTGAATTATTCAGTAAGAGTGAGATATTAGTGAGATATTAGCTTACATTGTTATATATTCTTATCTATGGTAACCTATATAAAATTAAGTTTATATTCCCTTCCTGGAAGAATTGTATATTTTGTCATATTGTGTGAAATCTTTCCATTTATGATGTTTTATGCACATTATTCTTGCCATATTCTATGTATGTATACTTTTGCTTGTGTTCAAGACATTTTGTATACTGATACAATTTGGGATATTTAACTTGCTGCCCTTTAGAGTTCTACCTCTTGTCTAGACATTTCTACTCTACCTCTACTTTAGGAATTTACGTGTGTGTGTGTGTGTGTGTGTGTGTGTGTGTGTGTGTGTGTACACATAGTTATATTGTTTAGGTATTTATCCTTGCTTTACTCAAGGAAGTTTTAATCAGATTTTTTAGCTAAGTTCCTGAGTACTACAGATTATCCTCACCCATGTTTCCTTTACCTATGAGGTTAGTCAGACATAGATGCTTAATCTTCAATCACTTCATAGACCTGCAGAACATGGCATTTAAATGTTTTAATATTAGTACTTCGTTGACATGAGACATTGTTGCTCCTGACAGCACCATGCACTTTCCCAAAAATATGTTGGACACTGTTGTTGCTCCTTCTGGAGTTCATCCTCACTTCGGCTAATGGCCTCTTGGGCAAGTAACTGCTCCCACCTTGACCACTGATCTGGACATGCGGTCCTATGTGCTTGCAGGAGACAAACAGAAGACTGCTGAACCTTGCCAAGTCAGGGTAAGACAACCTTTCTACCTCCCTGCTTTTGTTGTGGTCTGTCAAGTACTCTTGGCCTTAGCCAAAACTGGCTGTACCAATGTTGCTGTGAGACCTTGGATGACTGTCCAGGTAGCTTGCTGTTTCTGTCCTCACTGCATCTTTTGGAAGTTGCCCATCCACACTTCCTGTCTACCCTAGTATCATTATTTTTTTCCTCAGGTCTTCATTAGGTTGTAGATTAAACTATCACAACTATTATTCTCTCTTCCTAGTTAGATATATTAGGTACTAGAATTAAGTTTTCCAGCTTAGAACAACTCTATTTTAAACTCCTATGCCTTCACCCTAGAACTAGATATGTAGGTCGTTTTGTTCTCAATTTTCCTTTTCTTAGAGCACACTTGTTATTTACTGTTTTGTATCAAGCCTAGATCTTTTCTGTAGACTAAAAGGGGAATTGTAGTGGGACATTCACTTTGTCTGCTTCTGTGGCACTGACCACACCCATTGGGGTGGAGCCAGGGGCGGAAGGTACCCATGGAACTAGGTCTGAGGAGGAGCTGGGGAAAGCTCTCTTGCTGGCTGGTAGGACGAGGAGAGGAGAGCATCGGTGCAACCTGCTGGTGTTCATCTGTCTATGTTGTGAGTTATTTCTCCCTGAATAAACATCTATTCGCCCTATTTGTTAATCCTGATCCGTATTAAACTGCAATAGATTTCTCTGTGCAACAGACCTGGCTGTCTTGGAATTGACTTTGTAGAACAGGCTGGCCTTGAACTCAACCTGCCTCTGCCTCTCAAGTGCTGGGATTAAAGCTGTGTGCTACCACTGCCCTGCAAACTTTAGACTTTTAAATTAAGTTTGAAATTATTATAGACTTTTGAATTTTGAAGTTGATCTGGATGCGTTTTTGCATTATGCTATGGTTATAAGCCATGGGTGTCAGAGAGGGTAATATGGTGGTTTGAAAGAAATTGGCTCCCAAAGTGCTATTAGGAGTATGGCCTCAGAGTAGGTGTGGCCTGGTTGGAAGAGGTGTGTCAATATGGAGGCGGGCTTTGAGGTCTCATATATACTCAAGCCATTCCCAATGAGATAGACCATTTCCTGTTGCCTGCATATCAAACTGTAGGACTGTCAGCTCCAGCTTCATGTCTGCCTGTTCACCACCATGTCACACCAAAACGATAATGGACTAAACCTCCACTCCAATGAAATGTTTTTCCTTTTTAAGAGTTGCCATGGTCATGGTGTTTGTTCACAGCGATGGAAACCTTGAGTAAGACAAGGCTTCCTAAAATCTATACATATATGAAAGGAATCTCAATGGAGTCACCCAATTATCATCTTATGTCACCAAGTAAAACTTCCAGTGCCTGGAATGAGTTCCATCTTGTTGAGTCATTGGCCAAAGGAGCCCCATGAAAACCCTAAAACAATACAAACGATTGGTTTCTCTCCACAGCCCTGGTGGTAGACAACACTTATTTGCATATGTCATCAGAAATAGAGATGTCGAGCTGGTGCCTACCTAGATGCTTCACCCCTACTGACTAGCATTCATGATGTTGGAAGGTACCTTGCAAACTACTAGAGGAGAGAGGTAATCATTAATGTCTGCTATAATCCCTGTGGCCTATAACAGTGACTGGCCTGGAAGATTATACTGGTGGTATAATAGTGTCACAAATGTATGGAGTAACTATCTACTGTCTGTTTGGATTTAGGGTCCACACCATCAGATGGATCTCATGTCTAACAGGTAAAGTGGCCAGGAATCTGAGACTAGATAGGCCACCGGACTAGAGGGAAACCAAATACTACTGTTCTGCTAAAGGAATACAGCAATTAAATGACTCACAATTAGATATTGCTATACCCACAGATCAGTGCCTTGCTCAGCTCACATCACAGAAGCTTCAGACTGACACAGAGTCCCACAACTGTACAATGTGCAGACAGAGACAGACTTTGGAACACTCAGTCATAAATGGGACATATTCATTAAACCCACCCTGGGGCTCAGGGATATATGTGAGAGAGGACAAAAACAAAAAACAAACCTTTAAGAGCTATAGGTGATGGGTGACTCCAAGGGAGCAGTGTCTTCTAGACTCAACAGGGCTGATGCATATCTGAACTCACAGAGACTAGCACCATGCACAAGTCCCACATGGCTTCACACCAGATGGGGTCCCAGCACTGAGAGGATGTGCTCCTCTTGCTAATCAAGAGCTACCTGCAAATGATGCCCACTGGCAAAGGAAAATTTAGCTTTTTACAATGGAGACTTACTGGATACATTAAACCACACCTTGGGGGCAGGCCTCATGCCCAGGAGTGGTCTAAGCAAAACAAACTCATGGTATTTGTGTAGATGTTTTTGTATTGTTTTGTTTTACTTGGACACTTTTTTTTTGTCTTGCTTGTCTTTAGCTTGTTTATTTTGATTTTTGGTTTTATGTGGCTTTGTATATATTTTTTTTTCTTTTGGTGACAGAGAGAAGAGAGAGAGAGAGAACATGAAGTTAGGTGTTAGGGATGTAGGGATGTAGAGAAGGTGTAGAAAGTATTGGGGGAGGGGAACATGATCAAAATATATTAATATATTGTATGAAAGCTGATGTTTTTTAAGCAAGCTTTTTTATGTGTGTACATGGGATGGCTCCCCTTAAGGTGGGGTTTGAGAGTTCAGCATTGGATTGAGGAAGACAAGGTTTTTACAGCTTAGGGGTAGGTGTTTTCCAAATGTGGGAAAATAGGTTGGGCTATAGGACCAAAAACATAAGCATAACAAGTTAGTCCTAATGACCTCCTGAAAAAGACATGGTTGCAAGGTAGGCATAACATGGTAATCATAACAACAGGTGGTCGAGTTGCAAGATGATTATAAACAACTTTTTGAAACAAAGACAGGGTTGCCATTTCCTGGAACAGGTAGTATAAAACCATTTATAGTTATGCTTGCAGGTAGGACATAACCCAAACCTTGAGAAACAGATTTAAGTATAAATAGGGATGAACATAGTTTACCTTTAAGATGCTCTCAAGCCTAAGATAGAGGCAGGCTGTTTTACCATCCCCCCTCTTGTTTTATGTGTACTTGTCAAATCCTTGACAGGGTCTTAGCATTCTAGTCTTTATCTGGGGGAAACAAAATTTGTAATGCATTGAAACATGCATGGCCTGTTTACAAATTATACCTGTTTGGTTAGAATAGAAAAAATTTAAGGCCATGTGATCTTGATATGCCGAGTGTAGATACTACAGGTAGCCATTTTGTCCCTATTTGCCAGGGGTTTTCCTTGTACCTAATATTCCAGCCCTTTGTGAAGGAAAAGGGGCAATGTACTTTCCTCTGTAGCTACTTCCTGCTGCAATTAGGGTGCCATTATCAGGGCACAGGAGGGCTGGAATAATCATCAAAGATGAGGAGATTCGGGCAATGGGGCATTCATCAAATGAATCTGGTGAGTTGACCCAGATGAAGAGACAGAGAGCAATCACATCAGCTGGACTGGATCATGTCAGTTTCAGCAAGTCCAGGGCTTTCTGGTTTTGTAGGGACTACCTGAGGCTGGCATGATGTGGCTCATCTTTGGAGCATTTGTAGTCCATAGATGATTTCTGGATGGTGTCTACCAGCTGAGTGGAACTCTGTCAGGACAGATACAGACTAGGGACAGCAGTTAAGATGAAAGAACTTGAAACTTTTTATATTTGGAACTTCCCCCAAGAGGCAAAAAAGCTTAGGGCGTTGATTGACAGGGGTGCTTACCTGGAGTTTGGGAATGTTTTTTTCTTTTTTCTTTCCAACTTAAAAAAAAAAAAAAAGGAGGAAGAGGAAAAACAGAGGGTTGGGGGATAGAGTACTCAGAATGTGAATGTGTTATATACATGTATAAAATTACCAAACACCAACATTAATAAAAATTATAATAAAAAGAGGAAACACACACACACACACACACACACACACACACACACACACACACACACACCACACACACACAGCTACCTTAAGATAATAAAGGAATAGAACAATGTATGGGAATGAGGAGTGTCTAACTCAAGTTACATTGTTTCTGATGTGAAGGAGAACACAGAAGGCAAACGAGGAAGGTGAACAAGATGTGTTTAACTCCATTGGCCGCTTGTTTTGTTTTACCATCAGAGGCAAAGCTATGTGAGATTTCTTCTATTATTCTTTTTGTATATTCTGTTTATACTGGGAAATGCTCAAGATTGAAAATAAGTTTCTTTATTTTCAAAGAGTCTTTGAGTCTGGAAGACAGTGAGGTGGACTCTGGGTACGGAGTGAGACTCAGTTCCTGTGGGTAATCTGCTTGCCTGCTCAGTGCTTCTGTGTCCCCATTTGTCAAGAGTGCTTCCTTTGTGTTGCCCTGGAGACTTAAACAAGGTGATGTTGGGAGCCCATTTACCACCATGCTGGACATGTAATCACTTCTCAGTGACTGAAATGTTAGCTACTGGAGGGTTGGTAGGACTATTTGGTCATTGGGAGTACTCGTCAATAGACAACAGAGCAAAACCATGTGCATGCAAATAGTACAGGTGCTTCCAGCTCTTGACCACTGCAATGTAATATTTAGGACATAGAACATTGTCTTCCTTCCAACACAGATTTATGAGTCAGCCTTACTTGAATAACTTAGGTTACTTTAGTGAAGTATCTTGTGGAGAGACTGTTGAATTCTTGTTTGGATTCTAGCCAGCAGCCATAAAAATTCTTTGCCACTCAGTAAGGCTATGTATTATAGCCATGTAGGCATCCTGGATATTAGAACTTTCACTTTTTGGCTGTGCCTGATAAACCTGAACATAAGACACCTTCAGCAGTTTTAAGATTTATGGCAACAAATTCCAACTTCCTGGCTCTGGGTCTGTGCAAGTCATGTTATTCACTACCATATAATATTATCTGTGGTAGCCAACTCACAAGCAAAGGTGCCTAGAAAAATGTTGGCGTTCATTGCCAAAATACCAGTGAGAGGCTATAGACCTTGCCAACTGCAAGCCACATTCATTTGTTCTTCAGGGTTAAAGCCAACATGGAGAAGCTTTTCTTTACCACATGACCCTCAAGTTCTTTTGCTAAAACTTAAAGAGAGACTTCCTATTTTGAAACTGAAGTTCTCTGGAACTGGCTTGCCAATCACTAGGAATTCCACCTCACAAAGCAGTAGAGAAGAGTGTAGTATGAAACTTCAGATGGCCAAAGGAAAGTGATGCTACCTAGTCCTTCCATCTGTAAGGCTATAGATCCCCACTTTAATCCATTTTTGAGAATGAAAGTGTCTTTTTATCCTTAAACAGTACAATCCTCCCAGAATTTTCTGAGGCCTATAAATTTACTTTTTACATGTAGGTCTGTGAAGTAAAGCTTTGTTGACTTAACATCTGGAACTACTCAGGTGGTTTGTCTCTGCTGAGTTTATGAACAATAAAGCAAACCACTGGATGATTCCTGGATATTTAAACTCAGGTCATAGACATAGACATCTCAGCCTCACTGCTGACAATCACAAAACTTTAATTTTTCCCTTCTGGAGCCAAATACAACAAATGTGGATAGAAGGCTAAGTGGTCTTCTTAAAAACAGGGATATATATATATATATATATATATATATATATATATATATATATCCAAAATTCTGAAAGGCAGATGACATTCTGGAATATAAGTATTCGTAATGGATTCATTGATGATAATTTTATAAAAACTGCATAATAATTCAAACAAAGTACCTTGATTTTAAAATACAAACATTAAGACAGATACTGCAACCTTCTCACACCTTACTCAGAAAGACAATCCTACTTCTGCACACATGATCCTCACACAGGTGACTCTGGGAATACAGTTGCGTCCTACCCAACAGGCAGAGTGATCCATATAAAATAGATTTCATGTCATCTCACTTTCCTTCCTTAATTTTGTATAGATTGTCACAATCCTTTTACAAGGGGGAACAACCCTCCTAACTTAATAAGCAAGCTGTGTTCACATATGTGTCTAGTAAAGATCACCCTTCCATATAACTAGACTTTCTAAACTTTGTATCAGATACAACAGATGAGAAGTAGCTCATCTTCATTGTTGTTGTTAGTTTGTGGTACTGGAGAAGGAGCCCAGGGCCTTACACATGCTAGGCAAGCAGTCTATTATTGAGCTCAGTAATGGGTCAAATAATGATTCTTGCTTCTGAGGGATGTGGACAGCATGCACATTGTGCCTGCATTGTAAAGCTGTTCAATAAATGAGAGTTTCCATTTCCTTCAAGACCTGAACATGACAAAGACACCTGGTGCCCTGGGCTTCTGTCCGGAAAATGACTACAAGGATTGAACCACTAGACACTACTAGCACCCAGCAGGGTACCAATTCTTTCCTGTCTCTGGAGAATATAGTAGCTGCTTTGAAGATACTGGCTGTCATTCTCAGGACATTATAGCTTCTACCTCTTCCACAATATAGGTTGAGGTCATTTGGTGAGTTCCTAAGGCTGGAAACATATCACTTTTGCCGAGAACAGGGAGACAAAGGGAGAGTACAGGATTAGTTCAAGTCTTGAGTTTGGTCAGTATTGCCTGGCACGGGCAGAGACAGTTGTGAGGCTGCAGAAAGTTCCCCTGTACTTAATAAACCCAAGAGACTTTTTTTTTTTTTTTTTGGCTGTATGAATCATTTACACTTAGCACTTATTTAATAGGTTGGCAGCTGGGCTTTTAATAAGTAACAAGTAAGAAATGTGTGATTTCGCACACTTACCAACTTCATTCTGTGAAGTCCCCAGCAGGTTCTAAAACACTCTCACTTGCACACGCTCATTGAGTCCCTCTTTTCTCTTTGTCCCACTTGTCCTGATGAGGAAACTGAGAAGCATAAGGTGAACCAATTTGTCTGCTTGGTGAGTAGTGGGAACTGAGGTCCAAATGGGTTTTTCTAAAGCCAAATCAGATGGTCTCACGGAGTCACTTCTGTATATGTAATATCAAGGTCAGAAAGCGAGAGCCAATGGGCTATGGGCTGGGTTGGGTCCATGTTGAAGCTCTAACTCCCAGCACCTCAGGACGCGACTGTGTTTGGAGACAAGGCCTTAAAAGAGGTAATTAAGGTAAAATGATATCATCACTGTGGGTCTCTTTCCCATCTGCCTTTCTATAAAGACAGAAAGAGAGAATCTGGACATAAATAAAGGAATTATGGCATGAACGCACACTTCCCATGTGCACATATGTACACACATTAACATGCACACAGATACACACAAGCATACATGGAAAGATATCAAGAATGTATGTACATAGAGAGGACCACATGAGGGCACCAGCAGGCCCAGGAGTGAGACTCCAGAGGAATCAACCTGACACCTTGACTTTGAGCCTCTAGTTTCCAAAACTGGAAAACAAACAAAAGATTGCTTAAGTTTTATGAATTTATTTCAAGAAGCAACATAGTATGTAGTGTATCTTTTACTCAGCACTAACACTAGATTTTATAAACACACATTCCTTAGTGCTCTTTTTTTTACTGCCATTCATTATACACAGTAATGGGATTCATAATGACAGCTTCAAATACATATATAAGTACTTTGATCATGTTCCCCACCCCTGTGAATACAAGGGGAGAAGCCTAGTTTGTAGAGTTTTGCTGACAGCTCTAAAAAAAAACTGGCACACCATAATATAAGAAAGAAAGCTTACATCCAAACTAATTACCCAACTCTAATATATGCACACACCACTCTCTCTCACTTTCTCTCTGTCTCTCTCTCTCACACACACACACACACAATTTTCATATATGAAATTCTATATATGTGTATAATTTCACTTGAGGTATGTACTAGTTAGAGTCTGATCAAGAAAAAGAAACAGAAACCATTCAGTGGTTTGAAAAATAAAAGTTTAATGTAAAGACTATTAACAAGAAGGTATTATTGGGGTTCTGAACAATTGACTGGTGCCTAGTAGTAGATAAACAGGCAAACAGAAATCTATAGGGAAAGCATATATAGGGAGCAGAGATCTATAATGGCACATGTATAAGCCAAAGGGAAGCACTTCCATTCTAGCCTGATGACTGGGCCCCATGTGTGGAGGTCATGGTCATAGATCACTAGACGGTAGAAAGTTTGCTGTATTACCATTCCTAGGGGATTTTCTGGATATCTTCCAGGGAAATCTGTTCAAAGAGTAGTAAGTCTATGACTAGGACATCACTTACAATATGACATGATGGGGCAGGGGTCATAGCAAATGCATTTGTGAGGCCCTGGAATTGATCTACAGTATTTAGATAGATCAAAGAAGCTGTAGGCAACTAGCTGTTGACTATGTATACTGTAGGTGCTAGGTTTTTGGAAATCCTGGAATGCCACAAAAGTCAGATGCATGGGACTGCTAGGTACAAGAGATAAATAAGCAGCCCAACTTAACTGGAAGGGAAAAAAATCCCTTCTTCCTGCAATGGACTCACCAAGGTCTCTTCTGGTAGAGCTTGAAATGTTAGCTCACACAGGAAGATGATTTAAAGGGCTGTCTGCATTTTTCCAGGGCAGATGATGAAGGTTGCATTTGGAGCTGCATTAATAACACATCAAAAGTGCACAGGGGGACACACAGTTACAGTAAATCTGAGACTTCTGTATATTCATTGCTAACACACCTATATCAATGCACTTGAGTGGGCACCAGAGAACATGCAGATATAGGGTAGCCTCTTCAAAGAGGTGTAGAAGGTTTGGAAGAGCAAAGGGGGCAGGGGGCATAATGGAGGACCATCTTCAGAAGGCTTTCATCACTCAGGGCCTGTGCTGCAGCTGAAATATGTTTCCTCAAACAATGACTACAGACTCATAGGGTTGCACAATCTGCAGTTGGCGGTTCTTGGATTTTAATCTCAGACTTCCTTGTCCATAAAGTGATGTTTGTCTGAATTCCAATATTTACAATCTAAATATTTAAAACCTCAATCATCTTGAAATCAGCAAGCACTTAGTGCCAATATGCTTCTCTCTTAATTAACTCTGAACTAGTTTCATAATTGATTTTTTAAAAAGAATTATCTCTAACAATTTTTAATTATTGAAAGGGAGAAATATGATAACGACTGTTGTAGACTTACAGCCTTGCATGATACCAAGTTTACCAACTACATAAAAAAATCTTTCTAGTAGGTTCTCATTGTATAAAGAGGAAGATAAATTTCTAGAAACTTGCTGATCAAGGACTTATGGACAATGAATCAGAGGTGCTCATATTTAGAGCTGGATGGGGCCTTGGGGACTATTCAGGGAAGTTGCCTTTGGTGGGAGAGGAACTGTGTCCCAGGAATCCTAAGTCAGGTCTTATAATTTTTCTTACGTTTTCCCCAGGGAAAGAAAGGAAGCCATGCTGTATTTGGTATTATCTAGACTATAGGCAAGGATGTGGGAAAAGAAGCAAAGGGAAGAACAGAGGACATCTATTGCTAATGGAAACTACTAGACACCTCGAGAGGTACACTGAAGGAAAGTGCTCTTCCTACGCCCACGTGGCCTGGAGGGTTATATGGAGAACCTGGGGATGTCTGAACTCTAAAATGAGACGCCTGAACAACACTGCCTTAGTGGGGGTGTTAGAGCAAAAATCCAGATCACATTGCCCTGGCTTGATTATTGCTGGTTTAACATGTGTTTGTCTATTCTGGTGCATTGGTAATGAAGATAGGATTTTTCTCCTGTTTCAAACTTACCTAAGAATTTGGATACAATCAGAATATTTACTGGCTGTTTCTATTTTCAATCCACTACAATTTTTTTTCTTGGAAATACATATTTTCTTTAACCTGCTAAAAAGCAGTTAAAGTATATAACTTATAAATATAACATATTAACATGTTAGAGTATTTAACAGGCATCAGCTTCATCAGCTTCTAATCTACTAGGTGGTTGTGATACTTTGAGCTGTTCTGTTCCAGCTTTACCCCTTTGTTATCAAGGAAGAGAAGACCACTCGGGATTAATGGTGCTTGTATTTCTTCTTTTCTGTTGCTGTGATGAAACACCACAACCCAGGCAAGATGCAGGAGACAGAGCATATTAAGCTATGGTTTCAGAGATCTAGGCATCCATCACATGGGGAGCACGGCAGCTAGCAGCAGGTCTGTAAGCTAGAGTGGGAAACTATGAGCTCACACATTTAACCACAGGCATGAAGCAGAGAAAACCAGTTGGAAATGGTATGGAGTCTTTAAACTCTCAAAACCTGCTTCTGGTGACAGACTTCCTCCAACAAGCCATATCCCTTAAACTTCCCCAAACTGCATCTTCAACAGGGAACCAAGCATTCCAACATGTGAGCCTATAGGGGCCATTCTCTTTCAAACTACTGCATCCAACTACTCGTTCTCTCTTTCTTCTCTACTGCTACAGATTTTTAGCAAAAGCATAGACAATAAACAGCCAGGGGGTACAGAACTATCTACATCTTCAAAAAGAACTTCAACAAGGTACCAGTGGCATGTGTGTTCATGGCGATGGTGAAATGAGCATGTGCCCATCACACCAGGCTGCCAGAACACAGCAGGTCATGGTGGACTACAAAATACTTCCCTCCTGTTCTACAACACCAGGCATAAGCTCACCAGAAAAGTGGACCCAAGAACTTCCCTCTGTCCAGCAGTCATTCTAAACACACCAACCTCAGTCACAAACCACATACTCATTACCTAATCCCTCTCCTACACATGCCAAGAACTGATCTTGTCTCTACCCCATGCCCCATGAGCTCTGAATCAAAGTTCAACATACTTTTGATTTCTTTTTGACCCTTCGAAAATGTTTTCTCAAGGCCACTTCCTGTCTCCACGTCTTCAACATTCTTGACAGTGGAATGTTTTCTTACTGTTCGCAACTGTGCTTTGTGGATGGAATGGTGTTTGGGTTTTGATTTTTTTTTCACAGTATTAGGTTGTTTCTATGTGTATTTCATAATTAATAGAATGTACAAAACCAGAGTCATGACAGGGGCTTGAGGGGAGTGGGAGCATAGGAAATTTTTCCAGCTGAATGTATGAAAGACACACCTTCCGCCTTTTTCTGGCTACCCAAGAGCCTTAGCTGCAGGGATATGAGCTGTGAAACTCACCAAGGCTATTTTAGCCACCTTCTCGCAGCTTAACCTTAAATAAGACAATCAACCTTCTCTCCTCTATCATAGGTGCAGGGTCACAACAGGAAAGCCCTTCCTCTTTTTTTTTTTTTTTTTTTTTTTTTTTTGGAGATAGGGGTGACAAAGAAAGTACAGTCCGTTTCTCTGTTTTCCTTTCACTTCCCTGTCACAAATGCCAACTCATATGCTGTTTTATTGGGAGGCAATAGAGTACATTATATATTGTGTCTAACATGATTTGATGTAATTTTTTTTTACCATTACTGGTCAAGGATTGAAGGTAGTTTCTTGAAGCCTTGAGAGTGATGAACATTTTAATGTATTACAATAAGCTTTAAAATTGCACTTGAGTGTGATTTCTGTCACGTACTCTCTTTAGAAGTTTAGCGTATTAAACTGCTGTGACGTCATTAGAAACGGAGTTGACTGCTGGATCTGGGCACTGCTTTGTGAAAATGTGACTGACTGGAAGAGTGGCTCAGCCCTGACCTTGTCATCTAGCAGGAGACTCACGAGGATGCTGTAAGGCCCTGAAGGTCTTATAGCTGACTCATTCAGCTCAAACCAAGAGCCTGCCCCTGGCTCTGTACTGAGAGTTCCAGAATGTCTGTTCCTTAGGAGAGTGATCATGATGGCAGCTTTTATTTACCTTCAAGTAGGGTGTATTGAGAGCCCAGTGAAATACAATGGTTAATCTGTATGGCAAATATTCAACTCAAAGTTGTTCTGTGGGTTTTCTGCTGGGTTCAGAAATCCGAGCTAAAGGCAAGGCCTCCACTCCCTGCCACTGGGTTTAATAGCAGAACCATATATACAGGCCCTTTCTATTGATGGTAGGCCCCAATTTTTCCCTTCTTGAAACATGAGTCACTGGGGCATGGACCTTCTATCATAAGCAGAAACCAGATACCCTTAGAGTCAGAACTATCTCCAACACTAATTGGATTAAAAATCATGAAGCGTGCTCACAGACTGAGGGCATTCAAATCAAATTAGCCACCATCTTTATTTTTTAAAAAGAAAGAATTAGTGCCTTGTGTGTACGTTATCATCACAAGTTAATGAGGGAGATAGCATGACTGGAGCAGCTCCTGTTTCCGGAACTCAGATACCACAACATGCCCTCTGCTTTTGCTTACTTTTTGTTTTTCTCCTTGCAAAAGAAGAGCTAAAAAATTAAAGTGCAGCAGCTGACCCATCCTCTCAGGGACCACATCAGGAAGTCCTTACTCGCAGACGAGGAAAGGGAACCATGAGGAGGTTAAGAGCAGCTACGGATCTCACAGAGGCTTGGAAGCAGCTAACACCCAGGTGTCCTCACCTGCCAAGCTCTATGGACCTTAGTAACTCCAGCAGGACTCCCTTCAGATGAAAGGAAATGTGACAATTCTTCAAGGTAGTCTTGAGACTGGGAGGCAGCCTAGATGTTGGCCTTGCCCTTGGGCAAAGCAGAGCTGAGTGATTATTCTAGCCTCAGACCAGCAGGCAACACCTCACCCCCTCATAGCTATCCACTTACTTGCAAAGGTAGAAGGAGATCCAAGGCCAAATTTACACCAGAAGACCTCTGCTTACAGACGGAATGTGGAGGGATGAGGACAAGCAGAGGAACTGGACAAAATACAGTGTCTTTTCCTGCAAGGCTAGAGCCCAGCAGAGGGCTACAGGAGGACAGGTGATCTGGGTTCCAGAGAAAAGGGAGCTGTCCACTCACTGTTAGCCAGCCAGCCAGCCTGCCAGTGAGGTGGGCAGCTCCCTTCTGGGAAAGGGAGCAGTGCTTGGGAGAAGAAAAGGAAGGATCTGCACCGAGAGGACTGTGTGGGCCAGTTGAGGGGCACCTAGAGAATCCCCAAAAGCTGTTCAGTTCTATGGTTCTTCCTAAAAGAACACAGATGCCATATTTTGTTAGGACACAGCAGGAGACAGGAAATAGGCACAAGGAGATTGTTATGAGCATAGATTGAGTTTAACCAAAGAAACTCAACCCTACCCCCAAACCTAGTAGTGACCGGATGAGAAGGGTGTTGCCACAAAGGGAAACAGAACTAATTGGACAGGTACAATATGTAGGAAAATATGAAGGATTATTTCTTTTTCAAATGGTATTTAATTCCTCTAAAAGTGATTTGTTTCTGGTGAAAGATGGCCCTGTGTTGGTGATCATGGTAATACACATGCACACCTATAATCCCAGCCTGGAGGCGGAAGCAGAAGGATCCTGAGCTCAAGGCCAACCTAGGTGACACAGAAAGACTTTGTTTCAACAATGATTGGGGGTAGAGGTGTGGTTATAATCCATGGGAGTAAGATGTGTGACAGCGCAGCTCTAAAACACTGAATCATAGCAAAGACTCACCACTGGAGCAGTGAGCCCCACCCATATGCCCACCAGGAGCTAGGCAAGCATGCCAGGGGGTGAGCCGTGAGGGTGCTGGACAAAACGATATGAAGCATCAAGTTAGATGGGGAAAGTTTACTGATATGGAAGCCTCCTCTTTGGCACAACATTTTGCATCTTGTCTGGGATGGATCTAGTGTCCTGAGATGTTAGCTAAAGACAGTAGAGCTGTTAGCTACAGACAGTAGAGAAGCCAGAAGACAAGGACGAAGAGGTAGCTGGGTGGTTTGTGGTTCTATTTATTGGGCCATATGAATTCATTGTTCTGAATATAAGTTTCTATCAGACATGTGATGGGCAAGCGTACTTTTCTTCCTGTGAATTATCCTTTAATTTTCTTCAGAAGGTCCTTTGATGTACAAAAAAAAAAAAAAAAACCAATTTGGATAATTTTCCCCCCATCTGTTGCTTGTGTATCAGGTATCACAGGTAAGAAACAATGGAGGTCACAAGCATTTACCCAGGTTAAAACAATCTCATTTTAAGCTAATTTCATCATGTCAGCTAGGGGCCCAACTTCCTTTCTTTGCATGTGAATGTGTTTTCTTTTCATCCTACGCTTGTTAAAATGACTTTTCTTCCTCAATCGAATGGTCCTGACATCTTTCCTGAAAGGCAGTGGGTATAGGAATATGGGCTTAGGCTTGCATTCTCAATTACGCTCCACTTGTTTGTCTGTCCTGCGTCAATATCATACTGTTTCATTGCAGTAACTTTGTAGGACATTTGGAATTTGGAAAGCATGAATTTTCCAATTGCCTTCTCTTTCAATACTGTTTTGGCTATTCTGAGTCCCTTGCACTTCCCTATAAACTTTGTAACACACAGGGGGTAGGGGAGGGAGAGAGAGAGAGAGAGAGAGAGAGAGAGAGAGAGAGAGAGAGAGAGAGAGAGAGAGAGAGAGAGAGAGAGAGAGAGAGAGAGGGAGAGAAAGGGAGAGAGAGTGAGAGGGAAAGAGAGAGAGAGAGAGAGAGGGAGAGGGAGTTATCACATGCAGAGAGGGTTGGAGTTGCAAGAAAAATTGCAGGGACAAGGTCTCACTATGTCACCATTTAGCAAAAGTTGGCCATGAACTGGTAATCTTTCTGCCTCTGCCTCTGCCTCTGCCTCCAAAATGCTGGGACTATAGGCATATGCCACCATAATCATCCAGAGGGAACTCTCTGAAACTCTTTTATTCACTGGCTCCAATCATGAGGGATTTGACCTCATGACCTAAGGCCCTAGCCCTTAATACCATTGCCTTGTGGGGTTCTGATTTCAACACACATTTTGGGAAAATACAAACATTGGGACAACAGGACCATTTATTGGGTTGTGGACATTCCTTTTGCTCCTAGTTTTTGAGTGTTCCCTAGTCATTTTCTTAAGAAAGCAAGAAAAATATGCCTAGAGTTGTTTGGACTTTGTACATTCCAGAAGGACTTGTCATAGCTGATACACACAATGACCGCCCCCAGACAAAAAAGATGAATAATTCTGCCATATGCCAAGTTGTGAGAGGCATAGCACTATAAATAAAACAGTAAACTATTTCCATCCAAAGTGACACCATTAAAGTAAAGAATACCAGTGCTCTGGAAGATGATGATGCCCGCACTGGTCTGCAGGCCTGAGCCTCTACTTCCTCTTGCCTTCCCTTTGTCAGGTAAGCTCACAACATCCATTCCCTGGCCTTGCCTTGTGGAGGAAACAGGAAGATCTCAAACCCACACCTGGCTTTCCTCCAAACCCTTTATTTAGTCTGTCTTCCTTCTCCCACAATCTGTGGGCCTCCCTCCTTATCTTCTGATTCCCGTATTTGTATTCCAGTGGAGGGCAACAGCTGGCTGTTGGAAGAAGCAGGAAAAGGGTAAAGGCAAATATTCTTCCCAGCAAGAGAAAGATGGGGCTGAAGCTGCAGCTAGACATTCCTGTACCGGCCACGCCCCTTCTGGACTAAGGGAGCTCCCACAGGGGAAGCTGGAGCCAATGGGGCAGGCAGAAATGGTCCCCTTTCTTCTTCTTCTTCTTCTTCTTCTTCTTCTTCTTCTTCTTCTTCTTCTTCTTCTTCTTCTTCTTCTTCTTCTTCTCTCCTCCTCCTCCTCCTTCTCCTCTTCCTCCTTCTCCTCCTCCTTCGTGTGTGTGTATATGAGTGTGCCTATATATAAGTATGTGTGTATGTGTCTGTGTGTGTATGAATGTGTGTATTAATGTGTGTGTATGAGAGTGTGTGTGTGTGTGAGAGAGAAAGAGGGCAAGTGTGTGTGTGTGTGTGTGTGTGTGTGTGTGTGTGTGTGTGCGCGCGCGTGCGCACACACACGTGAGCGTTCGCGTGTGGTAGGGCGGGGGAAGGCACATACACACAGAAGCCAGAGAGGATTCCAGGTATTTAACTACTCACTCTCTGCCCTATTCTCTTGAGACAGGGACTCTGAGAATGCAGACTGAAACTGGAACTAAGCCCCAGTGATCTCCTACCTCTGCACCCACAGTTTAGCATACCCATAGGCACACCCAACTTTTTTAGTTGAGTACTAGTGTCTGAACTCAAGTCTTCATATGTGAGCAGGAAACACTCTTAGCCATTGAGCCATCTCTCCAACCTCAAGGGAGAGGACTTCTTGTCCCAAGGCAATAGCGAGAATCTGATTTGTGGGCGACCAGAGAGCTCTTCTTCACTGGACTTGAGTGTCTAGGGCCTTCAGAATAGGTCCCCAGCACTCAGTCATGGGCATGGTAAGGCCCCTATTCACTTCCTCACTGCCTAGGCAGTAGACAGTGACTCCTTGCAGACACCAAATCTCCTGTACACTGCATCACATTGTGTTAGTCACCTCTAGCCCCCAGGCTTGCATTTGTACACACAGCCCACAAAGCAGGCATTTGCTTTCCAGAGGATTCCAGGTACCCTGGCACACAAGTAGGTGGGGCTTCCTGAATCCTTTCCAGAGCACCTGGAGCACAATGGGCTCCCCAGAATGGATGGAAGTACATTGCCTTGACTTAATTCCCTCGTTCTGGGCTTCTGGGCCCCAGTCAGCAGGCTCCTACAAGCAGGTGATGCAAAGGTCTCACAGCTTAGCCCTCTCCATGGTGGCCCTGCCCTGCAGGTGTCCTGCGGACTCCAGAACACCTCTCTCCTGCTCACATAGCTTCCCATCTCCTTTGAACAACAACTGCCCCCTCCCCCATCTGAGCAGGTGACTCTGGCTGGTCAATTAACTTTGTTCCAATCTCTGGTGACAGTTGCTGCTTCAGGGACAGGCACATAACCCATGTTTGTTCCCATCAGAGTAAATCCTAGAACATGCTCACAGGCTAACAAGGTAAGATATGTTCTTAGTTCCCCATGGACTCTAATCTGAAATACTCTGGGCCTTGGGGCTATTGCCCACATCTTGATTTCCCACAAGAAGTCTAAGAGCAATGGCAACATGAGGAAAAATGAAGAGGTTGAGAAATAAAGATAGTTTTTGAACTCCTGGATTAAACTGGCTGGACCTGAGCTCAGTATATCCCTTCAAATTTTCAATTAGAAGAATATATTGTCTTTTTGCTTACATTAGTAAGAGTTAGATTTCCCGTCGTTCCCATCTAGAAGATTCCTAACAGACACTCCCTCATGCCTTCAGCCACATGAGAGACTGGCTAACCCCCTATACGCCCTGCCCAGCCAAATCCCCCTTCTCCACGGTCTCATCTTCTCTGATCCTTCATCAGCCTTCTCATGTTAGCTACCCTGGCTTCGGCAGTCACTCAGTTTCCTTCTTAAACTAGCACATTTATGACTTACAACTTCAAGTCTACCTATCCACTTAGTGCTTTCCCTAAAGACCTCTCCTTGATCCCTACAAGTGAGGTTCAGGGTTTGTCTGAATTATATGTGTGCTGCCTGCACCCCCTCAATTGTCCTTATAATCAATTCTGAGACTCTATGCTTTCCAAAAGCAGGTACCATGCCTCCTATGACAAACACCATGTGGTGGGCGCCACTGGAAGGGATTAGAGATTGCTAATGAGCAGGACTTGAGTCCTTTGCTTTGCTACTGTTTGTTGTCTTTGATAATACGGCTACCTATTTGAAACTTAAACGTCTTCCACTCCCCTCCCCCACCCCATGTGCATGATGAGGCTGGTGGAGAACCAGTTGTGTCTCCTGTGCAGCTCGAGTAGCTTCTTGTGCCATTTTCCTGTGGGAATCCCACACTGGCTGCTTCCAGCAGAGACCAAGCCTTCAGGACCTTGACCTTGGGTGGGAAGGACCTACACTGAGGTGCAGGCATAGACCAACTGCTTCCCAGAATACTTTATCCTCTGAAAATCCCCAGCATCAACATCCTGGGCTCTGCCCAGACTCTTCAAATACAAGAGCAAATAAAATAAATACAAGTAAATATTGTACTCATAAGCAAGAGAATGCCTAGCAACCAAGAACAAAGGGAGGCTGCAGAAGCTGGTGTCTTCACAGGCCCTGTGTGCAAGCTTCGGGGGAAGACCTTTTGTGTGAACGGCGTGTTTTAAGTGTTCAGTTACAGAGGAGGTGTGGGCTCTGAGGCTGAGAACTGGCTGTGAGGAGAGGAGCAGTCAGGGGTCCCCCAGCCTTTGTCCCAATGGCTAGAATTGGAGACTGGGCATTCCACTGCAGCTTTGAGACTGGGACACAGGAGGGGAAATAGAGACCAGGTTTTCAGCTCCATAGGGACCCTATGCAGCCCAAATCAGTGAAGGTGTTACCACAGCAATAACCCAGAAAGGTAAAGTCAAGTCACACAAGAAATGTAAGAGACCCAGTGTCCCCCGTGAGTATTTTGACACACACTATGTCGTTCTCGTGAATGGTTTTGACTATAAAACTTTTTGATGTATTCAAAGAAGGGGCAACAGTGTAAATTTTGAGTCACCCAGGCTCATTCATCAGTAAGATTCTGCCACATTTGCCTCATTGTGCTTGTCTCTAGTTTTTGGTTAAATGATTCAAAAGTAAATTCAAATTGCCCTGTCATTTCCTGTGTGGATACTGGAACACGTGGCTACAAGGAGAGATAGTCTTCAAGTTTCATGAACCCATTCCTCTGTGGGTTTGGGAATCCTCCAGGAGTTTAACCCACAATAAAATGCTTCTCTCTCTCTCTCTCTCTCTCTCTCTCTCTCTCTCTCTCTCTCTCTCTCTCTCTCTCTCTCTCTCTCTCCAAAAGGTTCTTTTTATTGGCTCATTGGTTCTTTTTATTGGCTTATTATGAAGATTTTTATGGCACATGCTTGGGTTGGCTTTTGAAAATTGAGGGTTATTTGGGAGTACACTAGAAACAGAATATGGGCAAGAAGAAGAGAAATAGGAGGACAGAGAAAAAGAGGAAGGAGGAGAAAGAGGATGAGGGAGAGAAAGAAGGAGAGAGGGAAACGGGAAAAGAAGTATAGAAGTGTGTTGATAATACTACATGGAACCTTGCTGGCTGTCCACTTTACTTGCAGGACACGCTAAACCAAGGAGGGTGAGAACCAACTGGCCCAGACTCCAGACCTTAAGCAGACATTCCCACCAGCATCTTTTGAGGATTTGGGATAAAGGTAGAGAAAAGGATTTTTGCAAGTGTCTGTCACTATGGCAACTGCAGCCAGGAATAGCCACATCAGGGTTTTCTAGCAAATTTGAAGACTGATGACCCTCAGTCCACACACAGGAATGTGGCTGTGTAGAAAAAAAGCAGAGCCCTGGCCTGGCTTCTTCAGAGATCAAGGAATGGGGATCTGGAGGTCAAAGGCCAGAACCATGAAGGAAAAGCTGATTCATATAAAGTCCTGTAGATCCAAGAGGAATTCCATTGCTACAGGGAGAAATGCCTCTGAACCCCCAGACCTGACATCCAAGAATAGGAGAAACTCATAAACAGGGGTCCTACAGCTCATGGCCCCCTTCAGGGTTCCATCCAAGGAGGAATCAGAAATTTGTAATGAGCTCTGATTCACTTGAGAATGTTCTTTAGAGCCTTTAAAAATTTAATCTCCCATTAGGGGGACTTTGTGGGGTCAAACTTCTTTGTTCACGTTTAAGTAGGATCCATCTCAGGTCCTGTCATTTGCACAGCAAACACCTTTACCTTCTGGTCTACCTTGATACTCCCTTAGAGAATTCTTCCAGCAGTCAAAGAGTCAGGATTCCCCAAGGCTCAACCACACAAGAGTTACAGTTCATGACCCTGAAGAACAGAAGGCAGCAACTCAGTGACCTGAGGATGTGCCCTCAGGTATGAAGGACAGCGAGAACACTGGTGAGGTCAACTCCTATCTCAGAGAGCAAGGGAATGAGAAACCTTTCATTGTAATGCGTAAAAAACAGGAGCTGGAGAGATAGCCCAGTGGTTAAGAGCACTGGCTGCACTTCAGAGGACTGGAGTTTGGTTCCCAGGCCCACATGGTGTGACTCACAACCATCTGTAACTCTAGTCCCAGGAGATCTGCTGCCCTCTCCTGGCCTCTCTGGGCATTGTACCCACATGGTACACAGATATAGAGGCAGACAACACACACACACACACACACACACACACACACACACACACACACACACAAACTAAATGGATAATTTAAGACATTTGTGTGCATGTATATTTATCCCTGGTAGATTTTTTGTCATTTTTCAAATTTCTTTTGCAATGAATGCCTACCGACATGGCATTAAAATTTTTATAATAATAATAGCAAACATAAAAAGAGGCAAAGGGAAGGAGAGAAAAGAACATGAGGAGAGAGAAAGAGAGAGAGAGAGAGGAGAGGAAGAGGAGGGAGGCAAGGGGTAGGGTTCAAAGGGGCAGGGAGAAGGTGGAGGTGAGACCTTCCATAGAACGTTTATGTGATGGTGCTTGAAAAGGTATATCACAGGGAAGAAAGTGGAAAGACATCGTGAAAAGGTCTGCTGTAGCCCAGTGCTGGTGCACAGGCCTCATTGGGATGCAGGCTGATGTTCTGTTCTTAAAGCACGTGACCTTCTTTCCTAATGGTTGCCTTGACAAGGGTCCCTGCCTCTGTAGGCTAAGAGCAGAGTTCACAGCTGTTGCTGAGTCAGATCACACAATAAATGAAGGGAAGGTAACTTTCCCACCAATGTGAGCCCTGGGGTGGACCCTCATAGGAGTTGATTGGTTGATAAGCACCTGCCAAGGGGACTCTTGCTCGTTAAAAATGTGATGACAATGTTGAGTGAGTCCCATGAGGTTTCCCATGACAGGCACTGGGAAAGTATCCTCCCTCTGTACTAGATATGAATAGAGACAACTCTGTGAGGCAGGCTGGACTGCAATGTGGTATGAGGCAAGACAGAAAGATGCAAAACTGGGTGACATGGGAAAGGAACACCTCTCTCTGGAAGTCTGCTTAAAACTACTTACAGCAAAAGTAAAAAACTGCAGCACAGTGTAACATTTTCTGGGAAGGTTGCTGATAGAGAATATTCATTGTATATAGAGACATCTCCAAAATAGCAACAACCCACACTTAGGACCTAAGCATGTGTGGCCCGACTTTTTTCCTAGACAAAACCCTGAAATTTTCAGGGAAACTCACAAACAAGTCTATATGCTTTTCTTTTTGCAGCAAAGCCATTTTACCTTCCAGTCCAATCCTATGGCTTAGAGTTTTCCATTTCCCATTGCAATTCCATCCAGGCCAGGTCAACAGCTACCCTGTATCTCAGGGACACTTCGATATATAACTTCAGAAACCAACAAAGTCAAACACGTGGTTATAGTAAAGATATCCAAGTGTGACTCTCCCTTGAGAAGCCCACATGCACACATGAGTTCTATCCTTTCCCCGATTGCCCCTCCCCCTTTATATTAACCTAACACTTACGCATAGGTTCAGCACTGTTCCCAATGAACTCTGGCTTAGCTTGGTACTGCATTCTATCTAAATTCTTTGCAGAATTACATCTTTGAGAGTGGGGCTACTGAAAGCCACTCTGCAGGCCAAAGCTCGGACTGTGTCTCAGGCCAGTGCTTTAGTGACATGGATAGGTGGGGCTTACAGAAATGTGTGTCTTGGGGGACACCAGTTGTGTGGTCTCTATGAACTGCTCAGTGGTGTCCTCCTGCATGTTATCCTGGTCCTTGGTTTTGTGGCTTCAATATTAGGTTATCTTTGAGCATGAAGGATCCTTCTCAGAGAGCTAGGATCCTGGAAACTCATGACCACCAAGCTTCCCTGAGCCAGTGGCTTCTGGAGTTTTGTCTCAAGAATTCAAAGAATGAAATTTACAACTTATGGAGGGTGGGTTTTAAAGAGAAGTTTATTACAGGTTCATAGGTCAGAGCTTAAGAGAGGGGGAAGGGGGAGGGGAGGGAGAGAGAGAGAAAGGGAGAGAGGGAGAGGGCCAGAAAACACTCCTTACAGCAAGAGGACTCTCAGTAAACAGGCAGCATTGTACTGCTAGCCTGGGGGCTTTGTAAAGGACTAATGTCGAGACTGGGGTGAGGGTGGGGAGAGAGATGGCTTGGACAGTCCAGTTGGCCCAACCAGTATCCAGGAGCCTCCTCTCAGTTTCAGTCCTGTGGTCACACACAGCGTCTAGGCAGAGGAGCTTATTTAGGGGACAACAAAGAGACAGGAAACAGAGCTTTCTCCTGGGTTCCAGCAAAAATATTCTCAGAACTGCTGTTTTGGGGTTCTATTTGACTTGTTCCTATCCCCTGATCTAGTCAGCAGAGGATCCCAGCCAAGCCTGGGAGGGTCTCCATGATCCTTCCCTCACAGACTCCTTCATACCCCTTCTAAATGGAGTAGTCCATGGGGGGCATCACAGGCAGTCAGAACACAGCACATCCCTCTTGAATGACAGGTCACATTGGTCCAATCTCAGCTGTTCAGAGCTGGCTGTGGGATATGGAATGGTCATCTTCTTCCTGGCCTTAGGTCAGCCAAGCTTCCTCCTTGCAATTGCATGTAGCTCAGGTAAGGGAGGGTCTTGAAACTCCCACTAAATATGAGAGATAGCCACTCTTAGAGCTTCTGAGGGACTGGTACCCTAAACACCTAGACATATAGTCTTCATCCCGAGCATCCACCTGACAACTGTTAACTGAGCATCTCTCTGTATCAGAGCTGTGCCTGGGTCCTAAAGACACAGTAAGGCAAACAGCAGGTAAGCTTGCCTCCCCATGGACAATCAATAAAAGGGCAACAAACAAGAACAGTGAGGAACTCACAGCATGGCACTCCATTGAGGGTTAAAGGAGAAAATGAAGTACACAAAAGGAGTAAGAAGTATGTCGGGCTTTTATTCAGGTGGGATAGCCATGAAGGCTGCAACAAGAGAGTAGGAGTGGAATGGATAAGAGATGAGCCAGGCAAGAATCTGAGAAGGAGGATTCTAAGCGAGGAAAGGGTTGGTGCAAAGGCCAGAGACTCCCGCCATGTCCTAAAGTCATGATGGAGAAGGGAGATAGGCCTCTCTTGTTTCCCTCTTTCCTTTAGCTCCTCCTCTTCTCACTCTCCAAGCTCTGCTTGGATTTGCAACACTGAGTGGGGAGATGGGTTGTGAGGTGCATCCCCAGGGTGCGCAGGCATGAAGGATCTTCCGTCAGGGGGCTGGGTGAGGATGACACCCAGAAGCCTCCTTGGGAAAGGAGTTTTCCATTGCCCAGTAGAGAAGGTACAGGCTAGAGCTGAGAAAGAAGTAGCATTTCCTGTTTGGGGCTGGTGGGGCAGGAAGTTGAAGCCACTGTGCTTTGCTGAGGGAACAAGGGTGAAACTTCAATAATTAGCTAACACTGCCTATCCGTGAACCTGTTCCTCCATCCACCAGGACTCACTGTCTACATCCATTCAGGTGTCCAGTTTCCTAAATCCCTGTGTAAAACTCCACCATTGCAAGAACTACCGTGTTCTTGATTCCCCCGCCAGCTCCTTGATAGTAGGGACTGCATCCTTTTGGCCCTCTGTCCCCAGTCCTAGTCATAGCATCAGGCCAGAGGTAATCTCTCCACTCCCATAGATTCTGGGAAAAGTCAGTGTTGCCCATGAACTTCCTTGCACATGTCAGACTTTGCTATGGTGTATCTGATATCAAGTCATGCAGAAAGAACCTCCTCGTATGGGCCTTTTCCCCAAACCTCATATGTGCTCTCACATTCTCACAGTCCCCTTGTTGCCCTTGCAGAGACCCGCCTCCTTTCAGGGAGAGTTTCCTGGGACTTGCACTGAGCCCACCTCCCCTGTGCATATCCTGGGCTTAGATCCAGGATGCCTTGGTCTTCATCCCAAAGGCAGAGACTTCATAGGACTTGCCTGCCAGTGCTCACTAAGCACCTTGCTCACCTCCCCCATCACTTCCCTTCCCTTCTCTGGCCCTGCTCCAGAGCCTTCAACATTTCCTGAGGCAAAGTGAGCTGATTCAAGCCTGTAAATTCAGGTGGGGTGCTTCATGCCCTGTCGAGGAGGGTGAAGGTTCTGTTGGGGCTTGCCTGCCCTGGGCAACACGTTACCTGTTGTTGTTTCTTGTTGCCCGCTCAGTCCTCACAACACACGAGATGTGGAGCTGCTTGTTGCTAGTGATTTCCAAGAAGCACCTCTGCCAGAAGCCGCCTTCAAGTGCTGCTGGATCTTACGTGAGTGAGCACACACAGAGGGAGCATTAAACTAAGTAGTGCTGCTAATCTCGACATCATCTTCAAAAAACCTCAGCCCATAGCCCAGGGGGGTAAGGGGGCTGGGTGTCTGGCTTGTGTGAGAGAAGGTTCCAGCAATCTGGCTGGTAGAGATCAGGTTCACACGGGGTAATAACTGTAGCTGGGATGACATGTGCTGTTTACCTACACTGTTCTTGTACTTGAGACTCTCCAGACAGCGCCTCAGCCCCAGCTGCTCAACGCCTCCAAGGTGAGCCCATAGCCAGAGCAAGAGCACCACTGCCACCCAAAAAGAAAAACGGGGACATACATACAAAATCTAGTTTGTGCACTCTTTTTTTTTTTTTTTTTTTTTTTTTTTAATTTGGACCAGGCAGCTCTGAAGTATTTATTTCTTCATTTTCCCATTTATTTAACATACTTATGATTTAGGGCTGCTGGTTCTGGGAATTGAACCCAGAGCTTCCTGTGTGTTGGCAACAGCTTGACAAATGGGCTATGTCTCTGACTCTAATGGAGTCTTTTCAGTTGAGTTTCATTAAATGTACCAGGCTGGTCTTGAACCTCCTATTTCCCCGTTGCTGCTTCCAAGTCTCTAATACCTTTAAGCTCTAATCCTTTCTTCTCTGCTTTACCATAGTATTACTGTGGGTTAAATCACTGCAGCAAGGACAATGATTTTCAGCTATTTTTAGGCTTTTCAAAACAGAAGCGCAAGTACAATCTCCAGACTTTGAAATAACATTTTAGTGGTTTCCAGGTAGTTGAAGTTTTGAAAGTGAAGAATACACCCTTTTAACCCAATTAAGGAAGACAAAGCTTCTGTGACAGGAAAATAGTTGCCACCATACAACAGTAGTAAAGCTGACTCTCTCTATGTACACTACCGGGAAGGCAAGACCTAGCGCCCCTCCCGGACCTTTGGAGGTAACTAAAATTGTGAGCCTTTGGCTTCCCAGTGCAGGGGAAGGGAGGGTGTGTGTGTCTCAAAATCATTAAGAAGAGCAGAAGAGCGAAGCCAGGAACGTGAGCACAGCCCATCTGAGCATAGGAAATCTTTCCTAATATCGCACCTCACGACCTCAAAGCATAAAACCGAGGATAAAGAAGAGAAGGGCATCCAATCCACACGTCGTGCAATAAGAAAATGGTTTCGAAAAACGAGGAGCAGCCTAATGTGCTGAATTCAGCAGGGCTGAGGCTTCTGGGAACTGGGGAGTTAACAGACTGCAATCAGAGCTCCAGCCTGGCCTCTGTCTGACTGCAGAGATAATGAAGTAATAAAAGCGGCAGAGGCAGCAAACAAGCTCTGTTCTGTGGGGCTCTATGGGCTCCCAGGTGCCATTCATGGTGTACCCAAGGACTCCAGCAGCTCAGTAACTCAGAAGAGTGAGCTGGCAGGCAGGCCTCAGCGGCCCAGGACTAATTCCCTCCTTTGGAGGCACCAGAACCTCAGCTCCCCAACCTGTCACTGAGTCCAGCCCATAGTGGGGCAGCCCATATGGTCAAGCTGTTGAGTTTCCAGAGAGCCGGAGGGTAAATAAACGCTGGGAGTCCAGATGGGAGGCCGGCCAGGCTGGCTCCTCTCCTTGATCTCCTCATGGGGGGTGGGGCGAGGGTCCCTGTAGAAACCCCAGGAGGCATCTTAGCGATTTTCCAGGCCAGTGACTTCATTTGTCAGATGAAAACAGGGCCCTTCCCCTCCTGCAGGTCAGGGTGACTGGCCAAAAGTGCCACGGTTAATCAAGAAGTGGTGGCTGAAGGCATAGCTGAGCTTGAGTATAGTCAGTAGCCTGAGAGAGTCACTGTCAAGTTCCTCCTTGGGTAGTTTAGAAGGGCGCAGGCACCTTCCACTCCAGCTTCTTGGAGGATCAAATGCAGATGCACAAGAAGCCACTATAGGGGCCTGGTGGCTTCTGTGGCCACCTTCCAAGTGTTGGTTTTATGGGCATGTGCCACCATACCCTGTTTATCCAGTGCTGGGAGTTGAACCCAAGGCCTCACGCATGTTGAACCAGTGCTTGATCAACTGAGCTGCACCCCAATCCTTTGAATTTGTGACACTGGGTAAGATATTTGGCCCTTTGCTTGAGGCGATTAAGACACAGGCAGGAACAAGTATGAACTAACCTGTGCTCTGACTGTCTGACAAACATCTAATCTCACTGTGGAAATCAGGGTGGAAGGTCCTGGAGAAACTAAACGAGAACTACCATATGATCCAGCTCTGCTTCTCTTGGGTATGTATGTGTGTCAGGGCCCTAAGTCAGCACAGCAGAGTTTCCTGCACGTTCTAGTTTATTGCTGCACTTGTCACTATCTACAGGGAATGAAACCTGCCTAATGTCCATCAACAGACAGATGGATAAAGAAAACATACAGGTGGAGATTTGTTCTGTTCTAAAGAAGAATGAAATCACAATATTTATAGGAAAAAAGAACAGAACTGGAGATCATTATGGTAATAGAAAATTTTCTGTCATATGCACAAACTAGACTTAAATTTATATAGACCCAGTGTTCTTTACAGACAGCATGCATCATTTATTTGTTTACTAATCAATAAACTAGTTAATCTGTGAAAACCCAAAATAATAATAATAATAATAATAATAATAATAATAATAATAATAATAAGGTATTTGGCCTTTCTGGGTTCCACTCTTCTCATCTGTAAAATGGGAACAGGTCTGTTTTTTCTGGAGCTAGGGAGAAGGTGGGGTGCCCCTGTCAGCGTGTGGCACTTAGCACGCTGCAGATGTCTCCACTACCATCCCCTAATCCAAAGTTCCTTCCCGGACTCAGCAGCCAGGACAACTGCTTTCAGCTGATGGATGATAAGCTGGTGCATCAATGAGATGCTGGGTGCTCGTGCTCTGGGGTGGCAGGAACCGCACAGCCGGCTGGTGGATGGCACTAACTGAAATGTGCCATATGTTTAAAATAATGAACCCAGATGTTAGGCCTTGGCACCTAAGGCTCACACCATTAGACTTGATCCTTTATGTGTCTCTAACGGTCTTCGAGGTGCCAGGAAGCTTGTATTAAAATGCAAATTAGTTTCCCAAGAAGGGAAACATAGTAAGTTACCCTCTTTGCCAGTTTTCAGACTGGACTGGTTTGGGATGAGGGAGGTAAGGGAGAAATTGGAAGAGTTCTCTTTCTGTGGGGATGGGTGTGCTAAGTGCATTAAGTACAGAGAGATCTCACAAGGTAACTGGACTTCCAGAAGAGTCAAGGGCCAGGAATATTGTTCCAGCTAAAAAGCACAGGCTGGTTGGGGCAATAAAGCTTGGCACAATCTTCACACACACACACACACACACACACACACACACACACACACACACACACACACATATGCACCCAACAGAGAGAGACAGAGAGAAGAGAGATATCCCACTTGGCGTGCACTTTGCCTGTGTGCGCTGCGTAGGAGTTACCTAATGTCTACAGAATTGTCCCACACTAAGGAACCAGGTATGAGGAAATGAATGAATATAGATACCATGAGATGAGTGGTGAAAATCCCCTCTGTGTGCCAGCTGTGCCTCTCTACAGAGTGCTCAATTAGGGTTCAGTGCCGTCTGATATCCACTCCCGCTTTACTTGTAGCCTTAGTCTACCCATAGCCTGCCAGTGGGCAACGAGGTTCTACATAGCCACATCTTACAGAGTCTGTGTCCTTAAGGGGCTGTCTTTTTATTTTACCTGTGAACTCGTTCATTATTCACAGTAACTCAGAGCATTTATCATCCCCATTCCACAGATTAGAAAGTGAGGCTCAGAGGGTATGAACTCTTCAGTCATGCAATAAGTACTAGATCCCAAGGCCTGTGCTATGGCTCCTAAGGCTGAGTTTTGGTTGCTGCTTGACCACTCTGCCTCCATCTTTAAGAGGAAAGAATACAAGTCCCCTCTTTCAAACTGCTTTGCTTTGAAAATATTAAAGAGGGAACACATGAAGTGGGCAAGGGGCATATTGCAGTTACCTGGTGGAGTGGGAGGGGGATTTGCGGGATATGATCAAGATATATTGTTTTACATTGTTTTACATGTATGGAATTGTCAAAGAATGAATAAGAGTCATTTTATTAAAATGTCAGAGAGAGAGAGAGAGAGAGAGAGAGAGAGAGAGAAAGAGAGAGAGAGAGAGAGAGAGAAGCCCTATTAAAGAGAGGCTACTAAACATGCATGATTCTATAAAAGCATATATGTGATGAAGGTGTCCAGAAAAGTAATGGATGGAGAATCAAGCACTTAGTGGCCCAACAAAAACATGTAGCATTTCAACTTCTTGTTACAAAATGTGGCCAAGGCATGGGGTTCAGTGGGTAGAGTGATTGATTGCCTAGCGTATACAAAGCCTGGGTTTGATCCCCAGTACCTCAGATGTCAGGCATAGTGGTTTATTCCTGTACTCTCAACACTTGGGAGGGGGAGGCAGATAATCCAAAAGTTCAAGGTTATTGTTGGCCACATCAAAGCCAGCCTAGAATACATGGGATCCTGTCTCCAAAACAAAATTAGAATATTCATATGAAACTACTATGAAGATGGCAAACAGATCTTTTCACACCTGCTCCCTCCCAAGTTACTCCCTAGCGATAAGAATTTCTCTAGACTGCTGTGCTGAGAGCCTGCAACTTCTGAGGAGACCTGCAGACACAGGAAGATGGGTGAGGAATACGTGGGTCAGCCACGGCCTTCGGATTTTGGTTCCAGGCCCACTAGCTGTACAGTCTCGGGCAATGTGCTGAGCCATTGCCATCTGGAGAACCAGAGCACATTCATGGTACCCAGACATAGTGAGAGGCTAGACGTATGGCTCAGTGCCCCTGGGAAGTGGCTTGCTCCATTGGGTCTGACTTCCTGGGTTCCTCAAAAGATGTCATATTTGAGTACACAGGGCAGCCTTGGCAAGGGAGAACCTGGCCCTCCTCAACACAGATGTAATCCCCTCAGCTTTGGGGACATTCAGTATCCGGGTGGCACAAAAAACATGAGATGACAGGTGATATCAACCAGCCTTGTTCCTAACCACTTACTGGCCTTCTTACTGCTGAGCAGAAGACTTGGAGAGGAATATGGCTTAGCTGGTAGAGTGTTTACCCAGCATGTACCAAGCCCCGGATTCAATCCCCAGCACCACATAAACCAGGAATGCTGGCTTACTGCTGTAATTTCTTCATTTAGAGGTTGAAGGCAGGAGACCAAAGTCATCCTGGGTTGCATAATGAGTTCAAGACCAACCTGAGTTCACAAGAGATCCCATCCCAAACCAAACGGGGCAAGGAAGCTTTCTTCCCGTTTGTGATGATTGAACCTTCTCCTGGTCCCAGGCCCCAGTAAAAGCTATCCACCTTCCCACTAGGTCCCACTGAGGAAGAGCCAAGCAGATTCTTGGCACCATCACACCCTGAACAGAATCGTGGGGCTTTGTCAAGCAAAGTCAGAAGGGATGCTCTAGACCAGCTTTTGTTCTGCTGGGAAAAGAGAAATCTCTCTTCCCTCTGCACGTGGCTCCAGCAAGCTGCAATTCACAATGCTGCCAAATTTAACACGTGCCTGGGCACACCCACAGGCACACACACACACACACACACACACACACATTCTGGTTGAGCCTCAGCCTGGCTGTCTCTGAAACAATCCATCTTCAGCCTTTACTGTTAATTATGACCGGGTGCACCGATCACCAAATGGCACCAACACTGAGCTCTCGGTGGCTGTCCTTGTCAGACTGCATCATCATGACGCAGGTTGATGAAATCATCTGGGCAAGGTTAAGGCAGGCCTCCACTGCACAAGGGTTTCTGCATAAAACAAACAACTGCTTGCTTTTGAGACCTGGCAAGGGAATGAAAAAGAAACCCAAGATGCTCTCGGCTTCTGTCCTGGTTTCCAGGCAACTGGGTGCTGGGCGCAGGAAGGGAGAGGGCTTTCTTCTGGTGCCAGACAGTACTGATAGACAGTGGACTGATGTTCAGTGCCAAGGACCTGGGGAGGGACAGAGGAAGCCAGAGCAAGCCTCATTGCCCTAATCAACCGTAGCTTGGCCTGCTGGCAGGGAGAGGTTGGAAAATGAGTGTATCAGTCGGGGGGCTGGGCAGCAGAGATGCTTTTCCATCCTTTATAAAGACTAGTGGCTGTAAGCACAAGAACTCCCGAGGAGCTGTTGTCTTGGCAGCTAGAGGTGAGTCATTCAGGGAAGCTGAAGGAACCTGACAAATGCCTTCATAAGGAGCCCCAGGAATGACTTGGCTGAGCCTGAGTCCTGGCTGTGGTCAGAGGGCACAGGAATGGTCAACAGTGTGGGGCATTTTTTCATTTAATACTGTGTAACAAGATCATCCTGGGGTCCACCATGTGCCAAGCACTTTGTTAAGCCAGAAGATCTTAGAGTGAAGTTGAGGCCAAGCACTACCTCATCAAGTCCCTTCTGCTGCGACTCTGGCCAGTGTTCAAGGGTTCCGGGATCTTATGGTATAGGGAGTGGCCTAGGACTCCTCAGATCTGAACCATGGCACTTAGAGGTAGGGCAAGTGACCCTGGCTGTGGTACCTAAACTCTCCAGACATCCCTTTCTCATTCATCCAAAGACTGGCTGGGAATTTCATGACATTTCCAGAACAGTAGGAGTTTCTGGTCTCTTCTCCTGGGTTCCTATGGTGACAGCTAAGAGTGTGTCCCAAGACTGTGAGGATCCCCAGATGAGCAGGGGTGGTCCCCATTTTTGGTCTCATTGAAGTTCTTAGGGTACGATAGGGCATACAAGCCGTACAATGCCCACACATTACAAAGCCACAGCTCATACACTTGTGGACTACATAGAATAAGCCAGTACTCCAGGAACTAGCATTACCTCAGTGAAGAAAAGGAAAACAAATGGCAGTGAGTGAAGAAAGGCTACAGGTTCAGAGGCAACAGGGTGTGCGTGCCTAGATTCCTGTAGGGGCCAATCCATGGAAGTAGGCTACAGAGGGCAACATCGCAGGCTTGTCCAGTGTTTCTGTAGCTTTCTCCCAGCCAGGGATACTCAATGAATGGTTTCTGAAAACTGACCAGCTACGTGGGCAAGTTCTTAAAGTTCCTTCCAGATCCCCAAAACAAAGCTAGCTGAGTCTCACCCTAGGGCCAGGGTGAGATTTAATGCCTAAATGCAGATCAAGTGTTGAATACAAAGAAAGCTGAAGGTGTGGCTAGGTAATTTTTAACTTTTTGCACACAGCCTTGTGCAGATAAAAGCAACCCGAGCCTCCTCTGGACAACAGTGAAAGGGAAGTTTCAGCAGTCTGAAACTGAAATGTCCACAGTGCAATATCAGGACAACGGTGTTTCTGGGCTGCATTGGGAACTATTCTGAACACTATGTAGGGTTTATCATCCTTGGCCCTTCTTCACAAGTGAGACCACTAAGGCTCAGATGGAACCGACTGAGGCACACAGATAGCCCACCCCTGCTTGTTACCTCTATTCCACAGGGCCCCCCAAGTCCAATACATTTTCCTCCAATCTACTTCTCTTGAAGTGACACTTGGAACCAGACCGTTCCAAGAGTCAATTAATCCAAGATGCAGCCCTGAACATTTTGGGCTGGGCCTCTAAAACAATACTGGCTCTCTGCATCCAACACTCAGTGAGGCTGGGAGGCAGGCATGCTCCCTGGATGAAGGATGACCTGTGACCCTGGGATAGCCAGCAGCAGGCCAGGCCCATCATTTGCCTCACAGAAACTCAACTGAAATTCACTCAGTGAAATGAAAATATTAAAACCCATAACACATGGAAGAACATCCAGGGTTGAATCATCCCAGCCTCACATGGCATACTCCTGTTGCCTGTGTGCAAGGCATGTGGTCAGGATGCAACTACCCTCCAACTCAGATGCTCCTGTGTCCGAGGCCACAACCCTCCTGAGCTACCTACTTCTTAACTCTACCACTAGCATTTTGCAATCTGATTTTCTGCGTGAGCTGAAGTAACCACCTATTTTCTACCAGCTGAGCCCCCTCTGTGACAGGAGAGGTTGAAGCAGCTGCAAGCTAATGTTTTGCATTGGTTGAAAGGAAGAGTTTTGTGTGTTTAGAGGATCTTCTGGGAGCTCCATCTAGAAAAGGGGCAGGGACTCTGGGCCCCTGACAGATCCGTTTTATGCTTTAAAACTTTGCATAAAATTTTGACAAAATTGCATTACATAATTACATCGTTAAATGTGTAAATCAATTAAATAGAACTACTGAGTCATGTGGTCTTTCTTGTTAGGGTCTGGAGTGAAAACCCTGCCTGTATGGTCTGCAATGCACACTGGGATGCACATTGCTGTGTGGAAATGGGCACCAGCTACTGCGTGCTGGTGTTTTCCAGAGCTACCGAAGACAGGAACATAAACAAGTCCAACGATGAGGAAAGACAGCCAAGCCTGGCATACAGCCAGGTGAAAAAGACAAAGCCTTGTGGGTAAGGCCAGGGTCTGTGAGGGGACTGTGTCTGGCTCAGTCACTATTCCTCAGAGAATACCAGAGCCTTCCCAACCTGGCTCTGAATTCCAGAGGTCCTTGGCTCTATATCCCAAGGACAGCAGGTATAATGCCATGAGCAGGAGGGTGACAGCCAGAGCTCAACAATAAAATTTGGTCACAGAAAAACCTCTGTTAATGAGAAGAAACACTATACATTATGCATACACAACACACACACACACACACACACACACACACACACACACACACACACATACACAAGTACATGGAGGGGGGCACTTACTCCTCTTCCTCCTCTTCCTCTTCTTCTGTTGTTTTGAGACAGGGTTTCTCTGTGTAACTCTAGCTGTTCTGCTTTGTAGACCAGGCTGGCCTCTGCCTCCTGAGTGCTGGGATTAAAGGAGTGTGTCATCATTGCCCAGCTAGTTTACTATTTTCCTAAAGTGAGTTCAAATTAGTACAGACAATGATTTTCCTGTTCCCATTCACCTTCCTTAATCACACCACCTGTTTTCCTCTTGGGAATCCAGACCCCTGTTGTCAAATGTGTAAGGATTCAGGCATTATGCTGGCCTGCCCCGTTACCTGGCAGAATGCACTCAGGCAGTACCCTAGTCAGCCCAGGGTTCTAGGACTATTACTCTGCACTCAGGTGCAAAGGACCCCTGATAGGAGATGTCATTCTGTAAATATGTTTCTCTTATTGGTTAATGAATAAAGCACTGTTGGCCAATAGAAAAGCAAGATAGGAGACTAGGAAGAGAGAGGAAGTAGGGAGAAGTTTTCAAGATGTAGGACCAACAGGGTAGAACTCCAGGCCCTCTCTCCAGTAAGATAAGACCACGTGGAAATACTTAGATTTAATAAAAATGGGTTAATATTTAAGTCAGAGCTAGCCAATAAGAAATGCTAGTAACAGGCTAACAGCATCAGATTTATTACAGCATCTCGGTGTGTTAATTTGGGCTGGCGCAGCTTTGAGACCAGGCGGGTGGGAAAATCTACTCATAACGGACCTCTTTAAAAGAAAGGCTCCTGCCCACTTATGCTGCCTTTTCCTCTCTCTTTCCTGCTGTTCCCCTGGAGCAGACAGGACTTTTCCTGTCTCCCTCTTCTCTTCTGTCCTCTCTCTGTCACTATGTCTCTGTGTCTCTGTGCCTCTTTACCTCTTTTCTCCCCCCACCCCTCACTTTTAATAAAACTTCTCACTAAGCTCTGTTTGCCTGGCATGTATGTCCCCGCCCAGTCAACCTCACTGGCCATGGAATTTGCCAAGGTTCCCCTGGCTCATTATCATAACAACAAGAACAAACATCTGGGATCAGTATTAGGTCATCTGGGGAGGTGAGAAAGGTGAGCTTCCAGAGTCAGGGTGTACTTGACAATGCATGCTGGTCCTGAGTCTCAGCTTGTATTTCCATTAGCATTCAGATAGAAGCCATGCCCTTCTCAGCTATGGCCTGAACTCTACATCCCTCTTCCCTGTGTTTGCTTTCATGTCATTTAGTCTGTTATTTAAATATCATTGCTCCTCAGGCTTCTCCAAGGAGGGAGGAATTTGGCAGAGCAAGAACTTCACCTGCCTCAGCTCATGACAGTACCTGGTATATTGTAGGCCCTAGACAAATGCCTGCTGAATGAATGAAGGTGTGAATAAATGATGCTATAAACTTTCCTTCAAATTCAACCATTAATGCATACCTGACCTTGGAGTCCCCATCTGCCTCTTACTTTGGAAATGCCCATATTTATATGAACTGTTCACCTCCTACCTGGAAGATAAGCAACCTACCCCCAGGACTGGTTGAGAATGAGTCTAGGTCTTATATGTGACTGTTCCTACATGTTCTATGGCATCTGGTAGGTTTCTGTCTAAGCACTGTTGACTCCAAATTGCCTTTACTGTGTCCACTTCAGGGTGGTGAAATCTGAAGTGCAGAGGGTGGCTAGATCGGAAAGCCAGCTTTGCACTTCGAATTTCTGATGCTCAGGGCACCCAGTGCTGGTCACAGTGGGAATCTGATTTCACTAATCAACAGACATTTTAGAATCCCTGGAATAGGTTGTGAATTTCTTGGGATTCCTTTGAATTGACAAAGGACCATCAGGGGCTCCAAGAATCAATCTTTTAACTTCGGCTGAGTATCATGACCCTTGCTAAAGGTACACGTGCCTCCCCCATCCTTGGGAAACTGTAAATAATTTCAGAATCAAAGTAGGCTTGCCATAGCAGGGCCACGTGGCTAGAGATTCTGAGTCCAAGGAGAGATAACCCCTGATTGGTTTATAAGTATGCCTTGTGATCAGATAAAGAAAGATGGTGTGATGGGCTGTCTCAGCAACAGCACCTATATAAAAAGCCAGGTGATGCTCTGTGCATGCTTGTAACCCATGTGGGCTTTGTGGGTGGAGCATCACCGAGGCTTGCTAACTACCAGCCAGCTCCACTGAGAGACCCTATTTCAATAACACAAAGCAGGAATTGATAGAGAACAATACCCAGTGTCTTACTCTATTACCCATGGGAAGATCTAACCACGCATACGAGTGTAACACACACACACACACACACACACACACAAGTGATTGGTTTTTAAGGCCATGCATAGTGGCTCATGACTGTGATCTCAGCATTTGGGAGGCTAGAGCAGAAAGATTTCAAGAATGTATATACAAATTCTGCCTCAAGAAACGAAAGCAATAATCAGGTTTGACCCTGTGTTTCATGCCTATAGATAAAGAGGAACTCTTGAAGTCTGTTGCCTGTCCATTGTAACAGAGTCTGATTTCTTTTTTTTTTCTTGTATCTAACAGACTCCTTACATGTGCAAGTCTAAGTTCTAAGAACGCTAATAACACTCATGAGATCCTCATTAACAACCCTGTAAGAGAAGCACTATTACACATCATACAGCATTTGAGAGACATTCTACCCACACCATGACTCACCTTACCCTCCACCCTGCTGGGAATAGGGATGTTTTTTGTTGCTGTTGTTGTTGACAGATGGGACACTGGGATTCTGAGAAATCCTGGAATCTACCCTGAATCTCACCAGTGGGCTGCTGGGTTGAACTCTGAAGTATAGAAAAGATCACACAGAGCCAGACAACTTCTGAAATGGCAGCTAATCCTAGAGTTTTCTCTCAGGACATGCATGCTAGAAGCAGCACTGGTTAAGATGTGCCAAGCCCTAGCAGTGGTATGGGGTGGGGAACACTCGTATCTCCTTGCACACAGGTGTGAACGTCAAATCAGAAAGGTGCTTGCAGGTTCCAGCACTGGCAAGATGCCAGCAAGTGGAAGAAAACCCCGGGGCCCAGCTAAACACCCCTCTAGCATCTATGTGGCCTCATTCTGCTAAAATGTGGTGACAAGGACATTCATCACTGCTTATGTGAATGTTTCTCTGTGGGAGGAAGAAAGCTCTATTCACTCATGAGCTCTCCTCTCCCAGATTCAGGCCCCACTTGAATTTTCTAGTAGCAAAACTGTAATCAACCCTACCTTCAAATGAGAACCTTGATTTGTTTCCCCTTGGCCTCTGAGGTGACAATATTGCTAGGGTGGGGGAATGCTTTTTCTCAGGTAGTGTGGCTGGCCAAAGACTCCTGAGTTAAACTTATCTCTCCAGGTGGTGCCAGCTAATTATATGATGAAAATGCTTGTTTCTAATTTGGAAGCTCTCAGAACCATCTTATAATAAATATACATGTCTGTACCTATTAATTAAAAGTAAGTGATTTGATTTGTGACTTTAATGGTGCTGTTTGGCTGTTGGTACTGAAAATGTCTCGGTGATCTTGAATTTATACCAGATTTGGGGAGAACTTGGGACAATACTAGACTTAAACAGAAAGAACTGAGTTATACTGCAATCTGTATGGAACAATTATTTTTTCACAGGGGTCTAGAATGTGCACAACATGATTTCTGAATTTCCTCCATTTGGATGTACATGTCATGATGATTAATTGGAAAGTTATAAGTTATTTATTCCTATCTAACAAGCTGTCCAAAACACAGTAGCTTAAAACCACAACAGGATGCTTTTCATGGCTGTGTGGGTCTACTACTGGGCTATTGCCTAGTCTTATCTGTGCTTATTCATGGGGCTTCTAGCAGCTGGTCCTTCAGCTGGGTCTGGAGGGTCTAAGATGATCCAATGTGCTGTCTAGGGACATTGGATGGCTATTATTGGCTAGGTTTTCTTCTCCATATGCTCTTATCCCACAGTCTCCAGCCTGGGCTCTCTTCCACGGGAGTAGTAACATTCCAAGGTGGCAAACATGGGGACTGATGTCTCCTGAGACCCAAGTTCTGAAACTCCTTCACCTTGGGCCTTAATCAGCTGTCCAAGAAAAAATCCTGGGGAGAATCTGGTAGGTGGTTAATAAATTTTATTTCTGAATAGGAGAGGCTATTAAGTTTCCCTTATTGTTTTTGTGTGCAGAATATTACCCCTTGCCCAGGGGTCCTAGCCTATTACACATTGGTCTCATGGTCAGAATCGTGGTCTTTTAAATGCAAATATAGCTGAGGTACCTTGGATTTTGTTCCTTAGGTACATACAGCTTCCCTGGAATCAGGTACAAAATTACACACTTCCAATGGGTGAAACAACCTTGGTGGAATGGACAGGAAACCCCAGGTAAACCATTCCCTTCAACTGGGGAGGAATTGGAGGCCTGTGCTGCTGCTGGTTTATTTCATTCTAAAATCTAGCTGGATACTCATGGCCAGTTTCCCTACTCCAGGAATATGGAATAGTCCTCTGCTTGGGCAGCACCTCTCATTGAGGTGTCCTCACCTGAAGCTCTCACTGGTTCTTTTAACATCATTCTCTGGGACTTTGGCTCTGCCCTGAGTTGTTCTTTCTTTCCTACATAAACACCACAAAACCATGGCACTTTTGTGGATGCCTGCTTCCTGGCCTGTTAAATTGAGGGTCCATTGATTTTCTTTCATTTTGGACTGTCTTTGAGCCCCTCCTGGCCCAAGTTGGGATGTTTCAAACAATATGATGACCTTGTATACTTATAGGTTGCTCTGACTCTGGTTTTCTGAGACAGGTTTCTCTACCTTGGCTTGGTTGGAAGATGCTACATAAGATCTTAGGAGCCTTTCTATCTATACTCTTGCTGAAGTCTTCCCAAAAGATCGAAGAGTCACAGCTCCAATAGAGTTAGGTCTAGCCCTTGTTTCATTTGGATCATTTTCTGCTGGCTGGTTTAGGGAGTGTGTGTGTCCTTGGAATGAAAGACAGACTTATTTCCAATCACATGTACTGGATATTTTATATTTCCTCAGAGTTCTGCTTCTTGCCTCCTTGTAGCTCTGTAGTTCCCTTTCTCTCTCTCCATGAATGTATCACACACAGCAAGGAACCAGCTGGCACCTCCAGTATTCTGTCTAGAGAATTCCTTGGCAAGATCTCTGTATTCAGAAAGTAATGTTCCATATTGCCAGTTATACAAATGACAATGTGGCCTATTGTTTTTACTACTGCCTGGTCTGGACCACTTCCAATGGCAGTTTGTTACCCTCTCTTTAAACCTTAGCAAATGGTGACAGTCACATCTCTACCCTACTCCTAATTCAAAGCCAGTGTCATCAGTTTCAGGTTTTTGTCTTGTCATATTTCACTTTTAGATGCCACTGGTGATGGTTAATTTTGGATGTCAACTTGGCTTTGGTGCCCAGATGTTTGGGAAAAATGTTATTCTGGGTGTCTCTGCATGATGATAACATTTGGGCTCGGAGGGCTGAGTGAGGCGGTTTGCATTGCCCAATGTAGCTTGTCTCCTCCAATGAGCTTTAAAGCTTGAATACTAATAGTAACGACAATAATACTAATACTAATACTAATAATAATAATAATAATAGCAATCACAATTCATATTCCTAAAGAGACTTCCTTCTTTTGGACTGAAGTAAGTTGGGACATTTTCCTGTGTCAGACTTGCCAGCTTTGGATAGGAACCTACACCACTGATCCATCTGATTCATCAGTTTTAGACCTGGCCTTTTTTCAACTCAGACTGAGATAACTCAGACCAGTTCTCCTGTGTGTGCAGCTTGTGAGCAGCAGAGTGTGGACTCCTCACCTCCATAAGCATGTGGTTAAATGTCTGACAGTGAATCTTTATAGTAAATGTCTTTCTCCTCTTTCTTCATCTCTCCACATACTCATATGTGACATATGTATGTAGTCATCTATCTACCATTTCTATATAAAATATCTAATTAATATATAAATGATTCTATTTCTCTAGAAAACCCCAAAAAGCCACTTCTATGTGTTATGTATTGGTTATTTAAAAACATACCCAAAGCTTGCTGGCTTGAACCATGGACAGATGGCCTTTTGGAAAGAACCAGATTGTAATGTTCCAGCTTTGCGGCCTTGAGACAGCTAGTGAATTCTGCAATCGCATAAGAAGAGCCATAGGGAATGTGCAAATGAACAAGAGTGGTGATAGTGTCCTGGTAAAATATAAATAAAACGTGGGCCGGGCTGAACTCAGACTGTGGACTCTGACTTGAAACCACACATCATTGCTTCTTGTGACTTGGAGTTGGCTGAGAAGCTCTGTCAGTCTCTTTGGGCTCACTGCTGTAGCATCTGCCTCAGTCACTTGGCGTATCTAATGTGACCTGGCTTCCCTGCATGTAGTCTTGCACTGTCTGCAGATCCAGGTAGAGTTGCTTTACTCAGTGGCTACAATGCTCCAATAGGTCCAAGCAGCTGGTCGGAGGCCCTCTGAGGCCTTGGCTTCAGAACTTGCACATATCTATCACAGTCTACAGGCAAAGCAAACTCCGAGGCCACATTTAGGAGGCTCTACCTTTGAGCCTCCGTGTTACTCTCCAGATTTCTCAGTCTCCCCCCAGAAGTCAGTGGGATACCTTAGCATCTCCATTGCATCTACAAGGTCCTGTGCAGTGTTGGCCATGGCTACCAGCATAAGGCAGTGGTGGCCATGTGCACAGGGGATTCATCAACCCAGATGCCTTCTCAGTGTCTCCTGAGCTATGAATGCTTAGTGCTTGCTCAGTTTGTGAAGGCAGTTTGAGGTAAGAAATAATTCATTGGAGGTTGCAAAGAAGTCCATGTCTCTGAGTTCAGGAAGATGCAGCCACTGACATCTTTATTTTTTTTTTATCTCTGCAGTTTCTACCTGCATGTCATACAGAAGACTTTGCATTGAAATCCCAGACCCAAGGGAGCCATTAAATTTTCAACCAGTTCATGAGCACTACTTGGAGGGTGTTTCAAACTCTCCTGACCTTCCTTTGGAAACTCCCCCAACATGTTCATGCCTCCAAAGTCAAAATCCAAATAATCATTTGTATTTTATCTCTACTAAAGATTCCAGTTCCTTTCTGACCCTTGTCCACCAGCTACTTCCTGGGGGATACCTGTCTTGTTACTTTGAAATAAAATGCTTTGGGAAACATCTACTCACAGATGTGTGTGTAGCCATAGCCCCTGCCTCCACTGAAACAAACAATCAAAAAGAGAAACATTTACTCACGTCATATGTAATGCAATGCAATGCATGTTTATCTTTAAAATAAAAGTCCATGTGAAATAGAAATGACTTAAATATGCACCCCCAGGGACCTAAACTGCAGTGAAAAATTCCTTTTCCTCTACTTTAAATGCCTTTTCCTAAAGTAGCCACATTGGAAGGGCCTTATTAAAATGCATGCAGTTAAACCCTCTGAAGAAAGGCAGATGCAATTATTTGCTTTTTAAAGGTGTTGATTTCTTATAACTCTTTGTTTAAAGCTACTTGTCATTGCGAAGCCAGACATAGAGTTCATTTCCAACGGTAACTGATACCACAGAGACAGCAGTGTGGTATTATCTGCCATGTGGACCTAAGAACTCTTGTTCTCTGAGTGGGTTTTAAATCAAAAGTGTTAAGTAGAGTTTAAGCCCCATGTCATTTTCAATTCCAAGCTTTAAAGCCATGAAGTATGGATTTTATGATGGAAACGACAACTGGCCCTCATCTGTAACAGACCCAGCAAACTGACTTTGTGGCTCTCTCAGTAACTCTCCGTGAGTCTTACACACAGACAAGATATGAATGACAGGAAGGTGTATGCTACATCAATAGCCAACAACTGACTGGCTCCTGAGGGTTCGCCAGCCATCCCTTTAGTACCAGCTCCTGCTTCTGTCTTTCTGCCTCTCTCCAGCAAGGACTCCTTTCCTTGCTAACCCTCCTGCCTTTCATTCAATTCCTTGCAGCACATTTCTTCTAATAACACAATAACCATCAAGTGACCACAGTGATGATTTACTTATCACTTTCTGGAAGTCACATACCAGGCTGCCCACTTTAATCAATGCTATACATCATTTGATCCTATAAAAACCCTGTGCTTCTCCCAAGGTTGGGAAAGTTCAGCAAGCTTCCAAAAGGTGCCTAGATATCAATGAACAAAGTCTGGATTCACATAGATTTGACTCAGGGCCTGAGCTATTGCCTATTGCAACAGACCAACAATTATTTGCCCTCCTTGAACCTTTCTCTTTTAAAGTTCCCCCGGGAGAGAGATGGGCCATATATATCTATGATGCCTTCCACTGTAACTGGTACAAGCATTCAATAAAAGAATTTAACTACTAGTTCAAGAAAAATGAGTCATCATTCACTAAATTAAAACCTATTTCTGAAAATCCCATATTTTTCAGAAAAAAAAATTTTAGTGCCTCAGTACAAATGATTTTCTTTTCTTTTAACATTCACTTTCAGTGGAGTCAACTCAAAACTTGCAAACCAGCAGGCCTTGTTTGGAAGGTGATTCCAAGTAGGCTAAAGAAGGGGCAGGTCTCCCAGAGAAAGCAAAGGGATTTACTAAGCTACACCCATCACTCAGAGCATTCAACTGTCAAGATCTCCTTCCATATGCCACAGTGCTCTAGATTTGAGAGAAGTGTAAGCATATAGGCTTGATAAAGTTAACCCCATCCAATAAACCCACTGTTAGACTTGAAAAGTAGAAGGTCCTAGAAAACTTGGAGATATTGTTGGCTAAAAGAAAAATAAAGCATTTTTTTTCTGAATAACTAAAAACAGCCACTTAATTGTGTGGTGAGCCTTCCTGTCAGGCTGCCCAACCATTGGGGTCAGAGCCAGGGGTTATGGAATATAAACTGCCCTCCAGCCGATGAGAATTTCCTCCCTTAAGAGAAACTGTCATCAAAAGCCTAATTGAGAGGTCAGTGGTCTTAAGCCAGGCAGATGATAAGCCACTAGCCATATGTAGTAAGGTTGGCTTTGATCTGCCAGGCCTTTGGGTGCAGAAAGAAAGCCATCTATGGGCTGGGGGCTGGCTAATCTCCTTAAAGATAAGCTGGAGCTATTTGGCTGGGATAGGGAGAGAGGGTGTCTCCCTGTGTGCTGGGGCCAGGCTAGCTAATGAGTTAGCTAGGGCTTTCCAGACCTCCTCATGCTCCATGACCATGCTCCCTTACCATCATCCCTCATCACACTGCCCACCGGCTGGACCTTTAATCCTGATGATGCTCATCCCAAGTCCTGAAGAGAAACCCATGACATCCCTGTAGTTGCCCGCATTCCTTCTCAGGGACTGCTTTGGAAGATGTCCAGTGGTGGCTTAAGCATGACAAATTGAAGCAGCAGCAGAGAGCTAGTCTAGAAGCCATAGGAAAAGACCAAGAAGGGAGAAAGAAAGGGGGATGGAGAGACAACAGTAGAGAAGAAGTACATAGCTGAAAGACGTAGTTAATCTGACTCTCAGATAATAAGAGTATGAGAGGCTATACTGACACACTATACGGCTTCTTTTTCTTCTTCCCTCTTTATGTTCTCCTCCTTTCTCTACAGCAAAGGGCTGATTTAATGGAAATTAGTTGGGATACATCCAAGGAGGGGACTCTGTCTGCCAGGAAAGACAGGTTTCCAGAAGTCAGTCAGGGCTACTTGACATCCTGCTGCCTAGGAAGCAACCAACGTGGTTGATCTCCAGCACAGGAATCTCCCCAGGCAAGAAACGCTGAGCCAGCTGAACGAAAAAGATCATGAGAACCTCAGAGAAGAGAGACCCATGCCACCATCAGGACCAGCAGCCTGCATACAACATCACAACATACATGGGTGGTATTTGGGGCAGAGGCTACACTGCAGTTAGCACAACTCAGAAGACACCTGGGACCTCTAATTGCCCAGTTCAGACACAATGACTTCACTCACCCAGCCAGAAGGCTTGATTGAGTCCTCCAATGCCAACACCTGGACACTGGTAAGCACTAGACCATCTTTGCACTGTGAGTGACAATAGAACAACCATGCTGCTTTTCATGCGTACAGTGGTACTGCCTGGTACCATCTTGCTTTGGCCTTAAGACTATAGAATGTCATGAAATAGGTTAAGCTATCTACCACTTCCCCTTTTAGGCTTTTAGAGTTGGGATCAGGAAAATTACATGATTTAACTAACAAAGATTGCCTACTGATAAAATCCAAATACTACTTGGCACCAAGACCTTTGGGTATAAAATCAGAAAGTATACCAGAGTCACCATTCTGCAAAACACCAACATGAGCTTCAACTTTAAAGTTTCCTTATACTTGGGAATGTAGAAAGGGAAAGAACCTCAGAACACAGCTCTGGTCTAGTAATCCTCCACAGACAGATATCTAGCCCTAGACTTGTGGACATCTGATACCTCATAGAAAATGACCATCTCAGATGAACAGGTTCATGCTTGACTGAGGGAACTTTCAAATTATTGCCACTTGTCATGGCAGAGGAAAAGAGAATGTTTTTTATCCCACTCCAGTTTTTTGTTGGTCAAATCAAGTCACATGATTACACTTAACATCAAAGGGGGTCAGAGCATTCCATCCTACTATGAGTCAGGAAAAAGAGGGGAGAGAGAATGGTTAGATGTCTAAGTGACCTTCACAGTGTTCCTCTCATGAAGCTGGGGGAGAGGGAAGTGTGATGGTTAAACTTAATTGTCAACTTGGTGAGATCTAGAACTACCTGGCAGATGGGCTTCTGTAGGGAATACTTTCATCAGGTTAATTTACTTGGGTAGACTTGTCCACTGTGGGTGGCATCATTTTCTAAGTGAGGATCCTGAAATTGAATAAAAAGGAAAAAGTGAGCTATGCACAGCATTCATCATTCTTGTTTCCTGACTATAAATGTGATGTTACCAGATGCCTCACCTCCTTGTGGAATCTTGGGTCTCACCATAATGGACTATATCCTCAAATGAGCCAGAATAAACCTGTTCTTCATTAAATTTTTCTTTGGCTGAGATTATTTCATCATATCAATAAGTCACTAATACCAGGAGGGTTTGGGAATTGATAGTCAATATGCTCCAAGGATATATTTGAATTTGTTGGTGTCTTCCTTGGTCCATTTAGCTAAATTATCTAGCCATTAAAGAATGGTCTTAGTTTAACAATAAGCTGTAATTACACAGGGGTTCCTTCTGGAAGTAGCATTTTTAAAAATTCCAACAATAAATGACAGGTGAGGTTTCATGCGTAATATAGTTGCTTTCCTCCCCTGCCTGCTCCAGACACCTCTTCACCCACCTGTTTCTCATAGTAAGGGGAGAGAGGAGAAAAAAAAAAACAATACAGAAATAGTGAGGAAGGAATCTGGAAGTAGTTGTAGAAGAATTCTTAAAAGTACAACATAATACTTTAGAAAAAATAAAACAGAAAGAAAGAAAAAGAAAAACAAAGAACTTTCTGGAAAAAGTCTTTGAGTCGCCCGCAGAAGACAAAGAATTTACAAATAAACCACAAAACCTCATGGCTGGTCCCTTTCCTCCATCTCAAATTCCTTTGCTCACTCTTGTGGTGTAATCTGAAAAGTAGAACCCTCAGCACATGGAATTTTAATGACAATTTCTAAGCACCCAAAATTCCTGAAGAAGACCAAACACCCTCACTTTAATAGCACTTATCTCTAAAATATGCATTGCCTCATCATTATCATCAATCGGATATTTTCCCAAAGGGAAAAAAATTAATTGCCTACCAGACATGTTTTGAAATGTTTATATGTTGCTTTGTATAAGCACGAAAGTAAGTCTTTGGGAGGCTGTTTATAAGTGACTAAAGTGTTAGTAAACTCTGGTTTGGGGCTGATAAAGTTCATATGACAGTCATCGCTGAAACTGTTGCCTCAATAATAAACAGAATCTTCCAGCCTCCCTTCTTTCAAGTATGCCTCTCTGGGTTAAAAAGCATCTATTGTCACTGGAGGAAATCAGACGTGTGTAGATGAGATGACTGCAGTGTTGTATTTGTTGTAATGCTTAAGAGAAATAATTTTTTTAAGACTCAGTATCTCATGTTGTAGAATCTCTGCTGGGTCAAACATAGGCTCATGGGCATTATTTCTCTTTCACAGAATGATGATGGTGAAGACACGTTAAGGAAGTCCATGAATTCCCAGTAAAGAATAATAGATATTTATTTGAGGAACACACACAACCTATTCCAGGCTCTTTATTAAACCAGTCAGAAGGCACCTTGGCAAAGACACATTTGTCCATAATGTTGGGGGGCACATCTGCCATTAACCCTTGGGTAATTTTGGATGGGCCACTGGACCCACAGCACCTCAGCCTCCACATCCAAGTGCAAGAAAGCTGGTAATATTTTGCACCCCAGCATCTGTCCTTCAAATAATGCTTTATTATGGACATAAATGAAGAAAACCAGTGAGGGAGCAATGATCTGACTTGCACAGAGTTCTACCTGCAGGGACCCCATTCTTCCACATGTAATATATCACCTGGATGGTAAATGGAAATACCTAATCTTTCACCCTCAGATGTCCTGCTTGTCTTGTTTGTATGGAGGATCTCAACTTCCCAAAACAGAGCATCAATAAATGTGGACATTTCATTTATTGGATTCTAGGATCTTCCATTCACATGGTCTTAGCTCTCTGCCTATACTAATCTTGGAATATGATGGTAACTATAAGTAAAACTCTTTGCTCATCTATAAACATTTATGGGAAACTAACACTGGGAGACACACAGGGGTAACAATGAAAATATGCAACATGGCTCCTGACCTCATATGATCACTCTAGAAGGGAGCGTATGGAGTCAGTCTAACAAGATAAGATTTGGATCCTGGTTCTTCTACTGGGGTTATGAATGCAATTACTTCAAGCAACTTTCTTAATCCCTACTGTCTGTTTTAGTCAAGGTGGAAATAACAGTACCTCACCTCTAATGTGGTTACAGACCCATATCTGTCACTGGAAGCTTCTAGCAAACTGCCATTATACTCAGCACTGAAACAATGCAAGTCCATTTCACTTAGTGACTGACTGCTAAACTGCCTGCTTTGGTTTGTCTCAGAATTGTGACAATGTCTTTCTACCTTTGGAACTGCCTTGCCCTGACCCAATTTCAAGGCCAAGTGTATCCAATTGTGTTCATGTTGACTCATTAATCACTCCCTTTCTGCACAAAAGCTTTCCCCTGTCATTACCCCTAGACCAGTGACTGGCAACCATTGCTCCCTGTGAGTTGATGTCCACTTCTCACCACCACCACTCAGGACTTCTAAGGCTGGGCTGTACATCACTACAGGACAAAAGACGGGATTCCATTAAGACAGTCTGCACACCAAAACAAAACCCCAGGCCTGCTTTTGGGCTCAGGTCATGAACCAATCCCAGCCACTCTTCGGTGGGTGGGCAGCACCAGGGAGGGAACCCTTGTTCCACTCACTGCATTGTTCCTATGGTGAGGAAGAAAAGCATTTAGTTCTTTTCATTAGAGCCAAGATTATGAAAGGGAGAAAGGAAGTTTTGCACACTCTCAGCAGGCTCCTGGCCTGCACTCCATGGGCCTGCTTCTCAATCTATGCTATTGCCTTCAGCCTGGCAGAGGCTTCATGTAGTAAATGTCGAAGGAATTGTACCTAGTCAGGAAACATACACATTTGATAGAGGCTCAAATCTGAATTTCTTGGTAACCATAGCAGTTCACACCCTTGTCAGTGTGGTGTGGTGTGGTGTGTGTGTGTGTGTGTGTGTGTGTGTGTGTGTGTGTGTGTGTGTGTGTGTGTGTGTCTGTGTGTGTGTGTGTGACTGTGTGACCCTGTTTTTTTTTTGTTTTGTTTTTGTTTTGTTTTGTTTTGTTTTTTTTTAACAGAATCTCTTTTTCTTTTCATATCCTAAGTGTAATTTGGTAAAGTAGAAAAATGTTTGTTATTTGGGATTTGTTATTTGAGAAGGACAACAGTCTCCATCTTGGGTAGGAACAAATAAATGCCATGATCCCTCACTGTCCCCACCTCCACACAGCTTTCTCCAGTCCTCCATATAGATCCTTACTGCATTCAGCAGCAGTGCAATTCTTTACATGCAGGTTCCCTGGGTTTGCCCAGGAAGGCAGGTGGGCATCAGCAAAGCTCCGAAACCCTCTCTGGTCTCAAAAGGTAAGATGAACTTTTCCCATTTACTGGCTACTTGTATATAATGTCGCAGGTCTTAGTATTTCCTCATATTATGAAAGAAAATAGAGGCTCGCTTTGAAATCCCAGAACACTTGGCTCTCTTAAAGGAGCAGCTCTCCAGATGGTTTTAGATATTGTGGTCGAATCTCTCAAATCTCTCACACAGTATCATGTTCCCCTCCTGCTCTGGGAATTCTGACCTGCTAAGATACAAACAAACCACTCCCACTGCCAAGGACCTACCTGCCATCTTGACTTCCTCAGCATAATGGACTATAACACTTCAAACCATGAGTCAAATAAACCCTTCTTCTCACGACTTGCTTTTACTAGAAGTCTGGTCAGGGCAATGAGAAAAGTAACTGAGAAATACCTTAAGTAAATTTTCTCAGTAAGAGTTTTAAACTGCCATGTTGTTCAAGTTTAAAAGACAGTATGTTACATCATGGATTTACTGGCTGTAGTAGCCTATTTTCAGTCCTTTGCATTCTAGCCTGCTTTTCTAGGGAGAAGAAGAAGTGGTACCTTCTACCCTCTCCACCTTGGATTTCAGCTACATTCCATGCTGGAGGGAGTCACCATGGCTGATGCCCTATCTCTTACTATTGCAATACATTCAGGGAAGGCTCTGCTTCTCAGAGAGTTGGTGATGCAAAGCTTTTAATGATCTATGTTGATGTTGTGGTTATCATCAACATAGGAGCAGGGAATAATGGGCAACCCCTGATTCCTCATTAGTATTCTTCAGAAGACTAACAATTTTATGACTTTAAAATATGCTTGCCATTCAACCCAATTGGAACCCTCCAGCTCTACAATACCAAAAAAAAAAAAAAAAAAAAAAAAAAAAAAACCAAACCAAACAAACAAAAAACAAAACAAAACAAAAAACAAAAGAGAAGAACAAAAACCAAAACAAACCAACCAAACAAACAAAATCCCTAATAAATAATAGCTGCCTTTGGAAGAATGTATTTTCTCATATTTCTCACATCAGCTTATTTTCAAAATGTTCCTAAACATAGATCAAGAAACTATCAATTATTCCATAGTGGGAAGGATGGAATCTAAGGTACACCCTGTCTGGAAGCATCTGCATAGCTTTACAGGACCAGATGGCTTTAGCTTTTGTATGTTCTTGGATGCTTCAGCTGGGTCGGACAGGTGAGGCACATAGAGACTGCTGTAGCAGCAGCCGGCTTTGCATGAGCATCCGTTAATGCAGAGTCGGCTTTTCATAGCACAAAGGGACGCCTTCAGCCAGAAACAAGGTATATTGTTTTACTGTGAAGTGGGCGCCAAAGTAATTGCCTGGGGAAGCGAGTTCATCTTATTTTTAGCAATAAGCATTTCCGCATGAATGCAGAGCTAGCGCTCATGGACAGACACATCTACAGGAGTGCAAAACACCTTGGGAAGTCATTAGAATTCATGACTGTTTAGTTCCGTTTCCACATCACAAGAATACAAGGGCAGAGATTACAGGTAGATTCATGAGCACAGGAACCATTTGGGAAAGACCTTGGGAATCAGGGGGTGTTCAAGATCCAGTTCTTCCTGTCAAGAATATATGCCAAATGTCTCAGCAAATACATTAGGTTTGCTTTAAAATGATATAGGCAAAACCAAGGGGATCTTTTCTTTCTCCAAGTACCTTCAATCAAAGTAAACAACAGACTCATGTAGAATTTTAAAATCACAAAAAGATTTCAAATACATCAAAAGCATTTAATGTCTACAATATATACTTACCTTGTTCTCCAAAAAGCCAAGAAACAACGTTTAAACAATGTTTAGCCCAGTGGTTTTCAACCTGTGGGTTGTGACCCCAACAAGGATCACATATCAGATATTGACAATAAGATTCATAACCGCAGCAAAATTAGTTATGAAGAAGCAGCAAAATAATTTTATGGTTGGGGTCACCACAACACGAGGAGCTGTATTACAAGGTCACCACATTAGGAAGGCTGAGAACCACTGCACTAGCCTCATGGTCCCTGGCTTTAACCTTACCTACACAGGGCTTGGCAGCTAAACAGTCACAGGCACTGGGCACCTGCTCTGTTGTCCTGCATCCACCAGTGCCACCAGGGGTCCTGGTGGAGTCAGAGACATTTGGTGGCAAGGCATTCACATCACTGTGAACTTTTCCCTCCTCCCTCCAAATGGAAAGACAGAAAATACCAGAGGTAGGGTGTGGCTGAATCTACAGCCACCAACCATGGAAACCACAGATCTTATTGTGTCACATGGCTCTGCTTTCCCTTGCTTTGATGTCAAATTCTGTGTAACAGCTTGACTGGTTACAGGGTTCCCACATACCTGATCAGACATTATTGTGGATGTATCTAAAAAGTTGCTCTTAGATAGGTTTAACTGCAGCTTTGGAAGACCTAGCGAAGTGCATGGCTTTCTTTCTCCTTGAAGGCTTAAACACACCAAACTGGTGGCCCTCCTGAGGAGATAAGGGAACTCCCCTGCCTGCAACCTTGAGCTGGGACATTGTTCTTTGTTTGTTTGTTTGTTTGTTTTTTGGTGTGTGTGTGTGTGTGTGTGTGTGTGTGTGTGTGTGTGTGTGTGTGTGTGTGTGTTTTGGGGGTGTTTTTGTTTGTTTGGTTTTGGTTTTTTGGTTTTCTTTTTCCTAGTCTTTAGAGTAGTCTTCATGGGTCTTCTGATTATCGCTGGTAGAGCTAGCGCTCATATTACAGGGCCAGGTTTCATAATTGGAACGGACCGTATGGATTTAGCTTGGAAGCCAGAGAATATATGACATAACTCATTGCAATGGACATGGAAACAGTCTACTCTGCCTGGCCTCCATTCCAGCCCGTGAAGTGTGAAAGGTTTGAATTGATCATAGTGCATGTAAGCACCCATCCAAGGACCTGACATACAGTGACTACACAGTCAGTGTAAAATAGGAGCTCTTCACTTACAAAAATCATCCAAATTTATATATTCCCAAGTCTTTCTCTCTCTCTCTCTCTGTCTCTCTCTGTCTCTCTCTGTCTCTCTCTCTCTCTCTCTTTCACACACACACACACACACATACTCACATACACACATACACACACACATACACACACACACACACACACACACACACACACACACACACAAAACCTTTGTAATTCTTAGTAGAAATTGTTTTCATAGTCAAGAAGGAAGGGAAATTGTGCCCCCTTTAAAAAGTGTACACTGGAACCTCCAAGAAAAGGGTGCACACTGAAAAGAAAAACTAGTTCTGCTAGGGAACTCACCCTTCTCCTTCATCTTGGGAAACAAGGTAAGTCACTGAAGTAGCTTACCAGCACTATTATGCAGAAAAAAAAATCTTTAGATGATATCTCCAGTCAAAATAATTTTTAAACAGAAAAATACTATTCAGAGTCATTGTGTGTTCCTCCCTCTGCACCCCAACAATAGAAAGGGAGAGCATTTACAGTTGCACTTGGGGTCTAATCATAACCCGTCGTGGTGGTGAAGAGTGTGTCTGCTATTTTAAGACCATAATTATTTTTAAATAGTACTATCCTTTCTTTCCATGAAGTCAGTGTCAGTGAACTAGAGCTTGGCAAAAAATAAAATAAAATAAAGGGGGAGGGGGGAGTAATGTCACCAAAAGTTGACTGATAATAGAAATATGCCTTTATTCCTAATCTCTGTTACCAAAATGAAAGGGCTAAGAGAAACCAGGGAATATAACAAATGACAGCTATTAATTTAGCAGAGGCATGATTTGCATAGTAATGCCGGAAGTGCGTTGCTGATTATGGAGTTGGCTCTGTCATTACAACCCTGAGAAGTGTGCAGAGCCCTGCAGCACCTCCCACCATGAACCCATCTAATAGCAAAATCACTTTCAGGGAGGACATTACTCCATCTTCCCAAACTCACAACTTTAATCAAGACATTTTTTTCTTTCTTCCTTAGAAATGTCTATCTGGGTGCCAGCCATGATGGTTCTGAGAGTACAGGCGCTTGTTGGCAAGTCCCATGACCGGAATTTGATCACTGGAACCCACATGGTGAAAGGAGAAAACCAACTCCCAGAAACTGTCCTCTGATGTCCTCACACGTGCCAAGACATAAGTGTACCTCTACACACGCACACACACACACACACACACACACACACACACACACACACACACACACACACACACAAAATAATAAGTAAATGAAATCCATGCTTCTGAAATACATATATATTCACTTTGGGTTTCCCTACACGTTCTTCTTTTTAACATTAGTGTATTTATTGTGGTGGGGAAGTTAGTGTGCATGGGTTTTAGGGTGTGTATAGAAGTCCAAGGAGCAATTTCTTAAGTGCCTGAGGGGTGGATGGGGGTGGGGTGGGGGGTGGGATGGGGAGATGGTGGGGGGAATGGGAGGATTGGGAGGATTGGAGGGATTGGGAACTGGGATTGATATGAAAACTAAGATTGTTTTCAATTTAAATAAAAATTAAACAAACGAACAAAAGAAGTCAAAGGACAGGTTACAGGAGTAAGGTTCTGGGTCAATTCAGGTTGCCAGCGTTGGCTGCAGTCACCTTTACTGTCTGTCTAAGCCATCTTGCCGGCCCAAACCTTGTATGCTTTGAACTACCTTGCTCCCCCTTCACACGCACCTGAGTCACATATCGTGAAAGTCAACAAACACTGGGATGCCAGTTTCTGGCTCTCTGAACCTGACTCTCCTCAGCTGCTGCCCAGAGATATTACTGATAGCTTTGCTAACAAATGGAAACTCTAGAAGACAAGCCTAAAAGAAACTATCGAGCCAAAAGCAGTGGGGAGGAGAGGAGCAGAAATATAAAGAGGTGAAAATTCTAGAAATATACGCTTCTATTTGGATTTAATCCCATTTGGAGGTTAATTATTTTACAGCCTTTCCATATTAAATATGGTCTATCCGGAAGTCGAAAAGCTCATCTTATTGTTTTTATTTCTTTGTGCACAATCTTCGCATCTTTCAGAGTCCACCTTCCTATTTGAGGCTCCCCTCCAGCCCCTGCCCCCAAGCTGTCCTTGATGGTTTTCAGCTGGGCAGAGTCACTCCCTCATCCCTCAGTTGGTATTGCTCAGTTCATCCTCCTCAGAACCTCTGCTGGTGCTGCTCTCCTTTCTCTTGTCATCTCTTCCTAAATATTTTTATTTTATTTGACAAACGTTTATGGAAAATAGCAGACACCATAGGCACCAGCAATACACAGCATGGGGATGATTGAAGCAAGCTCCTCGTCATCCCAGAGCCTCCTGGCTGGTTTATAATGGACTAGCATCACACATTCTTTCGGTTGTTGGCCAGCATCGTGGGTGTCAGAGGTGAAGCTGTGTGGGGTAGGGGAAGAAAATGTCCCAGAGACTCCCTCAGCGCCAGAGTCACTGTCATCTGGAAGGGTGAACACAGATAAGCTGTCACGTCCCTCCGCTCCCCTCGCTTCCTCTTTGCTGAAAGTTTCATACTGTAACATCAGCCACATGTAACATGTATTTTCTTACAAAGCCCTTAGAGGTCAGTAAACTACCTTGTTTACTATAAACACAACAGACTCAGCAGTGATCAGCAAAGGTACTGAGGGGAGAAACAAGGTTGGGGCCCAGTGAGAGTCGAAGATTCACAAAGACTGAGCTCCAACATAACAGTTTTCTTGAACATCTCTAGGGTAGATTTTTAAAAAATTATTATACTTTCTTACCCACTCTACTCCCTGATCTGTGTGTGTGTGTGTGTGTGTGTGTGTGTGTGTGTGTGAGAGAGAGAGAGAGAGAGAGAGAGAGAGAGAGAGAGAGAGAGAGAGAGAGAGAGAGAGAGAGAGAGAGGAGAGAGAGGGTTAGAAGACAACTTGCAGGAGTTGGTTCTCCCTACCATGTGAGTGGCCAAGGCCTTGAACTCAGGCTTAACGCTGAAACATCTCCCTGGCCCACTGGGGTACTTTTGATAACCAGAATCTTCGTTCTCATGTGCTGCTGTTCATTTCTGCGGGGTGTCCTCCTCTCTGGGGAAGCTCCCTGTCTGCCACGGTGTGGATATGTCCTGATGTTAGGACCAAGGCTTTAGATGCTTTGTCCTCAGCAGAGCAACGAAGATGGCAGTCCTTTTAAAGAGGCAGGGCCTAGTGGGAGCTCCTTGGCTCTTGGGAGATACTGTGTTAGTTCTCACAGAATTCTATCTGGTTTTCATGAGAGGTATGTCAAAGAAGAACAAGACAGACCCCATCCCACCTTCTGGCCTCTTGACTTTCCACATGACCCCTCCTTTCCTATGCATCCCAGCCATGAGGACCTTAACAGAGAGAAGCAGATCTGGCATCATACATGTTAGACTTTCCACCTCCAAACTAACTAAAACAAATCTTTTTCTTTAAAAGTTACTCATGCTCAAATATTTCCGTTATAGCAACAGAAAGTGAATTCATTTAGGGAGTTTGTTTCTTTCCTTTCCAGAAAAGCTAGACTAACAATTTAGAGGAACCTGGGCCCTCCGGAGGAACCATGAGGCAGAGAGCTGTGATCACAGTGGCTTCAGGATGCTATAGTCTGGATGGATTATTTTGCAAGAGAGGAGTAAGGGATTTGTAAGACATTGAGCCAACAGCCGAGGTCCAACAACCCTCCCTCCTCCCTTTTTCTACAAAGAACTTCATTCAGGGAGCCTCACAATCGAATTTCACTGGGATAGTTTCCTTACTTGATACAAGGCCAAGGCATTTCCCCAAGGAGCCCTGCTCATGTCAGAGGTGCCTCAAAGTTGGTGAAAAGAGATCTGGGTTTAGTGGCTAGATAGTCATTTTATTACATGTTTTCCATTCAGCTGGCCAGGGCCTTATCTTCCCTTTAACTGCATTATACTCCAGTGTTGGCAGGGAAACAGGGGAACATGTGGGCTGCATGCAAATTTCACACAAGCCTTTGCTTCTGAGTCCTAAGATCCTCCAAGGTTTGTTTTTATTTTAGTGATGTGGATTACTGTAGCAGAGTTGTGAGTTCACAACCTGACCCAGGTAATTCTGCTAGAGCAGTGGTTCTCAACCTTCTTAATGCTGTGACCCTTTAATACAGTTACTTGTGTTGTGGTGACCCCCAACCATAAAATTATGTTGTTGCTACTTCATAACTGCGAATTTTCTCCTGTTATAAATCACGATGTAAATATCTGATATGCAGGATATCTGATATGTGACACCTGTGACCCAAAGGGGTCGTGACCCACAGGTTGAAAATCATTGTGCTAAAGATTCCGAACAGTGGAGATGGCTGATGTGCAGCTGGCCAGAAAAAAATCTTTTGGGATTTTCGGCACCTTGGCACTTGGTCCTTTTACACATTATCCACAAAAGAGGGCAGGGGGTCTAAGAGTAATTCTGCTACCTACCAAAGTAAAACAATTGAGACAGACCTCTTCTCATATTGTAAAAAGCTCTTTCAAACCAGATTCCAAACAATACAACTCAGTCTTTGGCTGTGATCAAGACTGCAAAATGACCTCAGCAAAACAGCATGGCAATCAATCAATCATGTACACGGCACACTTCAATAGCCATGCCAACCATAATAAAAATGTAGGTGTGGGCTTCAAAAGCCTGTGTTTCTTATATTAAACTCCCTGTAGCACTTTGGAATTGAGTTGAGTCACCAAATAAAGCAGTTTGTATATTTATGGGATTCCTCCCTTCAGAAATGCTCGGACTGGGGTGAAATGCATCCCATATGTGTGGGAGCCAAACAACATTCCCAGGAAGCATGTATTTTCCTCTAGCATCGATTTTCAGTTAATGGGTGTTTCAAGTGACAGTCTTCTGAGTTATTCTTGCACTTCCCTGGGCAAGACTGGAAAGAAGTACTTCCCCACTGCTAATGAACTGCTTCAGATCCTGCAGTACATGGAAAGCCATCCCCCTAGCCCCAACTTCAAGGAAAATAAAGCCCTCCCAGGATTCGTTCTAATCTGATACTGAGTTGTGATAGTCACAGATCAAGAGAGACCCTCCATAATCTGTGATGGTCACAGATAAAGAGAGGACCTTTGTAAAATGATGGATACTGTTGGAGTGTAAAACATACAACACACGCCTCTGTGTTCTTAAATGATAGCACTTTCAAAAAGAAAGGTGTTGCACATGTATGTCTATGTGTTTATGTGCAGGTGCATGTGAGTGTGCACACATAGGTATACACATGTGAATGTGCACGTAGAGATCAAATGACAACATCAAGTGTCATTCCTTAGACACCAGCCATCTTGTCTTCTTTATGACAAGGTCTCTCACTAACTTGGAACTTGTCAAACTGATGAGGTGGCTTGGCCAACCAGCCCCAAAGATCCACATGTTTTCACCTTTCTAAGTGCTGGAATTACAAGTGCATGCCATTATATGACCTTTAAAAACACAGGTTGTGGGGATCTAACTCTGGTCCCCATGCTTGCACAGTAAGCACTCTCAACGGAGTACTCTCCTTAGGCCCCCAAAAGAATGTTAGGAGGGACACTTAGACAAACTCTTGACCATCTTTGCCTCTGCCCTCTATGCCCAGCCTATGTACCTGGCATAAGCACACATCCCTGAGATGGTTCTGCATGAGAGCTCAGAGGCAATAAGTGATGCTGTAGCTCAGGTTTCTGCAGGGCTGTGCTAGGGAGACTCTGGAGAGGCTGCTGTCTGGGCACAGAGATAAGCTATGGGAAGAGAATGGGATGGGAAAGATGCCAGGCCGAGAGGTCAGTGGAGCAGCAGAGAACATGGCCTGCAACTAGCCAAGGAGGACATGGCCTATGAGCTCTACAGTGTTGAGTGGGAATTCAGCCCAAGTGGAGACAGAAGGCAGTCAAGGACAGGCCACCAAGGCTTTGGGACATGTGGAAGAACTTGGGTTCCCTCCTGAAGGGAGGGTGGGGAGAGTCACTCATCAGAGGATTAAAACTTGATGTCTGAGTTTCCATCATGGTAGTGACCGAGTTAATGGCATACTCTGTCCAGATCCCTTGAAGTGTGATTCTGAAACTAGATCTGAGCTGAGGAAATGGCTCAGAGGGTAAAACACGCAAGCCATGCAAAGTGAGGACTTGAGTCCCCAATAGCCCATTTAAAGCTGGGCAGGATAGTACACATATCTGTAACTCCAGTGTTCCTGGAGGGAGGATGGGAGGCAGAGGCAGGAGTGGCCACAGAAGCTAAAACTAGCCCAGAATATGAAGCAGAGAGACTCTGCCTCAAACAGGGTAGAAGGCGAGGACCAACACTGGAGGTTGTTCTCTGTCATCCACTCACACACCATGGCATGCATGTATGTATTTATCCCCCCCCCTCTCTCTCTCTCTCTGTCTCTCCCTCCCCTCCCTCCCTCCCTCCCTCCATCCTCCTCTCCTCTCTCCTCTCCTCTCTCTCTCTCTCTCTCTCTCTCTCTCTCTCTCTGTCTCTCTCTCCCTCCCTCCCTGTCCCTCCCTCCCTCCATACTCTTTCCTTTCTCCTTTCTCCTCTCTCATCTCTCTCTCTCACACACACACATGTACACACACCATGATATGTATGTACCCACATTCACACACATGCACTCTCTCTCTTACATATGCCCCATTGCAAGCAATAACCTCCCACTCTCTTACATACACACACACATGCCATGGCGTGCATATATCCACACTCACAATGGCATGCATGTATGCACACTCACACATCTATACACTAACACACACACACACATTCATATGCAGTCACATACTAACACACTCACACACACTCATTCATACTCACACACATGTATTCATACAGGCACACACACACACAAAGATAGATACATGTTTTAAAGGAAACAGACTCTCAGGTGAACAAGAAGCAGAGGGGGAGGCCTGGAGCAAAGCCTGCTGGCCTGCGAACCATTTCTTCTGCAATGCTTTCTGTGTGGTCCTGAGTGTGTCTGCCACAGTCACAGGTGGTTCCACGCTTCCGGGAAGCAACTGGTTGTGTGAGAAGATGTCCACCTCCTCAGGCGGCACAGTCCCCAGGTGCAAACCATGAAGAGGGTTGGTCAACACCTGTGGCACCAGACATTCAGGTTCTTCAGCAGCCTTGGTCATGTGGAAGGGACCCTGTGACTCACAGGACCCGGGCACTTGCAGTGTGTGACTCCTGTGTTTGAAGTCCCCAATTTCCTTATCTCTTACAAATACAAGGTGTTTATCTTTAGATCAACCTGAGAATAACTAATATTTTGGAAACTGAGGATTTTGCAATATGCAATGAGACACCATATATTTGCCTCCTAGCCTGGGAAGCTCCCAAGACTGAAAGCCTTTGCCCCAAAGACTTGTCAAAGCAAAAGAATTAGTTGCCAATTTTGTACTTGATCTTAAGGGTAAGGTGCAAGTCTGTGATTTCAGTACTAGAGGCTGAGGAAGGAAGATCCATGAGATTGTGTCCAGTTTGGAATACACAGCAACATGGGAATGGAGGGAGGAAGGGAGGGAGGGAGGGACAGAGGGAGGGAGGGAGGAAAGGATAGAGAAAGGAAGAGAAAGAGGGAAGCAGGGGAAGGGGACAGAAGGAGAGAGGAGGGGAGGAAAGGGAAGAGAACTATAGAAGGAAAAGAAAGGACAAGAAAGGAACATAAGCCCCTTAAAAAAACAAAAAAACAAAAAACTAAACCCCTCCTCAGTCCTGAAAGAATCCAGCTGAACAACAGGCATACAGCCTGCTGCTATTAGAGAGCCAGAAGGCTTTCAGAGGGTGAACTCTCCTTTTTAACTTCCAAAGGTTAGATGTGAGGACAACACTCTCATGACCCCTCTCTATCTACCAGGACAGCAAAGTCCAGCTTAGGCTGCCAGGGTGCTCACTTTGATCTGGGGGGGGGGAGGCACCGACTAACCAGTCTGCACATCTGCCTGAAAAGCTTCCAGTTAACTGAAGAAGTGACAGAAAACAGGGACCATAAATAAAGTTAAATGCCCCAAAGAAAACGTTGCCCCAAGCCGGCTGTGTTCTGCCCCACACAGTAACTCTATTTCTCAAGGCACAGCCAAAAGGCTCAGCTCCGTCTTTCTAGTTTTGTCTGATTTGCTGAAAACACATTCCAGATAGGGGCCCCAGACCCTTGTCTCCTGCAATACTAATCAAAAGATTTAAAGTTTCACAAAACACAGACCATACCAGAGTAGAGTCTCAATAAAATAAAATAAAATAAGCCAGGCATACGTGGGGGGTGGGGAGTGATCTGAGCCAGCTGTTAGCTGAATGCATGGACCTAGCCTGGTGTCTTCCCTTAGAAATATTTTTAAGTGGATATTTGATAATAATTCCCATAATAAATGCATGTCTATTTAACTTGATGAAATCTTAATGAAATAAAGTGATTTTATCTCCAATAAATCTGTGAGTTCCATGAATGATGGCTGAGCCACCTGGAGCCTCCCAGTTTCTTGCATCTCAGAGTAAAGACTCACATAGACTTCCCCAGGGTATGTCCCATGGGCTTCAAGCCACACCTTGAAGAACTGACAGCATTCAGGACCTTTGACTTTTTAAATAATACTACCAAAGAACCAATCAAAGCACTAGTTTGTCACAGCAAGCATCTGTATAGCCCACCCCAGTCAAAGACCTTTTCTCCTATTGGGACAATTATGGTAGTCTTTTGAGAAATGGTTTCTTTGCTGGCACCACCAAACACATGTACCAGTGGATACAATTCCAAGCCTGCATCCAATAGGTCAGAGTCTCACATTTGCCAATCAGAGAGCACACTTGCTTTGCATGTGCAGTGATGGATTTAGGGTATGAGAACTATTGCATTCAAAGGTAATGGCAATCAATATTTTTAAGGAGAAAACCTTAGTCACTCATAGTGCTACTGGGCTTGATCCCAGACCAAAGTGAGGCATGAGTAGCTCGCTGGCTTGTTGCCCGGGAGATAAGAATCTTCTGAGAATGGAGCTCCCCAGCAAAGGGGGAAACTGGGTCCTGAGGTCATTATATGAGGTCATAGGTCAAGCACACGTGACATGACATATTCTTGCACTTTCCAGTTGTGCATCTCAACAAATTTTCTTTGCATGTGTAAGCCAACATAATAGAAATTTTGTATGACTTGTGAAAAAGGGAACTCTTGGCTGTATAAAAGTATATAGAGGTAAGGAATGTTGTTAACACAACCCTGGGCAATACATCAAGAGAAACCCCAAACAGGAAAGTATCTAAGTGCACAGCCATACATAGTCTCTCAGCAATAATGTATCTCAATGTAATGGGCTCTTTCAGTATCTACCATGATCCTGAATGAATGCCAACTCTTCTTATTAATCAATAACCCTAATATAAAAGAGCAGATAATATAAAATGGAAGGTTGGAAGGTTTATTCTAAAGGAACAAAATGAAGGTACTAACAATTTATTACGGGACCAATGGGACAGAAGGCATACTATTTAAAATCAAGTCATTGGGTTTTAAGGTAAATGATAGTGAAAAGACCCAACAAAATATATAAAACTTTCTAAAAAAAAAAACAGTTGCTAAATTAAATAAAGATACAGAAGCAACACAAATCCAGCAGCTTTAGAGAGAATTCAACCCTTGAAGATAAAAGACACACTACATGGTTTCTATTTAATATGCCTTTTCCTTATCAACTAAGTGTTGGGAGTTTTATGCAAAGTACAATAATCACAAATTAATTATCTAAAATGAATAGACTTCAAAGGTAGACTTCTGAGCAGGCAGGACACCTGAAAATTGAGAAGTGAGATCAGAGAAAGACTGAAGGGAATCATCCAGATATGCAAACACATTTCTGTCCAATCCTGACACTAAGACAAGGCCCAGAGGCCAAAAAGGATGAGCAGAGATCTCAGCTGATGGTCATGGCAGGGGAACTGGAGCCTTGAATCTAGATCCTGCCACATTACAATAACTTGATGACCATTTCAGGTTTCTTACTGACATTTCATAAAGGCCATCCTTATGAATAAAGACCATGCCCGAGAGTGAAGGATTCACCATTGGATACAACCAAAGTGAATACCACTTAACAAATTACAAAACCAAGCCTCCTTCACAAAGTCCACAGCGATTAGTAATTTAACAACCATCAGAGAAAAGGCTACAGTCTTTAAAGGAGGGTAACAGAATCTCAGCTTTCTACAGTAGATTACATGTATTACAGTACCTTATAGGCTGTGGTCCTGGTAGTTCAACAATGGCTGTCTACCAACAGAAGTTCCAAGAATCCAGTAGTTGTTCAGTCCATGAGGCTGGATGTCTCAACTGCTCTTCAGTCTATACCAGAATCCCAAAGAAGTAAACTCTACTGTTAATGAAGGAATGGACTTGACAGCAAGAGCAAGCAGGCAAAGAGCAAAAGCTTCTTTCTTCCACATCCTTTAGAGAGGCTGCAACCAGAAGGTGTGACCCAGATTAAGGGTGCATCTTCCCACTTCAAATGATTTAATTAAGAAAAATATCTCTCATAGGTGTACCAAGGCACTTGTGTTTTAGTTAATTCCAGATGTAGCCAAGTTGACAGCCAAGAATAACCATCACACATAGGTAAATGACAGGAAACAGGAACGTTAGGCATGGGCTATGTGACTTTTAGTGAGGGCTGATATATTAATCTGTGCTACATCCTAACAAATGGAACACTACATAGCTATGAAAAGGAATGAGGTTGATGAATATATGCTATGAGAACAAAACCACCTATATAAAGTTTCCATAAGAAAGACAGGGTGAACAATACAGTAGACATGCATTTTGTGTGCCTTGGCAGTGTGGAAAGTGTACATGTGTACAAGCGTGCAAAAAACTGCTCTGGAAGGCTTTGTCTTAAAAGTGACTGATCACATGAGGTAGACAGATGGCTCAGCAGTTAAGAACTCTTGCTGATCTTGTAGAGGACCCCAGGTTTGGCTGCTATACACATATTTACACAAGTATTATACACATCCATGGCATTACTTATGTGAATCTAATATAAATTTACAATATAAACTATTAAATATGAATATACATTATTGATTTTTATATATATATAGTCTACATGACCAACCTGGGTTAATAACTATTCTTCAACTGGAGTATGTACATATATAATCTGTACTCTACATTTTATACTTATATTGAGAGAGAATTTATCAGTTCATGAAGTTAAAAGTAGATAACTAAAAACTATCTTGCACAACAGAGTATCTAAGATGAAAGGTCATGGTCCAGCCTCCAACTTCTCACCCACACCCCTACAAAGCCAAGACATTTGGCACCCATGCTCTACTGTGGTCCAGAGAAGCATATACAAAGAGGCTGCCTTGTGGGTCACATGGAAGGCAAAAGGCTGGGCCTACGATCTCTGCTGTGTACACAAAACAATCACACATCTCTGATTCAGGTTTGTTGAATGTTCTCAAGTCCCAAGAGGGGGAAAAAAGAGTCAAAAATAGCTCAGTGCTTTGGAAGCTGTTAGCACAAGGCCCTCTCTGGCATACTTGTTTTTTCAACATTCAATGAACAAAAAGGCTTACTGTTTCGACCACCAAGAGTAAGCCAAGTTTTCAGAAATGCAGTCACACTTCTGGCTGACGTCAGGACATTTTCCAACCCGGCTTTCACAGGCAGACGTCGGGGTGGTCTGCCCGACCTCCCACAGGCCCCTTGGTGCCAACAGTTGTGTTTGTAAACTTGAGCATAATCATGAAGCTTGTATACTTGTGAAAAGTTAGATGTCCAGGATGCTTGGTGACAAGGGAGACACAAAGGTGCGTGCACAGCCTTCTCTTGCTAAGGAAACACTGAATCTCAGGATGGAACAGTCTTTGTAAACAGATCTCTGAGTCTTTACGGAGAAGCAGAGCCAACCCGAGGCTCCTGCCACAGAAATTCAAGATTGATTTATTTCCACTGGGCGGATTAAAATATACAGTGTTTTCATGGGGATGACTGGACTTCATAAATTTATCACTGCCTGGCCATGTGCAGCTTTTGATCCTTCCTGCTGGGCTTGGTTGGAGCTGGGAGTGCTCAGTTGCTGCTGTGACAAGTAAGTGTGTCTTTATCCATCTTCCTACATGTTGAACTTGGCTGTCCCCATCAGAGAGAGGAGGCAATGCCAGCTCTTGAGGAAGGTAAGCTTTTGCTATTTTAAAGTAGAGCTGCCCGGGGCTCACAGACCACACAGCTCCAGCCTGAAAGGCAGGCTGGCTCCCATGTTTGTCTTTCCCTCCATCCATCCAGGGTACATTCCTCTGGCTGGCCTGCCTGGGTCAGGATCCCATTTGTTCCACCATAGTCCATTAATGTCCCACTCAAAGAAGACTCTGTCCTGTAAGACAGAAGTACTGCTCAGTATGGCCCACATAATTCACCTAAGTGCAAGAAATAGCAACGGAGTTGGCTACAGAATGGCAAGGCATTGGGACCAGGACCACAAGAGAAGACCACATTGCTGACTTTGAGATGCTTATAATTGGAGAGCACACAGGCAACCCATCTCCAAAGTGGGCAGTGTATGAACAGAGACCTGGCCATGAAGTGGGGTATGAACATTGACCCACTAGGTCACCAAGAGCTGGATGCTGTACCTCCTGAGGAGCTAGAAAGTGAACTGGGGTTTAGAAGCTGCATACGAATATAGCAATGGGTAGATGACAGGCCATCATCTCCCAGGAGAAAAGGAAAGTGTGAGTAGACGTGTCAGAGAGTACAGCAGAAGGAATTGCTATTGGGAAGCAAAAGGTGGGAACAAGAGACACTGGCTATATTTGGCAGCTTGTGTTGCACTGTTCATGAACTTTAAAGGGGAATTACGATGCCATTCAGCCTTACTCTGTTTTATAGATGAAGAATCTTGAAGTACACAAATACTGATTGGCACTGGTTCTATAGATATTTCCTAGCGGCAGCCAAAGTCCAGGCCTGCAGAGGAACATGAAGGCCCCGTTCTTCTCCCTGGGTATCAGTTACTAAGCACAGTCACACATAGAGACTTTCTGATTATCCTAAGAGAATTGAAGAGATCATACCTTGCTTTCTGTGAGCCATAAAAGAATCAGAAATTATCTTGGTGACAAAGAGTGGCCACAGGGGCCAGTAGGGACAGTCTTGGTAAGACTATGTCCAGTAGGACCTGGGATGCAATAAGGGGAGGAGGCTGAAGAAGGATGGCCAAGATCTGCTGGGATCCAGCAGAAGGGGTAGCATAGCAATAAAAAGAAGCTGAATCACAATAGAGACAGAGCAGTGAAAAGCAGGTGGGAAAGAAGTGGGAGAGATAGACCACATTGTATCCAGGTGAGAACACTGGAACTCAGATTTAAATGAAGTTACAGTAGGTTGTTCAGCAATTAATTAGGCATTTTTAGAAAGAATTGACCAGTCCCCATTGCCCCCCCCCATCCCCACACCCTCAATACCTTTTTTACCATTCACTATCTGTGCACTGGCCATCCAGGGCCTAGTGATATCAAATTGATGGCATATTGCCTGTGCCCATCTATAGCTCATGTTATCATGACAGAGACATGGTAGAGAAGGTAAATGTACAGCATCAATGCTAGGCCTCGGTGAACCTGCTGACAGATTGAGCAAGCTAAGAGCCCAGAAGTCACGGAATGGCTTAGGGGATTTTCTGAGTAGAGTTGCTAAGGAAGGACCCTGAGAAAGCTACATTAGAGACATGAACAAAATGAGATTGAAGTGCTCCAAATACCAAATGATAAGAAAGTAGTTCAAGGATTAGAAATAAAGGCCATCAGGCAAGAATAGGGAACACTCCCAGACAGATAGAATCAGAGGCTTGGAAGCTCTACATTTTGCTTTGTAATCAGGCTCAAATGATGACTCACACAAAACAAAACGAAACGAAACAAAACAAAACAAAACAAAACAAAACACAAAAACAAACAAACAAACAAAAAAATCCTAATCTTTGCTACTTCGGAAAACAAAGAGAAGCGCGCGCACACACACACACACAGGAAATGAACATTTAATCTCACTTGTGAACACTTACCCAAATCTTAAGTAAACAACTACAAACATGATGGAATGAATAATCTTTGTTATGTTCTGTTTATGTCAGAATTGGAATGGTGGTTTAATATTGGTACATGTATGGATACAATCAGGCATATGAATAAACCAGATAACCAACACGGGTCAGCAAGATGGCTCAGTCATAAAACTGTTTGCTCCCCATGCTTGAGGACATGTATTCAATCCCCAGAATACATACAAAGGTAGAAAGAGAAGCAACTTCACAAAGTTGTCTTCTGACCTCCACACATACACCAAAGCACACATATGCCCACATACATACATCATGCACACACACAATAATAATTATAACAAATAAAATTTTTTAAATAAATAACACTGTGCAACTGACTCTAAAAGGTGCTGATTAGCCAATCAACAAAATGCTATTGTTGATTTTATAAGGGGAAAAAACTTACAATAAACACAATGCAATGTTATTATAATAAAGGTAATCTGTCTTAAACCAATAGCACACACTTCTTTCGTTGGAAATCCTGAACCACAACAAAGCAAACTAAAAATACTCAATGCTCCCTTTGATCAATTTATGCTTGAAGCTATGTTTTAAAACCACCAAGGGATGATACATTACTTCTAATTGTCACAAAATTAAACAGTGCTGAAGGGAAATCTCCAATGCTGCTGGAATTGTAGTCGCCACACCTTTGCCCCTGAAATACCATTTGCTGCTGAATTTCTAGAACTTTAAAAACATTCAGGACTTGTGCCTGTGTCTTAGTTATGTTTCTTGTTGCTGTGACAAGGAACCATGAGAAGAAGAAGAAGAAGAAGAAGAAGAAGAAGAAGAAGAAGAAGAAGAAGAAGAAGAAGAAGAAGAAGAAGAAGAAGAAGAAGAACCAATTCAAGGGAGAGAGGGTCTATTGCATCTCACAGTTCAGGAGGACAGCCTGCAGTGGTGGGAAGGTCCTGTTAGCAGGAATTTGAGGCAACTGGTCACACTGTATCCACAGTCAGGAAGCAGTGGGGGACTAAGATTTGTGCCCAGTTCACTTGTAATTTTGTAACCCAAGGAATGGTGCCAGCTACAATGGGCAGGCCGACTTTCCTCAATCTAATCAAAATCATCCCCTATGGACATTTCCAAAGGCTCTACATCTAGAGTCACTCTAGATCTCACCACATTGACATTTTCCATTACAGCCTGTGTAATTTCATCTTTAGTCATTGTATCACAAGGTTTGCAGATAAATATTTATACATTTTTATATCAATTTTACTATTTTAAACAGGAGGAGCAATTTAAGCTTCAAGTGAGATGAAGATGATGAGATAAATTATGTTGGATTAGAGACTACAATGCATTATTTATCAATCTTGTTTTTAATTATTATAATAATATAGATGAGTGCTCACAGAACAGTGTGGAAAATAATGATGATAGGAAGTTCAATGCAGTGGTTGTTTACAAAGTTTATTTTTCAAATTATATAAACTATACCTGTACAGAAAAAGGAAAGTAAACACCCAAATGCTGCTATCCCTCTGGTGGGAGTGTGATGGTTAGGGTTAATTGTTGATTACACAGTCTGTAATCACCTGGACAGAGTCTCCATGAAGGGTTGTCTAGATTGGGTTGGCCTATGAACATGCCTTTGGAGTATTATCTCTAGTAAGTTCATTGAGATGAGAAAATTGCCCACTGAGGGTTGCTCCATTCCCTAGACAGAGCTCCTGGACTGTGCAAATGTCAAGAAGGAGCTAAACAGCAGCATGCACCTATTAATGAGTTTCTTCTTCTGACTGTGGATTTAATCTGACCAGCTGCTATCAGGCTCCTAAGACCGTTTCTTCAGCACCACTGTAACCCAGAGCTGTGAGTGGAAACAGTCTCCTTTACACTGCTTTTGTCAGAGCATTGTATCACATGAGCAAAGACACGAAAGAAATGATTGCAACCAAGGGACCTTCTGTATTCAACCATGGTCTTCGTTTTCTAAGTGCTTCATGATGCCTACTTTTTCTTTTACCTTCAGATAATAGGATTTAGAGTAAAGGAGCCACTCCCAGATGGTGAGAAGCTTTTTGGCACAGATAGTAGTGGGGTTCTCAGAACATCCCATAAATCCACTGTGAAATCCACCCAAGGTCAAGGTAAGTAACCCACCTCCCACAGCACTAGAAGCTGTTATTTTGACTTCTGTACTTGTCAGTCAGTTTACACTAGCCGTGAAAAGGGGAATACATGGGATGTCATCTAATCCCCAGAGGCCTGCACTCAGTGAAGGGAAGCCCACACTGAGGACAGTTGCTTCCTTTCCCTACAATCAGGTCACCCTGACAGAGCATTGTTGAGGGCTTCTTGGCAATGTGTGTGTGTGTGGCAGTGTGTGTGGTGGTGCTGGTGGTGTGTATGTGGTGGTAGTATATGTGTGTGGTGGTGGTGGTGTATGTGGTTATGGTGTGTGTATGGTTATGGTGTATGTGTGGTTGTGGTGTGTGTGTAGTGGTGGTGTATGTGTGGTGTTTGTGTGTGTGTGTGTGTGTGTGTGTGTGTGTGTGTTTATGATTTGTGTGGTGGTGGTGGTGGGGTTAAGTGAACACAAACTGTTGGGCAGGGTGTGAGCTGCTTAGGTGTCTTAATTAGGGTTTCTATTGCTGTGAAAGGACACCAGGACCATGGCAACTCTTCTAAAGAAAAACATTTCATTGGGGCTGACTTATAGTTTCAGAGTCTTAGTCCTTTACCGTCATGGTGGGAAAGTGTGCAGGTGGACAGTGCAGGAGAGGGAGCTGGGAGTTCTGCTGGATTCACAGGCAGCAGGCAGAGAGTTGGCTTGTGCTTCTGAGACCTCAGAGTCAAACCCCCCAGTGACACACTTCCTCTAGCAAAGCCACACCTACTCCGACAAGGTCTCCCCTCCTAATAGTGTCATTCTTTATGGACTAAGCATTCAAACATCTGTCTGTGGGAGTCGAACCTATCCTAACCACCACAGAAGGGTTGCAGTTTTGCCTGGTTTGGTGAAGGTATACCACACACTTCCACACTACTGCCTTTGAGGGCTCCCTGGATCCTAGCAATAAGTAACCAGAACGTTTCCTTAGACTTCTCTCCCAGCGGTTCTGGAGTAGTCTGGACTGGATCTGCATAGGAGAACTGAAAACCAACCGCACCAGGAGACTCCTTGCTAGAGTCATCCAACAGCCATACCAGTGAAACATCAGACCTCCTGTAACATGGTCTAACTTCTCTCTGCTGGTTCCACATCCATATCTCTTGAGTCATATGGTGTATTGAGGAGTCAAAAATATCAACACAGTGCCCGGCTCCTGCCTAGCGCTTCACCTCCCTGTCAGCAAAGGCATTTTCAGCACGGCCACCACCCTCCTGAACTGCATTTCACAAGGGAGCATGGCCAATGGCCCACACCTAGCCCAAGGCTTCTGGAGAGGTGATGTACATCTTATCAACCTCCCACCTTTGCTCAGTGCCTTTCAAGGATCCAGCGCATCCAGATACTCAGGAACTTAGGCTGGGGGTGTAGCTCAATTGGTAGACTGTTTGCCTGATGCGGTAGTTTGGACTCTGGCATTGGAATGCTTGGTTCTCAATTGGTGGTCCCTTTTCTGAGGCTGAGAAGATGTGGATGAAGTATGTCACTGGGGGTGGATTTGGAGGGCTTAAAGAGTTGCTTCTCTTTACTTCCTGTTTGCAGTTCAATTGTGAACTCTTAGTTGCTGCTCCAGCCACTATATCAGCCTGCTGCGGTGCTCCCACCATGATGGTGATGGACTCTTATCCCTTTAGAACTCTAAGTCCCAAACAACCTTCTATAAGGTTGCCTTGTTAATAATATTTTATCACAGCAAAGGAAAAACAACTAAGACACCTGACATGCACAAAGCCCCATGTTTCATCCATAGCACATGCCACATACCAGCACATACATAACACAAACCAGATATGGTGGACCATTTTAAACTCAGCACTTAGGAAGTATAGGCAAGGAGATCAAAAGTTTAAGGCCAACTTTGGCCTATCTCAAAAATAAAAATAAAAAGATAGTTATTCTGGGATTATTAAAACAATTAAATGGATGATTAAAAGAAAAAAAATGATGCCTCCATTCATCTAGTGATCAGGCTAAATGAAAGTTGGGGTCATCTCATGGAGTCATGTACTTTTTCTTAGGCTCTACCCAAATAGCTAGGTGACCTGGGGCTTTGTCTGGGGTTGGTTGCCTTGAACAAGGTCCAGTGTCTCTTTGATCCTCCGGAAGGATGTTCTCCATTTGGAGTCATGGCCTCTTGGGCTACATTCCCCCTGTACTATCTCTACTGGAAATGCCCTACAGCTGGACAGTAGACTTCAGAGTCTTTGCAGCTGGGCATGCAAGAGCTGTCTGCAAACAAGAGAGGTTTAAAATAAATAGTAACTTCAATATGAGCCCCATCTTGATGAGAAGTCTGCACAGCATCCGACACTCTGTGAATGCTCACCACTGCAAAGGGAGTGTGACTTCCAGATCTCTAAAAGAGGCAAAGGCCCCCAGGCCACTTGCTCTATAAGTGTTACTCAGAAGTGGTGGCCCAGACTGCCTGGGACCACAGAGTCCAAGAAACAGATGTTTTACTGCAGCCACTACAAAGTCGTGCTGGCTGGATGTCCAAGACTGGCCAACATGCCTTCTTTCCAGATGGTCACTAATGCTTCACAAGAGCAACTAACAGTGTGTGTGTGTGTGTGTGTGTGTGTGTGTGTGTGTGTGTGTGTGCACATGCAGGTGGAAGGAGCCCAGAGATCAACATTGAGTTTCTTCCTTCATTGTCCTTTTTTGAGACTGAGTTTCTTGCTGAACTGGGAGCTTGTCCTTTCAGTGCACTCTCAGGGTCTCTTTGCTTCTATTCTGACCCCAAGCACCAAGGTTACAGGTGCATGCTGCTATGTCTAGCTTTTACGTGGGTGCTTGGAGATCCAAAATCAGTTCCTTTGCTCACAAAGCAAATCAATGAACCATCTCCCCAGTCCAAGGGTTGATTTGTCAGAAAAACTGAAGCCTAGATTTTTCCCTGCACTCACCAAAATCATTTCAACAGAGTATAAGCCTCTGATGCCCATGAATGCCATCTAGCTAGCCTCATGGCAATCTTCCTTGATTTCATAGGCAGGTGTTTCTTGGCCACCCCAAGTAGAAGCTAAACATCAATTTGTACTGGTGAATTGGGAAGACCAGTAGGACTTATCCTACGATAATGGAGTGTAGCATGATAATGTCCCATTTCTTTACCTTCTCTGGTCTTTGAGAAATGGAGCTTTCTTCACAGGCACCCCACATATCACACTATTTCTCTCACATATCAACATACAGCCATCCTATACTTATTATCTTGGTTTCTCAAATGCAGCAGGATCTCAATCTTGGGCTACAGGATCCTCCACAGTGGGGTGTGTCTTCTGTATTGTGGAGCATTCAGAAGCCTCACTGGCCTCCACTCAATAGGTACCAGGGGCATCTCTCCTCTCCACCAGTGTGAGCATCTCATGATGTGGCCAAGAGTCTCAGGGAAGAAGTTTCCTTCACTTGTAAACCATCAAATCTTTAGCTGTAGAAAGGTTAGCAGAAAGTTAGCAAAAGGCATTTCTTCTAAGTCTTGGTGACAAGAGACAGTAGAAGTTGACTAAGAAAGTTCCTATTGAGCTTGCCACTAGCTAACCATAGAGGCTTGGCATATCTGACAGACATTTCTGTGAAGGACTGGATCACCTTGTCTTGGCAAGGTTTGCAGTCACTCTTATTGGTGTCCCATTTGTAGAAATGTTCATCTACATTCTAGTTTGTTATTTATTTCCTGGATTATACAGATCAAAGAACATAAATCACTGGCAAAAGCCCAAGGATTCACCTGAATAAGAATACTCTTTAAAGGAGCCAGCAGTGTTCCATGGAGTGGTGGAGAGTTTAAGACAGTCCAGGGGACCACCTGACCCCATCTTCCTGTCTTCCAGGAGCAGGGCTTTCAGTGGGTGATGGTGCCAGAGAGTACTTCTGCTCTCCTGCCTTTCCTGTCACTGCCACTTCTGCCCCACCTGTCTGCCTCCATTATGTCAGAGTGAGGACAGAAAAGGACAGAGTTTAGACTACACAAGTGTAGCTTATCACAAGTAAAGGGAATTACAGAGACTCCTGATTTCTGAGACCCCTGCACATCTCACTCATAGACCCTAAACATCCTACCTGAAAGTGATTCCAGGTATATTTTCCTGTTCCTCCATGGACCTTTGGCTTCCTAAGGGTGAGAACTTCACCTTGTCCATATCATTCTTCTTCAGACTTAGCACAGAGCCTGGCCCATGTTGGATTTTAATAATAATTGGTATGACAAAACAATAACAAAAAACTTATTCAAAGCCCTAAATCCTAACTGATGGGGACTAGAAGATTACTCTCATTTAGCAGAAGGGGGAACTAATGTTTTGGGAATTAAATGATCTTCTCGAGTCTCTTGACCTGACAGAGACAGACTACCAAGTCCTGGCCCACACTATTCAGACAAAGCCCCTTGATGCCCAGTAGCCCCAGATACTGATTGCACATGTGCTGATTAAATGGCAGGAGGAACAGTGACTGTTCCCAACTTCTTGTCAGTCAGGGAGTGCTTGCAGGACTGTGGTGACCACCAGGTGACCTGGCCAGCCCATCAGTGGGAAATGTGGGTATTCCGATGCTATTGCCTTTTCTGCTTCATAGCACATACATGGAGGGGAACCGGAAATGTTTTCCTTAGCACTTAGCATTTTTTCCCTTTATATAGAAATCAAAAGGCACCTCCTTGACCTCACCCTGGGCATGGACCAGTGACTGTGCCAGTCAGACTGCTCATAGCTGTGAGTTAAGGAAAAGTGAAATTGAAATAGAGAAAAACAAAGCAAAAGCAAACAATAAAACAATCAATCTCTGGCCAGCTTGCTTAGCTCCTTTTCCTGTGGCTGTGATAAAAGTGCTCTGACAAAGACAGCTTAAGGGAGAAGCACACTATTGGGCTCACAGGTCCAGGTTACAGTCTGTCTTGGCAGGGAGTTTTCAGTAGCAGGGGCTTGAGAGAACTGTGCCTTTACACCCATAGTCCAGAGCAGAGAGCATCAGAACACACGCCAGTTCTCAGCCCCATTTTATTCAGAATGGGGATGCCCACAGGGACAGGTCCTCCTACATCAATGAACATAATTGAGGTCATCCCTTACAGTCATTCTCAGAGGTTCCTAGTGACTCCAGACTGTTGGTGATTAAAACTCACCACCACACTGGTGTTGGGTCAGTTTATCACAGCAAGTGTATATTATGAAAACACAGCAAGGTTTATAGATGGTCTCTGTTCAGATCCTGTCCCTGGCCTTTAGTATACCAGGACACACAGGGAAAGACACAAATGCAAGCTAAGTTTGTACAAGCCAATGGTGAGTGGGTTATCAAGACCCAACAAGCCAGTGAAGCGAGCAATGACTTGATTCTTCCCCAAAAGGCTAGGAACTGCATCCAGGGAAGGTTGGATGTAAATTAAGCCTGAAGAAATGATGGAGGTGTAACCAGAAGTGATGCCAAGAGCAGGCAACTCAGGAGCCAAACCATAATGATGGCAATGGTGGGGAACCCAAGGGAACACTGGCCTGGGAGTGAGGGGTGCTGAAAGACAGGCCAGAGAACCTCAAGAACACATGCTACTCCATTCGCTGGAAACAGGAGACCAACTCTGTCTAAAGAAAATAGCTTGGGAGAATGCCTAGTGCTCTAACCAGTGGTCCATTATCTGGACAGGCGTTTCCAGGTTCTTGTCATCTTAATCAATGGAGAAGAACATGGAGAAGATTGTAAAGTAGCAAGGAAACTATTCAAAGCAAATAAATAGTACAGAACACAACTATCCTGTCAGGAGTGACAGGGGCCACATAGGTGAGAGTACTCAAGGGCCCCAGGTTATTGCTTGGGGCTTCTCTTATGGTGTCTGGAAAGGAAGGAGGGAATGTTGCAAAAAAAGAATAACTGAGTGGCTCTCTATTTTAATTGACAGGTGGGTTATATAACCTTTTCTCTACTGGGCATGTCTCTTCCCAAAATGCATCTGGTTTTGATCTATACCTGCCCAGTTATATACAGACATAAGGTGCTGAACAAGGGAAATCTCCCTAAAGGTATCCTTAGGCAACAGTTTGCCTTAGTGCATATGTACACAAAACTAGTTTAGGCCAGATTGGACTTAAATATATTGGACAATGCATTTGAATAGAAAACTGTCAGTGCTTAATTATCACCAGGGAGGAGATATGTATTCAATTGTTCGGAATGGAGTGTTCTCATAGCTTGGTGTAGGTAGAGTCCTAGTTTGCCAGCATTGTTAAGAGGGAGGTGTGTACATGGTACATGCAGATGTGGGGCCTAGGTTGCCAAGGGCATTGTTAGGAGAAGGGCATATATATATGTATATATATATATGGTGCGTCCAGATGTGGGTCCTAGGTTATCAAATGAAGAATAAGAATTATATTGTATATACAGTCCAAACCAAGCACAGTCCCCAGGTTGCTATGCTACTTATTCCTATGCTTGTCTGCTTCAGTTGTTCTAGCTTGTGTGGTACCTAGGGACACCGTGTTCACTTGGAAGGACCCTGGGAAGCTCTGGTAAGATCCTGGGAATTGAGGCAGGGAAAGGAAGGTCTGACACATGCCATGTTTGTGAGTAGGTCACCTGGGGAACTGGGTTTCCCATCAGCCATCAGGCATGTGTAGGAGCCACTAGAACTGACTCCGAAGAACCAGGTATGTTTGTTTCTTTTCCTGGACATGAATTCAACACCATTCGCCAGTAACTTGGATCCAACTACATCAGCAATGTTCACAGCCCTGAAATAGGCATGGAAAATGAATTCAGGGGTCACCTGTTTTCATTTTCTGAGAGTTGATGCCCTATTCTTGCCTGTGTGCCTGCCAAGGACCTCTGGGATTCAACATTGTCCAGGACACTCGGAGAGCTGCTGATTCCTGACATTCATCAATGTTTCCTATCTAGCATCACAGTCGGCCTACAGTAGGACAGACACATGCCAAATACAGAACACTTTTGAGTGGGTGCCTCTGTGACTTTCAGCGGAAACCATTAGCAAGCATGTAAGGAAACAGAAGGGCTCTGGTCATGGCTAATACATGGCACACATCTGCCCTATCATCTGCTTCTCATCCCCACAGTATGCATAGGTCTCTAAGGGCTGGTCACCAATCTCTCAGATTTAGTGATTTCCATAGTGTGTCTCTCAAGAAGTTCATATAGGGATATTTTCTCTTCACATCCACTCCAGGAAGACAGAAAACTCCTCAGCATCTCATCCATTAGAAAGATATCAGACCCCTTCTCTCACTTATAGGACAAATACCTTACATGACAAGTTCATCCCTTTGTTTCTTAAAGTGTAGGGACTGGAAGATGATAACTAGCCTTGGGAAAGTAAGGGCCTACCTTCCCCATGGCACACACACTTGCTGGAGCTTTTAGTGAATGGGGTTTTACTGCCAAGCATATCTTCTCTGTGGCCTAGTATTGCCACCAAGGAGATTCCTGTGATGGGACTCTGACAATGCTTTGGCTTCCATTTTGATTTGACAAAGCATGATATAGTCTGTCCCCGTACAGCTCACAGGCTTGGAAGAATGAAATATTCTGTGTAAGTGCTTAGAGATTCTTGGAAGCAAGGCCTTGGGTGGAGATAAGGAACGTCTCACAGTCTGTTGCTGGTCTTTGGAGGGGCCAGTGTGAGGTAAGCCTGGGTTGGGGGACAGTAATGGGAGGACAGCCAATATATGTTCTTTGGTGAGGGCTGGGGCAGAAAAGATGAAATAAGAAAGACAGAGAGGGGAGAAAAACAGGATCTGCTGTTTTCTTCCTAGCTAGCCCTTCCCAAAGAAATGGACGATCATGTTCCCAGAGCCTCTATTCTCTGTAAAATCAGCCTTTTCCAGCTTGCGTTCGCAATTACTAAAAAACAATAGCGCCTTTACTCAGCTCTCCAAAAACAATCCTCCCATCTCACTATTGGCAAAAACAATGTCTTCATTGTAAATAAGTCCCCAGACTCCACAATGTTCCCTGATCCAGGAAAACACAGGAACATATTTTATAAGTGCTGCCTATTTCCAAACAAGGGACATTGTTTCATCACAGAAATGCTGTTTTTAAGGATCCTCCTGCAGAACAACCTAGACAGTGCTCTGGGGTGTGGATATGGAAGCAGTAGAGAAGTGAGAACTAAAGAAAATGCTGCAGGGGAGGAAGTGTATGGTCTGTTTGTCCATCTGCTTAACCCATCGCCCAAGCAAGGGTCTTACGGTGTGATTTTAACACTTTGTTCTAATTGAACAGGCCTGCTGGGGCCAGGGTGTCATATCTGGACAAATGTAGAGCCAGCCTGGAGAGTCAAGCAGGAGGCATATAGTTCTCAAACTCTCAGATTCCTAGAGACCAGGACTGCCAGGGCAGAAGACAGGGCACCTGGAATTAGGATCAAAGGGTGATGGTTCTTGGAGCACCAGCCTATATGGAGTAAAGTGACCTAAGAGAAGGTCACATGCAGAGTATTACCCTCTTAACTGTCAGGGTGGGCAGGGATTTGATTATACAATTGAGGATGTTTACTAACACACCACTACCCACTGGGGACCTCTAAGAAACAGGGTATAACATTCAGAGTAGAAAGGTATTTTCCAGCAACTAACACCTGTCAGTACCTCACCATCCCAGCCTACCATACAATGGGACAAGCAAACCCCAGCCATAGACCAACTTCAGATGAAGAGGTGTGTGAGTATTTTGCAGCTATAAGCTGTTATTGCCATGTGGACCAGGGACTTTGTGTGTGGGACGCATAGCCAGCATCTGCTGTGGGCCCCAACCACTCATGGGCTACATCACATAAAGCATCTCCTGCTGGACAAGGAGTGTATAAACTATAGTCCCATAGATGGGTGGGAAATTGCCTGTGCCTTAAGTATGGGGGTGGGAGGGATGCTGGGGAGGAAGCAATCTGAGCTGAAGGGACCATACCCTTGAAGGAAACATAAAGGAGCCACATAGTCAACGATTCTTTCATGAAGACGTATTCAACCCTCCACTTGGACCAGTGGTGCTCTCAGCATAGTCTGTTGTCCCAAACTCAGTGGCTGTAAACAATATGTTTGTTCATGGATCATGAACATGGAAACCAGGATCACCTATTCTGCCATCTGTTACTTCTCCAAGCACTTTTTCCCAGCCACTCACTGGAGAAGGGGGTCACAGAGCGTTAGTCTTGGTACACTTCTGCGGTAACTCAGTAGAGTTTGTAGCAGTTGGGGATGTTTGAACGGAGTGCTCAGTGTCTACCCTTGCTGTTCCCAGCAGCATTTAAGACTTCTGTTTGGATTACGTGCCTGCTATTCCCTCCCAAGCACACTGAATGAATGGAGCTTCTGATCTGAGTCAAGCCATGCAGTCCCTTCCCTTGTCTCATCTCTCAGTGTCACTAGAAGCAGAGATGGTGCTGGTTTTACTGGGCATTCTTGGCCTAAGGAAACCCTTGGGGCTTTGGCATATAGAGTTAGTGAACAGAGTACCACAAAGGGGTTAAATCTTTGGTATAAACCTTGTGACATGGCTTGAGCCCCCAGTCAAGCCAAATGTACTCTTGTCTAGTGACTTAAAAATAAACATAAATTGTCATGGGCTTAAGACACCTTGAATGGGGTTTTCCTCCACTCATACCATCAAAGAGCCTCCGCCAATGTCTGCCTTGCCATCCTTAGCTTCTAAAGTACCAATTGTTAAGTACCCTTAACATCAATGTTGAGGGATGAGCTGGGCTACTTGCACAGCCTGGGTAAGGTGGACTTGGCTGGCAATCTTCTAGCTTTGGAAGACCTTCGCTATAAACCACTACTTCAACCAGAAACCTGGTATCCACCATTGATCCCACATGACCCTGGGCTCCTCCCTATACTCATCAGTCATGATTGATGCAGTCTACTTCATCACAGCTCTCAGATCCAACCCCTGCACTCTTTTCTTTGTTTGCTCCCTAAGCCAAGCTCTCTTTATCTTTTGCGAGGGCTCCAACATAGTCTACCAGACTCCTGATCCATGCCTGCCTCTTCCAATCCAAAGCAGGTTACTCGGTCCCCATTGAGCTGGCTATATCACTTGAAACCACTGCAGGAGTTGTATCAAGTAATTTTCTGGCCCTAGGCATCATCTTCAGGCTTCTGAAACTGTACCAAGTTTTCTTCTGCTTTAAGCCTATATTAGGTCTTTGTTGAATTGACAAAGTACTACAAACCTAATAGCTTAAAATAATGCAAATTATATCTAAGCCTATAGATCCAAAATGCATGTGAGCCTCACCAGGTAAAATCCAGATGCCAGCAGGACTGAGATTCTTTCTGAACTCAACAGGAGAAAACTGTTTCCTCATCTTTCAATGTTTCAGAAATTCACTCTACACCAAGGGTTGTGTGCCTCTCCTCCAGTCTCAGATATCACATATTTGACCCTTCATCTGTCACTGCATCTTTCTCTGATAGTAGCTGGGGAATGTTCTCTACTTTTAAAGGTCCATCTTATCCGAATAGCAGAGGATGTCTATCATCCTAATCTGCAAAATCCCTTTTGCTATATAAATAAAGGTGTTCCCATGTTCCAAGAGCATAATTCTATAGGCCATAGATCCACGGTGTGGTGTTGTCAATATAATCTTCTTCTGCCAAACAAACTCACTTAAGTCTACTGTGGAAATATCAGAGAGACCTCCTTAAAAGTCTTCTTAAATTAGACTTCCTGACTATTCTATGGTCTTGTCTCCTTCATTTCTAGCATTTCTGTTAGCATTTCCCTAGATCAGTGCACCATATAAGTAGGTCAGTATTTCTTCCATTAACCTGTAAAATCTAGAACAGAAACTCCATCAACTTTGCTGCATGGCCCTAAAACTCTTGACCAATCATATGGTAGATGCTCTACAAAATAATAAATGAATGAATAAATGAATAAATAAATAAATATGTGAAATTGGCCATGAACTTTAAGCTCTCATCTGCCTCATTTTTCAGGCCCAATCTTGATGTGTCATGATGACTTTAAGGAGCTCTAGCCTCCCTGGATATTGTATAGGTATTCCTTCTGAAATAAAGCATTCCTTCCCAAAGGAAGGTCCCTTAAGACGTAGAAAGTAAGTAAATTCAATTCTCAGGAAATTTCTAAAATTTACAAGATTCACGAGACCCCTCTTCTAGGCTATTCAAGCAGCAACAATTACTGAGGAGAGTCTCTGGTCCACTTAGACCCCTGCAATCATGCAGGGAGCTCCAGGAATACAGACTTCATGGGTCACCTGGGCTGGGGTAGGCTGTCTGTTGATGTAGTTGCTTTTAAATCATCCATACTCTTCTAAGTAACTCCTCACTGATACTCCTTAACTCTAATAAACTCACCAGTTCTCTAATCTAGACTTGAGTGGTATCATTTCTCTTTGGCCTGTTGTTGTCACCCTGTTTAGGGCAAATAGATGCCTGCTTACATCTTTTCAAGATGTACAAGAACAGAATTCTGAGATTTGATATCCAGCCACTCCTCTCTGGACTCCAGGCAATTCCCTAATTCCTCTCTTAAATTCTGAGCCCCAAACCCGTGCCATGATCACCTGCCCTCAAGCTGCTCCTGTTCACAGAGCCCTTGGGTGAGGAAGATTCATCTATAGTACTTCTCAGAACTGATAAACATCCATGCTTCGTAATACCCTTCACAGCAGGGTGGCCTAGGAGGGTTTGAGTTTCTGTGAGATCTACAAAACTATCATCCCTTGGACACTCAATGCCTGCTGTGGAATGGCCAATGCTCCAACACTCCTGTCCTCCAGTAATTGACCACAGACCCTCCACAGTGTTTCTACACGCCCTGTTCTTAATTCCATCCCCCTAGCCTACCCTGAGGGAATTTTATTTTTAACTGCTGATGCTTTGCCAGCTCCTGAGCAAAGATAAGATCTGATTTAGTCCTTTTTATTGAATATCTAATCTTCACCACCCTACCCACAGAAATCTCGATCATCAGAGACAACCCACTAACCCCAAACAGTAAAGGACACAGTGCTGCTGGGGGTGCCATGGAGATGATGCAGTAGGGGGAAGAGAGTTTCCAGTTGTCTGCATCAGGTGTCCCACTAAGGAGAAGGCTCACTTCTAGACTGCTCTGTGCTGGCTTAGACGGAAGAGACAATGTAGTCCTATCAAAAAGGTCTGGAGAGGAAGCAAGGGATATTATGCCTTTCCTTCTTCTTTGAATGTAATTCATGTCCCACATCTTATAAGGCCAATTCCCATACAGGCACACTTCTCCCTGGTGGGCATATGCCTACCTGGCCTCACAGAAGGCTGACAAGGAGGAATGATGGTGGCTTAAGCAGGCTGTCTGGAACAAAAGGAAATTTATGCAACCAGGAAGGGGAGGGGGCAAGCTCCTGGGTCTCTACCTGCAGCCTCTCCCTCAAGTGCTGTGATGGTGGCTAGTGTTGATTGTCAATTTGATGGAACTAGAGTCACCTAGGAGACAAACCTCTGGACTTGTTGTCTCTGAGGGAATTTCTGAATTGGTCTGAGTTGGGAAGACATGCCCTAAATGTTAACAACACCATTCTGTGGATCAGGCTTCCTGATTGAATAAAACGAGAAAATGAGCTGGTATCTGCATCCACTGTTCGTGCAACCTGACTGCAGAAGCAATTTGACCAGCCTCTTTAAGCTTTTGCCACCAAGTCTTCAGCACTATAGTGAAATGTTCCTTCAAAGTGGGAGTCCAAAGGAACCCTCCCTCCCTGAAGCTGCTTTGGTCAAGGAGCATAATACAGAAGGCAAAGCACTGAGCCGGGAAAAATTGAAGAACTGAAGTAGAAAGAGTTTCTGGTTAGAAAAGTACCTCCCTGTGGCTAACTGATGCCAGCGAGGCTATAAAGCTCCAGTCATCTGTCAGCTGAGCTGGGGAGATCCTGGCACAGTCAAGAGATCAGCGAACAGATGCCATCCACACATCAGCGGACAGCCATTTTCAAGGCTGGGCACCTTCTGCTCCTTCCCGGAAAGCTAATGTGCTAATGCTAGTCGTCCACTCTAGGCCTTGATCAAGGCTGGCACAGATTTTCATTAAGGAAACAAGATCTGCCCAAACACTTTAACAATGTTTGCTGAAAAGCAGAAAAAAAAAAAAAAAAAGACAAAGCCCAAAAAAAAAAAAAAAAAAAAAAAAAAAGAAAGCAATCCCAAATGCCCAGTGCATCTTCCTGAGGCCACACCAGCGGTTTTCCCATGAAAGTACACAGAGAGGAGTAATTAAGAAGAAACAGCAAGGTTCAGAGAAGCCCATCTGTTTAAACAGAGCAGTTTCAATTTCAATGACTCTTTTAAGTAGTAAAGAACAATTATTGTATTATCCCAAAGTGATCCAAAATCTCAAAACTTGAAGGAATATTAACGAGATTTAATGTTTTGGGCATTCTGAACACCATGGGAGAGTCTCAGAGTGAGCGATGAAACTTACGGATCTGTTCTGACTTGAGAGCTCAGGGGCACTTCCATAGTAATGTGGGGAAGTAAAGAGTGGTTGAGGCAGCAATTTTCAGTAGCAAAAAAGAGGAAAAAAGAACCGCAGAGACACAAGTGCTACCAATTACATCTCAACACACACAGAGCCTCCTTAAGTCTCGTTGCAGAGAAGGCAAACAAGTTCATTGTCAACCAGGGTGTTCTCACGTAGAAAGCTTTGGAACATGCTGCGTGCATTAAAGGGGAGATAGCTCGCATGTGCAATTACTCAACACATCTTTAAAACTGTAAACACTTATTCACATGTGGAGAAGGTTAGAGCTGCAGGCTTGGAAAGCCCCACCTGCCAGGCGGGTTGCCTCCATTTCTCTCCAGTTGAAAAATGGTCCTCGGCGGGCGGCCGATACCCTTAGGAGTACCAAACCTGAGTAGGCAGAGAAATCAATAAAGATGGGGGCAGGAGTTCAGCTGCTATTTTTATCTGGGATACTCCCTTTCCTGATCTCTGCATTGATACGCTCCCAGAAACCATGCCTTCATCTTTCCAGAACTCCACCTCGCACATCTGTGAGCACACTCACACGCAAAAACCGCTGCCCGCTGCCCTCTCCAGCTGTGACGAGTGAGTGGCACTGAGGATTTGGACGTTTCCAAATAAACCCAGTGGGGGAAAGTTGGCCAGACTCAGCTTCTAAAGAGCAGACTGTGTGTCCCCAAACAGAATACCTACCGAGTGTACATAAATCCATCCCCAGATGCACCCAGCTAAAGAAGGAACAGAATGGGAGGCTTCAGTGGATCACAAGAGAGAAAGAGAGGTTTTAGTTATGCTGTTTCGTCTGCCTGAGCTTCTGGCACGGAGAGAAGCCACACTCACAGATCTCCGCATCACACATTATGAGTGGAAAGATCCATCAGGTCATCTTGCCCAGCTCACTGCCAGCCAGGTCACCCTGTCCCCCCTTTCCCAGGGCTGGTGTAACCCATCTCCTGCAAGGAACCATTGTGCGTCTCTTGTGATTTCGTTAGCCTTTGGGGAGGGCAAGGCCAGTTCCCTGGCCTCTGTGCTCCACGCACATTCCCGACTCTGTAGAGATGGTTCAAAGAAAACAGACTCTAAATTCAGAGGAGAAAACACCCAGCTGTGGAAAGATGGCAAGAAATACATGAGAAATTAAAATTTCACTTGAAGTGAAACAATTTTACCATCACCAAATTCTGCCAAATTTTAGGTTTGGGGACATTGGTAATGAAGTTTCCAGAAGGAAATGACGTCTAGAAGTTGTTTGTGTTTAAGGAGGTAATACACAGTAAAAATGAAATTATCCTTTCACTGGCATAAGAGCCTTTTCTTTCCCAGCAGACCCCTTTTGGGCTCCAGTAATTTCAGTTTAGTGGTTAGAGGAATAGTAATCAGCTATGAAGCGGGTACCCTTAGCGCTGAAGTCATGTAATTAGCACAGGTAATGAGAATAACCCAGGTGTTCAGGCGCCATTAGCTGTACCCAAAAAACATCTCCCAGGAGTTAGAGCCAAAGATGGGGAGCTGAGCATCCCAGCCAAGGACATGATGAGGCCTAAGATCCAACTCTTCCCCCAAGTGATAGCAGGCTCCCAAACCTTCAGAAAGACACTGAACTTGAAGGGAGGCCAGGACCCTGGTTATAAGATCATATAACATGTTCTGATATAGTACCCTACAGGTGATAAGAAATGTTATCAGGGCTCTGAAGCCACACTGCCCAGCTTTAAGCCCTAGCCAGATGTTAGGGCAAATTACTACTGTCTTTTAGTCTTAACTCTCTTCTGTGACAATAGGATGGGCATTAAGTGTATGTGAGGCTTCAATGAGTATGTGTGAGGAACGAGCCTGCTAGAGCACACAACATACACAGACCAGAAGCCTCTCGTAGGCATTGGTTTTCCTAGCTCTGTCACCTTGGTTATTTTTGTCCTTATATATTCATCTATATACTTCCCTTTACTTGTGTCCCATCAAACCATCATGGTTGTCCGTGGTCATAAATGGCAAAATGATAGAGTAGCAAGGCAATTGTAATGGCCACAATTAATAATAATAATAATAATAATAATAATAATAATAATAACAACAACAACAATGTGCCTACCATGTGCTAGATTTAAGCCTGGAAACTTTGTACTGGGAATATGCCACACAGACCAAATCCAACCCCGAGTGTCTCAGTCAGTGATTTTATTTTTATTAGAACTGCCATGTCCATCATTTACACACCATCTCTAGTGGCTTTGAGCTATGGAGTTCAGTAATTAAAACAGAGATAAGACTCTCCTGCTTCAAAAAAAGCCCAATATAATAATTATCTGACCAATTACAGAAAAGTATTTTCCAACATCTGCTTTGCATATTTAGCTTAAATTAATTCCCCCAGTGACCTCAGAAATCAGGCGTTTCAGGCGTATGCCTAACATCTCTCAGATGGGAGCCAGACCCCACTTGTCAGCACCATGCACCCTTTCCCTGGCCCTAGGAGCCTGGAGCATGTTCCTGGTGTTGTGATCATCACTGTGCCCAGAATGGGAAATGGGTTATCAAGCATCCTGGTAGGGGCCATTAGTTAAGGTGGTTCACTCTTCCCCATGGAGAGAAGAACCTCCTGCAAAGCCCTATGTTGTCCTGGGCACGGATGAGCTCAGTCAAATACTTGTCTGCCCCACACAATTTGTTGGGTATAGATACTGCTGCTACTGTGGCTTTGTGTGAGGCATGATGGTGGCAGACACAGGTTATCTGCTTGGTCGATCCTCCTGTTTGGATGGGGAAAGTTTCTGAGACACAATAAGGACTCAGCATGGAATAACCCCTCAGATATTGGTAGTAATGCAGGTTTACCAAATAGAGAGGTAATTAACTCAGAGGCCTGTCACATGTCAGAAGTATTGGGAGAGCAAATGTTATTGTTCCCAGATGTTGAGGAAGCTAAGAAACATCCTCATTGCTGTAAAAGTGCCCCAGAGTTAAGTCTTAGAAAATAAAAGTCTCAACCTCAACTCACCTTAGAAGATTGTCTCTGTAAGGGACATTCTGCCATGACAGGTTACAAATGCAATGAGAAGCACACCAATGCTGGGCTTGGATACATTTTCATAACTGTATGGGCTTGGGCAAGTCAGCATCCTTCTCAATCTAGATGACTCTAGAGTCACCATGCTTTACAATTCTGTTTGCTTTTTGCATGCAAGGCCATTATAAACAATGTGACAACTCAGTAAGCAAGTGGCCTTTGAATTGGGGACATCTTAGTTCAAATCTTTGTTCTGCTGTTTGAGCTCTGCCAAGTTGTTCCCATAGTCTATGTTTCCTTCTCTTACAACATATAAAGCTGCCACATCCTTTATTTTAATCCTGCTATTGGAATTTAAAGAGTCAGGCCACGCAAATCATTTAGCCTGGTGTCTGTCCCGTGATGCACTGCATGAACACATCATACATATACATACATCATTATCCTTGTCATGGCAACCATCATTTTCCCACTGAGGCAATCTATGGGGAATTCATCTTGTGAGGACAGCATTTGCAATCTTATGCTGTCAGAATCAGACTTACTTGAAAGCCCCTGGTCCTGATGCTGGATCTTTTTACACACCTGATTCTGACTCCTATAATCTGAGTTGTGAAGATTCTTTGTCCGTGGTTCTCAGGCATCTCAGAGAAAGGGATGGAAAGTTTGGATGGGTTTTCCCTCCTTTTCTGTTCAGTTTTACTACCAGACTCTGTGACCTGCTTGTTGGTGTCTGGGCTTATGGCCATTGAGTTGACCTCAAAAGCAGCAGCCCACAGGAGCCAGTTAGGTGGAGGAAGCACCTGGTGCAATTCACACCTGTTCTTGTGACCAGTGCAAATGATTCATCACATGCCACTCAGAGTCTATTAAAGGGTGATGGTGGTATCTAGTTAGCTTTAATTGTCTACTTGACACAGCTTAGAGTCACCTGAGAGGAAAACTTCAATAGGGATTTTCTAGATCAAGACAGCCTGTGGGCATGTGTATGGGGGATTGTCCTGACTGTTAATTGATGTAGGATGGTCAAGCCCATTGTGAGAAGTACCAGCTCTACGTAGGTGGTCCCGAACTGTGTAAGAAAGCTAGCTGAGTATAAGCCATCCAAGAAGCCAGCTAGCAAGCAGTGGCATCTATGGTTCCTGCTGTAGTTCTTTGGCCATGAAATGAGTTCCTTGGTTGGAGGTAATGCTTCATGGAATAGCAAGCAGACCTGCCTTCAAGTCCAGTCCATGAGTGAGTGCCTTCCCTGACTTCCCTCAGTGATAGACTGTGACTTGGGAAGTGTAAGCCAAAAAACTCCTTTCCTCCCCTAAATTGCTTTTGGTCAGAGTGTTTGACCACAGCAGCAGGAATTTAACCAAAACAGATGGTGTATTCACAAAATGGGGGAGAAAGGGAAAGATAAAGATAAATCAATATTGTGCATACCGATGAGCCACTTGTAGAAAAGTCAAACACTGAGAGCAAAGAGGGGTAAGGTGGATATTCCCTGCCTCCTCAAGGGCCCTAGACAAAGCCTCTCTGATTGCCAGCGATTGGGAGAAAACCAAAGTAAATGAAGACATGCGCCCAGCAAGTATTTTGGGGAAGGGAATTCTAGGTAACAGTGCAGACACAGCAGTATGCATGAAGACTGGGAGAATACTAAAAGGCACACGCTGAGGCACAAGAGGGGAGGGCAGGGTGGCACAAGAGGCAGAGCTCTTGTTGGGCCAAGACTTTTGAAGCAATAGTGAGGATGTGATGGTGGGCTTTGAGGAAAGGGAGTCACCTCCAGAGAGCAGTGGCCAGACTCGAGCAACTGAGCCCAGAGATCTGAAGACCCAACTAGACCAAAGCCCAGCTCTCCTGCTACTGAAGGCTCAGATGTTTTGTCAGTGACCTGGGGCCAGCTACTGTGAGCCCAAGTTTAAGAAACAAAGCTCCTTCCTCCACTTCACAGGAGTTCATGCACCCTGTTCATTCCTCCAGTGGGCTTTGTGTTTTCCAGATGAAGTGCTATCTTTATGTATTGCTGAACTGCATGCCATGTGTTCAGTTTTGCAACCTTTCATTGGGTTGTCTTTTCTTCAAAACATCTCACATGTGTGGCTTATGTGTGTTGAGCTTTACCCCCAAGCCATGAAGCTGCTTTTGCTGCATGAGTTTTGTAGACTGTGCTGGTTTGGGGACGCTCTGCCGTGTGATATCAGAGTTGCATGCAGGATTCATCCTGCAGGATTTCTGTGAAAATGCCGGCAGTGCTCAGAAAGTACTTCCTGTGCAACTGGTGCAGGACAAGTGCATAGGAAGGAACTGGCAATTCTTAATGTTAGTTGTTACTATTCTTATGCCAAAGGGCCACTTCTAAGGCTGTGCTGAGCATGACTGTTAGTGGATGACAGTGAAAGCCCAGAGGTCACAAACAAGACTGCTACAAAGTCCAGGGGAATAGGGTTTGGACCAGCACAGTAGCAGGAGACTGAGTAGGAGTCTACATGGAAAGTTCTTTCAACCATGTCTGTTGATAGATTCGATACAGGCCCTAGGGAAAAATGATGAGTCTAGAGATAGCTCTCAGCAAGGAGGTGCTGTGATAGGAGTAATGTGTGTAGGTATGAGTTCTTTTACAAGTGGCCCAGAGGATATGAGCCCTTGCAGTGCAAGCATGGCCATAAGAACTGGTGTTCAAATCCTCAGCACCCACATAAAAAGTTGAGTGTGGCTTCATGGATTCTTGCAACCCCAGACTATAGAAGGCAGAGACAAGAAGATCACTAGGAGTCACTGGCCACAAACCAAGCTCCGGGTTCAGCGAGAGACCATGTTTCAAGGGAATAGGGGGAGAGTGATGGAGCAGGATATTTAATATCCTCCTCTGGCCTCAGCACCCCCACACACATGTACATATACACCACACATATATGTCACATGGACATATTACTAAAAACAAGCAAACAAAACCTCAAAACAATACTTAGTGACAACAAAGAAGGAAGAGTGTATTTGGCTCACAGTTTGAGAGTACAGTCTGCCAGGATAGGGAAAGCATGGTGGCAGGAATCAGGCAGCTGGATGAAGTGTATCTGCAGTCAGGAAGCAAAAGAGAGTGGCAAATGCTGGTGCTCACTGTCCCTTTTTATTTGCTCTGGGACCCCAGTCCATGAGATGGTGCCCACATTGACTGTGACTCTTCCTGTTTCAAGAAGACTAATCTAGAACCTTCCTAGAAGCCATGCCCAGTGTTTATTTTCATGGCAATTCTAAATCCTATCAAGTGTCACCATCCCAGTGGTCCACCATCGCGGGCCTTCTCCAGGACAGATGACTGCTGTCCGCTCAAGGAGAAGCACCCAAGCAGTCATTTTCTCTGCCTTCTTCCCAACAGCCACCAGGGTTTCCTAGCTAGACTAGAAGCACCCTGAGGAAGAAATCACGTCTTATTTGTCCTTTGTCCCTAGAGTACACAATATATGCTTAGTAAATAATTCCTGGCCACACCTGGTGATACAGGTCTGTAATCCTAGATATTTGAGGGGCAAAATCATGAGTTCAAGGCTTACTAGGGCTACTGGGTAGATTCAAGGCCAGCTTAGACAGCATACCAAAGACCTGTCTCAAAATAAAAAGTAGTAAATGTCAAAAGATTTATGTGATCTGAAGAGAAACTAGAGTACCAGGAAGATTGAGTCTGGGAAAAAAATAGAGGAGAGCAAGAAAGAGATACTTTAATAGAGAGAGCCCTTATAGGTTTAAAGAGAAATCTTGCACTAGGGAAATGTCCAGAGAATCTAAGCAATAGTGGAGAGGCTACCTTAAATGCCATTCCCCTATAATGAGATTGATGACTACCTTAAATGCCATCCTAGAGCCTTCATCCAGTAGATCATGGAAGCACAAGAGAGATCCAGAGGTAAGCACTGAGCTGAACTCCTAGAATCCAGTTGTAGAGAGGGATAAGTGATGAGCAAAGGGGTCAAGACCATGTTGGGGAAACCCACAGAAATAGCTGACCTGAGCAAGTGGAAGCACATAGACCCCAGTCTGACAGCTGGAGAACCAGCATGGGACTGAACCAAGCCCCCTGAATGTGGGTGTCAATAAGGAGGCCTGGGCAGTCTATGGGGCCTCTGGCAGTAGAACCAGTATTTATCCCTAGTACTTGGACTTTGGGAGCCCATTCCCTATGAAGGGATACTCTCTCGGCCTAGATACATGGGGAAGGGCCTAGGCTCTGCACCAAATGATGTGACAGACTTTGATGATCCCTCATGGAAGTCCTCATAGTCCCTGAGGAGTGAATAGGGGGTAGATGAGAGGGTTGGGGGTGGGGGGACATGGGAGGATGGGAGGGAAAGGGAACTGGAATTGATGTGTAAAATAAGATTGTTTCTAATTTAAATGAAAATTTATAAAAAATAAAAAGTAGTAAAAGCTGGAGATAATTCAGTGTAATGTAGACTATTTGCCTAGCATGCATAAGATCCTGAATTTAGTTCTCTGGATTGCAAGAATACACACACAAGCAACACTAAAGCAAGTGAATGAGTGACTAAAGAGAGAGTCACTATCTCTTATTTCAGGGTAGTTTCTAGCCCTCCACCCCACCATTGAGAATGGCTATGTTCTGGGCTGGAGAGATGGCTCAGTGGCTAAGAGCACTTACCACTCTATAAAAGGGCTGCAGTTAGATCCCAGCCCCTTTGGATGGTTCACAAACATCTGTAACTCCAGATCTAGGGAATATGACACCTGCTTCTGGCCTTTGTATACACACACACACACACACACACACACACACACACGAGAGAGAGAGAGAGAGAGAGAGAGAGAGAGAGAGAGAGAGAGAGAGAGAGAGAGAGAGAGACCTTAGGTGGGAGAAGGAAGCTGAACAGAGCCACAGAGCCAGCATTCCTGAACAGGCCAGCACTGACATGCCATCCTAGACTCCAGATGCATGGCTGATTCACTCCTAATGCCCATGAGGACCAAAACCTCCTACTCTAGCCTCTTACTCTGGTAGCCTCCACCACTTCAATGAAAACACACCAGAGTCTGCAAAAGATACACAAATGTGAACATACCTGCATCTAGAAAGATTGGCTAAAACTGGTCCTGATGATACACAGTCCCTGGTCCAGATTTGTCCAAACTGTCCATTTTAGCATCCTGGGAATCTCCAGTCCTGAGAAGACAGGGGTAACTGGTCCATCTCACAGGGTGCATGTTCCCTTCCAAAGCTGATCTGCACATCTAATGGAACAAAGAAATTGTATTCACCCGGTCCCACTGCAGATGCCAGGATCAAATCTCAAGAGACCCATTCATGACTCTTCCAAGCTCACTAGTAACATCTCCCTATGAGAACAGTCTCCCATGGTTAAGCCCCCCCCCTTGTGCAGTAACTGTCTCCTTAAAAAGTCACCCACCCTTTGCTCCATCCCAATTGGGTTCTGACTGATCTCAGAGCCAAGAGAACAAGAGACAGCAGGAACTGAGCAATGAGGGCATCAATAGGGACCCAGGGTATTCACCTCATGGTATATTGGATTTGTTCTGAAGGATGTAATGGGCATGACCTGGAGAAGCCAAGGGGGAAAATTATCTAAGTCAGGGACTGCAATTTCAAGTTACTTTCCAACTGAGAAATAAATTTTGTTGATTGCTAAATTATACACTGAGGTATTTAAGAAAGCAAGGAAAATTGAAGGATTAGCATGATTTTCATCTTATGCTTTTTAATATAGGGACACAGGTATATGAGCCTGATTCTCATGCCCCTGACATATCTGCTTATCAAGTTACCTTTAACTTGGCTATTGCAGCGTGAAGGGAACTCCTGGGCACAGCCACATGAAAAACAGGTTGGAGGCAATCTCACAGTTGGCTGAGCTTCAGAACAAGGCAAGCCTTTCATGGTGGGGTGCTGGGCTCAGGGAGAGCAGCAAGGTGGCTTGGGGGTACATAGTGTTCCAAAGTGGGGCTTCATATCACAGCCACTCAGGTGGAAAGAGAGAGCTGCTCTGTAGCTCCCTGGCTCCCACCCGGGGTCACAGATGAATGGAGCTGATGAAGGAGTGGAGTGAGCCTCACAAGCCACTCAGTGATGTGGGGAGGTGGGTGTCCTGTTCAGAGATAAGACTGGAGTCGGAGAGGCTGCAGGGTTCTTGGGGCGGTCAGCTGATATGGACAGAGACAACACAGCATTGTTGCGAATGGGCCACTCCCTTGAGGACAAGAGTGAGCCAGAGGACGGAGGGACTCTAGTGGTGCTGATGGGAATGATGTCTCCTGAGGCTTCATGTGGCTGACTTCCAGGAATGGAATGTTACATTCCCTTTCACGGTCTACTTCCACACAGTGGTCTGGTGACCTCCGTTTCTCATTACCCACCCACCCACACACACACACACACACACACACACACACACACACACACATGTGCATTCACGTGTGTGTGTTCAAGTACATGTGGAGGTCAAGAGCTAATCTTGGGTATCATTCTTCAGATCCCATCAACATTGTTTTTGAAAGGCCTTTTCGTTGACGTAGTACTCTCTAACTAGGCTAGGCCAGCAAGTCCCAGGTGTCCATGTGCCACTCATCTCTGGTAAGGAGATTACTAGTGACCTCCACCATACTCCAACATTTCCCCAGAGCTTCTGAGGATTGAACTCAGGTCCTTACTTAACTCTGAGCCATACCCCCACTCTAACCCCAATTTTCCATCCTGTACAACTTGGAATGTATAAGCAACATTTGTAGAACATCTCAGCCAGGCAGGGATGAGAACGTAGGCACAGAGGTTAATAGCCCAGTTATAGAAATAGATGCTAGCCCTGTACATAGGAAGTGCTAACTTAACAGCAGCGTTCTTTTTATGAACAGATGAAGGGACAGGCACCCCTTCATCTGTGTCTGCTTTGGTTTCTTTCATCTGTGTGTTTTGGCCTTTGGTACAGACATTTTGCCTCCTTCCTCACACTTGGGGTGCTACTATGCACGGCAGCATTCTCTCAGCCTCTGTCTCAGAGAGCACACCACGAATTTATAGCCACACTGCTAATTTCCATACATTGATTTTCGTTCTACAACTTTCTGGAGTCATTTATTGGTTCTATTTTGGCAGTCAGGTTTTCAGCACGTAAGACCATGTTGTTTGCAATTAAGCATGAGTTTACTCATTTCTTTCCCATTTGTATGCATTCTATTTTGTTTTATTATTTTCAGAGAGGGTCTCATGGAGCCCATGCTGAAGATGAACTTCTAACCTTTCTGCCTCTGTCTCCTGGGATTACAGGCATGCACACCATTCCCAGCCTCCAGATGCTTTTCTTCATCTTTCCCAAACACTCTGCCTGGGCTTCCAGTGTCAACATAGCTAAAACAGGTGAGAGATGGCTTGTGGGGCTCATCCCGCATTCAGTAGAGAAGCATTCCACCTTGTATCAAAGGTGTGACAACAGTTTCAAGGGTGGTTAGTATGACATCTGTGGTGTGGTGAGTATGACATCAGTGTGGGAGTGGTATTTCCCACTTTTATCAACCTGAGGTTCTTTCCTGCTGGACCCATTTTGTTAAGGGTTTGCATGATGAAAGTTTGTGTTTGTCAAATGTTTTTCTGCATCTAGTGATTTGGCGATGTAATTTTTACCTTGTATTCTATTTATGTGGTAGATCTTTCTATTGATTTGTATGTATTGTAGGATTTTTAAAATTACATTTATTATTTTACTTAGTGAATGTATGTGAAGATCAAAGGACAACTTTTGGGCGTTGCTTCTCTTCAATCTTATGGGTCCCAGGAATTGAACTCAGGTTGTCAGGCTTGACAACAGCAGGTACCTTTGCTCCTGAGCCATCTCACTGGCCCTTAATTGCATGTATTAAAACATTTCTACAACCTAAAGGAAAATCTCACTTGATCATGGTGAGTCATTCTTTTAATACATGGTTGAATTTGGTTTACTAAAAACAAACAAACAAACAAACAAACAAAAACCTCTTTTGGGGTTTCTTGTTGTTTGTTTGTTTTAAGATATGATCTCATGTGGTCCACACTCGACTTAACCTCCCTATGTGGCTAATTCTGGCCTTGAGCCTCTGCCTCTGCCTCTCAGGGCCTGGTATGACAGGGTATTCTCACCATGCATAGCTGGTTTATTAGTATTTTCCAAGGCTTTCTGCATCTGTGTTCATCAGAGATACTGGCCTGTAAATCTTATTTTGGGGGGAGCCCTTGCCCCACTTTGGTTGGGATAATGCTGAAGAGAGATCTGTACCCCATGCAAACTGTATTCACAACATTCAATGAAGAGACTTAGCCTAGGTGTCCATCGGTGGACGAACAGATTAAGACAATTCATTATGAACACAATGGAATCCTACCCAGTCTTCAAAATGAATGGAACCCCACCATTTAGGACACATACATGAACCTGGAAGACAACTGAGTGAAACAAGATGGGCACACACAGAAACACCAGTCCTTTGTGGTTTCACTTAATGTGACACATCCAATCCAGCTAACTCAGAAGCAGAGACAACAAGGTCATTACCAGGGAGAGGGGCAGAGGAAGATGAAGAGTTATCGGCATACGAATACAGTACTTCAGGGTGGGGAGGACGGTTCAGTGGTTAAAATCCTTGTTTTCAAGGACCCAGTTTGGATCTCTAACATTTAACTACAAAGCCAGGCATGGTAGCAGATACCTATAACCCCACTGCTAGAAGGTGGAGACAGACAGACAGGTCCTAGGACTCAGTAGCAGCCAGTCATCTGAAACATCAAGCTCCAGGTTCATCAAGAGACCTTCTCAAGGTAGGGCGAACAGCCATAGAGAGATTATCCACCTCTGGCCTCCATATGTACGCTCGAGGGCACATACATCTGCACACAATGGTAAAGTCAAAATCCAAAAAGCATAGGATTTTAAGCCAAGATTAGTAACTTTGGGAAAATGTCTCATGGTATGGTGACCATGGTTAATAATGTGTTATGTATTTGAAAATGTTGATATTAGAGCTTAATGCTAGCATCTAAAAATAACAAATATGGGACTGGAGGTGAAGCTCAATGGTTAAGAACTGTTGCTCTTTCAGAGGACCCAGGTTTGATCTCCAGTACACATATGGTAGTGAACAACCATCTATAATTCCAGTTCTCTCTCTCTCCCCCTTTCTCTTCCCCCTTCCCTCCCCCCTCTCTCTCTCTTTCCCCTCCCTTTCTCCCTACCTCCCTTGCTTTCTGCTCTTGTTTATTATTTTTTTCAGGACAGGGTTTCTTTGTGTAGCCCTGACTGTCCTGGAACTCTTGTACACCAGGTTGGCCTCAAACTCAGAGATGTGCCTGCTTCTGTCTCCTGAGTGCTGGGATTAAAGGCCCAAGCTACCATGCCATGTTTGGTAAATCCAGTTCTAAGGGGATCTGATTTCCATTTTCTGAATTTCACAGGCATTGTATGCCTGTAGTACAGAGACACACATGAAGGCAAATCACCCATACATGTAAAATAAAAGTAAATGAACCTAAAGTAATTTTAAAAAAAAACAAAGAAAATGATAACTATATGAGATGATAGTTATATTAATTAGCTTGACTTAATCACTTCACGGTATGTATGTATAAGAAAACATCACATTTTATACCATGATATATTAACTTATTAAAAAATAAGCAATTGGTACAGTCCTGGATCAGGGCTTAGCTGGCTGTGATGTGTGTCTTCCAGGACTCACAGCCTTTTCCCACAGCATTGATTGTTAACAGAAGGAGGAAAGTCACAAAGAACCACTGGCCACTCATGAATCTGCCACAGTCCAGCATGGTGCACTGTCTCTGAGGGCCCCTTAGCTTCCCTGAATAAAATTGTGTTTCTGTGTCCCCTACCCCAGGTGTAAGGACTAGGCAGCCAACTCTTACCCTCCCTCAGAACCAAATGTGTGAGTTATAGGCTGTGCAGTAATTAACTGCTTAAAGGCCAATACTAGACATTAATAACCTCAGACCTCTTCCCTCTAAGTCTATAAACAAGTGGGGTGGTCTTGGTTCTGGGGGTGCTGTCATATGTCCTATCCCAGCTTCTCCATTGTGAGTATTCAGCACTACAGAGTTATGTTCTTAAAATCCTCCTCTGAGAATCCCTCTGGGGAGCCTGGCAAGAATATTATTCAAAACAAAACCCTGCCTCTGCCCACTAGGCCAGAAGTATTTTAATCTGTTCTTGATCTGTAGTTGGTATTAATGATACCTACTCAAAGTGGATAGAATGACAAATATATGGTAACAATATTTGCTTATGAATAAACTAATTTTTCACTATAAACAAGTATTTCAATTGATGAGTTGAAATCAAGTGGAAACATTATATAAATATACTTAGCTTCAATTTCCATAATTATGAAATATTAAATACAAAATTATTGTAAATATAGAATGAGACATCTATTAACAGGGAGGTTGGATAAAATGGCTCTATTAAATGCTCCTGAATCCACCTTATTTTTTACAAAGAATCCACAACTACAGATTGGAAGAAAAGGTAGTGTCTTCAACAAATGGAGTTTGTCAAACTGGATAATTACATGTAGAGGAATGAAACCAGATTCTTAGCTCTCACCTTGCACAAAACTCAACTCAAGGATCAAGGACCTCAACAGAAGACTGGATACCTCGACTCTGGTAGAGGAAAAAGGAGGGATACACTTAGCTTATGGACACAGGGAAGGACTTTCTTACAAGATCTTAATAACACAGAAATTGTGCCTAAGAATTGACAAAGGGAACTTCACAGCAAACAAACAAACAAACAAAAAACAAAAACATCATCTGAGTGGCAAGGAGCCTAGAGAATGAGGAAAAAAAAGTTTTACCATCTATATATCTTGGTGTCTAGAGTATACAAAGTACTAAAAACAAAAAACAATAACCCTAAAAACAACGACCCAATTAAAAATTGGGACATGGAACAAAAAGTGTTCAAAAGAAGACACACACAGAGTTGAGAAATAATCTTTTAAAGGCTCAACATCCTTATTCATCAGGGTAAAGCAAATTGAAACTATTTTGAAATTATGTCTTAGCCCAGTCAGGATGGCTAAGATTAAAAAATCAAAACAAAAAACAAACAAACAGAAACTATAAAAGCAAATGTTGGCTTGGCTGTGGAGAAGGGGGATCATCTCTTCACTGCTGGTGAGAGTGCAAACTAGTACAGCTACTGTGGAAACCAGTGTGGGGCTTCCTCAGAATACAAGAGGTAGATCTACGACCTTTCATGTCTGTCCTTCCAGAATATTAATCCTCTTCTCTTTGGGAAACAAGACAATGAAGGGCAATCATCAGAAACTGTTTTGTCTAATTTTAACCAGCAGCTTCCAAATCAGACAGCAAACCAAGAGGGAATCCCTCAGTAACCCCCAAGCTTGGAGTAAGTAAGGAAGGGCTGATGCTGGTCCATCAGAGTTTCCATGGGGATTAATCCCAGAAGTAGGTAAGATTTAGAAATGAGAGTTCCCTGGTTCTTTATAAGGACTGTGGGTCTCAATAGTTTTTGGGTAGTTCTTGTTGTTGTTTTTGTTTTGTTTACCCTACAAGGTGACATAGGACAGCAGTAGGGGAAACTAACAGACTAGGGTTAGGGCACTGACAAGAATCAAAAGGGCAGACAGCACCAAGAGCATCATGGGACTTAGACCTCATTTACCTAGTAAGGACTGGAAAGGACTCTGGACAAGTAGAAGCTTGCAGCTGGAATGACAGGGACAAAAGTGGCCACATCATTGGAGGGAAGGGAGCAGATGAGACTGGGGTCACAATTCAAGGAGTCAATTTTTTAGATAGTGTCATAGCTCAAGAAAGTAAGAACTGTACCTTAACTCAGCAAGTGGTGAGGTCAAGGGAACGTGTTGTGCCTGTTACGCATCGTCATGTTTGCTCAATCTCCACACCCATTACTATAGATCAAACCCCAGGCCACACTCTTACCTCTGAACTACATGTATTTATATTCTTACCTTTTAATTTAAAAATTATTCATTTAATTTTATGTATGTGGGTGCTTTTCAGGCATGTATATCTGTGTACGGTGTGTGTGCTTTGTTCCCACAGAAGCCAGAAGAAGGCATCAAATACCCTAGGACTAGAGTTACAGATAACTGTGAGCTGGGAATCAAACCCAGTTCTCTGGAAGAACAGCCAGTGCTCTTAACCACTGAGCCATTTCTTCAACCCCTAATTTATTTGTTTATTTAATTTTTTTTTTTGAGACAGGGTCTTGCTAAATTACTAAGCCTGGCCTTGAACTCTTTCTGTAGCAGACCTTGGCTCACCATCCCCCTGCATTAGTCTCCTGAGCAGCTAGGATTCTAGGCCTGTACCACCAGCCTCCAGGAAATGCAGAAGCCCAGGAAGCAGCAGATACGGAGATAACAGCTGAACATACAAGGAATTGAGGACATAATAAGGTCCTGAGGTGACCTTAGTAGATAGAGGAGGAGTGGAGGGCCGGGGAAACAAGAGAGGGAATAGGAAGAGGATGGGTACTGTGACGGCTAATCTTGTCAACTTGACCTTGCAAGAACTGCGATCAACTAAGAGACTTGCCTCTGGGTGGGCCTGTAGGAGGTCCTATGTTGAAATACAAAGGTTGCAAAACTTGGTCAGCCTCCCCATGGTGTGCCTGGAACCTGCCTTCTAATACCTCCTCCTCAAGTATGCTTCTTGGTACATTCACAGAGTTAGTAAGATTACCCATACACCTCCTTCTGCTTAAATGTCCCTACAAACATAGGCATCAACATGGGTGACAGAGACAATCATTTACCATGACCCTCCCTTTCATATCTCAATCTTTAGTGACAGGAAAGTCTTTATTCTTTACAAGTACATGAAAAAAAAAATTTTTTTTTTAACTCCCAAGCACTGTACCTTGGAGCCCAGCCTGTGTCTTCATGGTTGAAAACAATGGCTCGTTGTTGAGTGGGATAGCTGCAAATAGAGTCAAGGGGTTGAATCAGCAAACTTTGTCCCTTGTATGTACACTGACACCACAGAGATGACAAACAGATCCTGGGAACAATGGGCTACGGCACACGATGCCACAATGGTGTGAATGTTTAATTCTCACTTACCCTCTTGGTAATGAGAGAGAAGCTGAGAAGTGGTAGGCACACACAAAGCGGTTACTGTGGATGTGCTCCTGTGCTGTAATTATTTATGTCCTCTCTTAATCAGTCTGTAATTGCAGCTGGTGAATTAACACATAGGCGCCTTGCTAAGAATCTTAGAAGCTCTCATTAGATTCCCAACCACAAAAGAGTACCACATGGCCCAGGGATGGTATCAGGGGGACTTGGGACAGTCTTCACTGATTAGGTTTCTCTTCCAGGGCTTCATGATGACATTGCTAAGAGATCCTGTGTTGAACCACAAAGGCTATCAAACCCCAGATCTGTCTCCCCATGAACTGCTTGTATCTCTGTCTCTGAACACGCCATCAAGCATGCATTGCTGTTCTCTAATGAACCGAGCACTGCCTATGAGCAACTCCACCTAGCAGCTTTGAGACATACACTCTTAGTGTAGCTTTCAGACAGCTGAAATCAAACACCCCAAAGAGTGACTTTGGACATGGGCAGCATTTCTAGAAGATGTTTTAGACTGAGCTCCAGTAACAGTTTTCTAGGCAGGAAACATGCTAAGGGTTCATGTGAGATTAAGTAGGTATGGAAACAGGAGCAGGATGAAGAGAGGAAACCAAAGGAGGAAACACAAACCATAAAGCTAAGTGAAGCTGTAGAGCTAATCCATTTTAGGCAAGGCTGCTGGGCCTTTATGCTCTTGTCCCGATGGCTGTCTGCCAGGGGCTGCCCTGAACTAGAGAGGGCAAAGGTGGATGCCCAGGCACTGCATCACTGTACACATCAGCAAAATTATGACTTGAAGATTCCCAAAGAAAACTTGCAGATGACCACCATTAGGATCCAATCATTTGATGCCCAAAGAAACATGCAGAATGGTAAAGAGAGGATCTCTGGGCTGGGGAGATGGCTCAGTAAAACACTTGCCATGTAAGCATGAGGCTTAGAGTGTAACCCCCTAGAACTCACATTTAAACAGCTAGGTCCTAGAGCTGGGAAGACGACCAGCAATTAAGAGCACTTACTGCTCTTACACAGAACCCATGTTCAGTTCTCAGCACCCACATCAGATGTCTCAAACCACCTGTAACTTGAGTTCCAGCATTCTCTTCTGGACCTTGTGGACACTCACATACATGGGGCACCCCCTCCATACACACACACACACACACACACACACACACACACAAGAAGAGAGAGAGAGAGAGAGAGAGAGAGAGAGAGAGAGAGAGAGAGAGAGAGAGACCTATTTTTTTTAAAGTGGGGTGGCGTGGTACATGCCTAAAATCCAAGCATTGGAAAGATGAAGAGATGGTGCCCAGGGCTTGCTGGCCAGACAGTGTAGCTGAATCAGTGAGTTCCATGTGAGACTCAATATCAAAAATTAAGGTGGAGAGTGATTGAGGTAGACACTCAAAACCAATTTATTGCCTCGACATGTGCACATGCATACATACATGTGCACATGCATACTTGCACATACACTCACACAAACACATACAAAGAGATCTTTGTGGGTGGTCACAAATTGGTCACAAACATGATAATGATTAGACTTTCATGGTGAGCCAGAGAACTGTACCGCTCTTCACCTTTCTCCAGTAAGAAACCTTGATGTCTATCTCTCACACCCCCACAAGGTAGGAGCCAAATGGGGTACCTCTCTAGAAACCTGGCCAGTTTGAGAATCCAGAAGTGTGGAAGGTGGAGGGTTCCCAAATGGAGACACTAGGTCAAGCAAGAGTAGGTGTACAGACAGACAATGCAGACACAAACACACACAAACACGCCCCACATTTAAGTGTAAACAATTAAAAGGCGCCATAAAATAAAGAAATCACATAAGCCCAAGATCAAAGCTGACAGTGTTAAAAAGCAAATGTGTGGGAAATCAAAGCAATGTTTAAAAATAAGAACTCCATAATTGCTATCCTAAGAACGGTGAGAGACATAATTTTATGCATAACATAAAAATGAGAGGTTATAAAAAAAAAGGAGTGGCCATAAAATGAGGTCAATAAAAATAACTTAAAGTTTAAGAAGCAGAGAAAAAAAAGGCAAGATTTGATTTTTAAAAAGCAAATGGAACATGGAGTTGAAGGAATTGAATGGACTAGATAAATAGAAAAGAAAAAAGAAAAAAATGAGAGCTTAATTCTTGCAAATCCAACATCCTGGAAAGTAAGTATTCTAAGAGAAAAGATTCGTGGGAGAATAAGGGAGTAATTACTTTTAAAAATCAATGCATCAGATTTCTCAAAAGATCAGATAGTGCAGCAAAGCTCCTCCAACTGAGGAAAGATATCTTCAGTTATTGTGCCATTTTCTATCAATCATGTGTGAAGGTTGAACTAATAATCATTTTTAATCTCTGTGTATGTTTATACGTACGTGTGTGTGCAGGTCAAGCTGTCCCGGGATATTTGTCCTTACCTTCCACCTCTATTGTTTGCAGCTCCATATATCCCAGGCCCTCGAACACCTGAGGATTCCCCTGCTCCTCATCCCTGCAGAGGAGTGTTGGGGTTATATTATAAGCATGGTCCCACTGCCCCTGGTTTTTATGTGGGTGCTAGGGATCTAGACTCAGGCCTTCCTGCTTTCAAAGCAATCCCCTTTTCCCCTGAGCCATTTTTCCCAGTGTGAAATTAAGACATGTTTATGTGCCAGAGATATAACTGGGAGGTTAAGAGGGCTTGCTGCTCTTCTAGAGGACCCAGGCTCAGTTTCCAGCACCCATGTTGAACAGTTCACAACTGCCTGTAACTCTAACATCAATGAACCTCTTCTGGCTTCCCGAGGCACCTGTGTACATGTGGAAAACACACACAGGCATACATAAAAATAAATTCTCTTGTAAAAAGACATTTTTTTGCTACATAAGTCTCAATAATCCTTTGGTACATAAGTTCTCATATATTTATTCCTTGAGTTACTTTAGAGCAGTGGTTCTACACCTTCCTAATGCTGCCAAACTTGAATACAATTCCTCAAGTTTGGGAGACCCCCAACCATAAAATTATTTTTATCTCTACTTCATAACTAATTTTGCTACTATTATGAATCACAATGTAAATATTTTTGAAGATAGAGGTTTATCAAAGGGGTCAAGACCCACAGGTTGAGAACCACTGCTTTAGAGTAACACACATGTATATACAGCATCAGACACAGAGAATAAGAAAAACAAAGTAGGAAGAATAAATAGGAGCCATGTAGAACCCCAGCATGGGAAAAGGTGATCCCCAGTGTGGTTGAGGAAGAAGGTATAGAATGACAATCAAAGAGAAAATCCAGGCAAAAGAGTGCACAGCCACAAAGGAAGGGCATGGGTATCCTCAAGAAAGACTGAAACAGAGCTGGAGAGATGGCTCAGGTTAAGAGCCATGGCTGCTCTTCCAGGGGTCTTGAGTTCAATTCCCAGCAGCCACTTGGTGGGTTACAACCATCTGTAGTGAGAACTGGTGCCCTCTTCTGGCCTACAGGGATACATGAAGGCAGAACACTGTGTACATAATGAATAAATAAATAAATTTTTAAATAAAGAGAGACTAAAACTGAGATGGATGATGAGCTCTAGGAGATTCAGGATGTTTGTATTTCTGGTGAGATCTCTGAGGAGAAATTAGTGGTAAGCCTAGAAAACTAGAAAATAAGACGCTTCTTTTGGGGGAAGAAAAGGCAGATGAGAAATGACCATAGCACACTTCCTGGCTCTGCTCAAAAATCATCGCGCCATGGCAGCAAGCATAATGAATTTTGAGTACTGAAGTTGAGAGCCTGTGCTGTAATGATGGGAGAGGGTGTAAGGAGTGGGCTGGTGTAGGAAGAGGTCATGCATAAGTAAACATTCACCTTCAGTAATAGCAAGTCCGTAGTCAATCTCTAGAACCAAGAATGATCAAGAAATGGGGTGTGTATTAGGTGTCTGCCATTGCTGTATGATGTACCCCAAATGAAGCTGCGTATAGCAACATAGCATAGCCTAGAAACCCTACACAGTCCTCACTGGGTGTCAGCAAGGATCAAGGTCAAGCTCTCAGCTGCTTGCTTTCTGGAGACTCTGAGGAGAAGCCACTTCCTTGCTTTCAGAACTAGAGGCATCTTACTTTCCTTGGTTCTTGGCCTCCTTCCACTAGTGTAAAAGCCAGCAGTGATGGATTTAGCCTGACTTCTGCTTCATTTTCCCACTTTTAATGTGCCTCATGATTGCACTCATTTATCCCGATAATTCTAAGAAATCCCCCCATGTTAAAGTATGCTGATTGACAGCCTTGATTGTCCTTGCTAAATAACCTGAAGACAACACAGGGTCTGGGAATCTAACATGGATGTCTTTGGGAGCGTGTACATGGTGTAAGTGCATACTGGCAGCTGGGAGAAGGAGCAAGAAAACACCTTCTAAGGAGAGGTGTTGGGGAGAGAGAGCAATGGGCAGGAGGGAGGCCTGCCATTTTCCCTAATATTCTGGGACTGCTATCTACCAGTTAAAAGGGCCTATTGAAACAACAATGAACTTACAAAACTTCCAAGTCCAGGGAGGCAGTCTAAGCCGGTCCACAAAATTCTTACTTGAAGTGGCATAGACTGAGAGGTGAGGGTCAAACCAAACCTGCCCTTCAGTGATATGACCAGGGACACATCACAGATGTCTGGCTTTTACTAATGTCCCCAAGATGGGATCAAAGCCTCTCCTGAAAAGAGGAAAAGTAAAACAAAGTGGGCGTGTTTAAAATCTGCATCTAGACGCCAGTGCCAGAACTCAGTTTAGCAATCGCGTCTGTGTGACTTCCATTACAGATCACGACTCTGGCAAAGGCGCCAAGAGTTCATTATAATCAGACACAAGCAAGCATGCAGTCGGTGCTTGCCACAACAACATCCCATATTCTGTAGTCACACAGTCATCCCTTCCAGGTCTCCCTGAGGCTCTTGTGATGGCCATAGGACTAATGGAGAATTTGTGTTCTCTTCTCAATTTCCTCAATTTAAAATTCATGCCAAGTTCAGTATCAAGACAAGGAAAATCATTGAAGAGTTAATGGTCCATTAACACAAACACTGACTTAGGTTAATAGTTCAAAGTTAAAATTCTTTCAGTTCAGTTCCCAGCAAAAACGACTCTCCTCCAGACACTGTGTGTGTGTGTGTGTGTGTGTGTGTGTGTGTGTGTGTGTGTGTGTGTGTGTGTGAGAAGATAGTCCACTGCTATAGGAAACACATCTATATTGAATGTTACAATAAACCTCTAACAAGCAGGTGCATGGGAGTTTATGGGCTGGCAGGCAGGTCTGCAGGGAAATGAAAATCACCCCAGTTTTATAGACTAAGAAGCCAAGACCAAGAAAAGGAACAGAACTTGAAGTGGACATCTAGTTAGTATGAGCTGTGGTTAGAACTAGTGTCTCTTGTCTCAGATTAGTCTGTGTGCCTGACTACCTTTGAGGAAGTAGGGCTCAACCCTTTTACAGGGCAAGCTTGAGCTGCAGGCACACCAAGAAGGAAGAAGCTCAATTTACAAGGAAAGGCAAAATTATCAGCAGAAAACCCAAGGCCAGTATGCCCATGTCCTGGAAACCACAAAAATCTTGACATGTTAGGAGGAGTCACTCCCTGGAGCCTCGTGTTCCTTGGGCTGCTATGCCTTCCTGTTGGCTGCTAGCCGCCTTTCTCTGGGTGTTCTCTAGCCAGGAAGAGGTGCTGAGTCAGGGGCTTCGGATACATTTTGGGAGAAAGTCTTGGAAGTGAGTTGAGTGTTGGCTTAGATTAACAGCAGCAATATGGATCGTAAGAACACGACTGAGTCCCGAGTCTATTTTGATGCTTGAGCTAACAAGGGTTTATGACGGAATGAGAGAGAGTAAGTTGTCAAAGACAACAAAAAAGCTAGTAACCTCACACATGATGGAGACCCAGAATTTCCTGGCACTGCTCAGTAGTAACAAGCTGAAGTCTTTTACTTAAACTTCTATTTCTTTAAAAGTTGCAAAAGGTTGAAAGTTAGTTGAAACCTTAGTTCCTCCTGTTCTGAACAAAAAAAAAAAAAAAAAAAAAAAAAAACCAGCCCTGGATGCCTCAGAGATCAAAACTTGAAGTATGACTCTAAAACTACCAGAAAAAAACATGGCAGAAATACTTTGAGGTGCTGCCATAGGAAACGCTTTCCTAAACGGAATCCCCAAAGCACAGGAAACAAAAGCAATATAGACAAAGGGAATTACATCAGACTAAAATCTGCACAGCAAAGAAAACAATCGAGTGGGTGATGAGACAGCCTTCAAAATAGGAGGAAATATTTACTAGTCATTGATCTGACAAGGGGCCAATGTTCAGGATATATAAAGAATTAAAAAGAACTGAAGATACACAACACGCAATTCAATTTTTAAATGATTTTAATTATTCTCAAGAGGTGAAATACAAGTGGTTAATAAATACATGAAAAAAAAATAATGTGCAGTATCATTAGCCACCAGGAAAAAGCATCTCAAACTACAAGGAGATACCATCTTATCTCAGTTACAATGGCTATTATCCAAACAAACAAACAATCAAAACGAGAGCTAGAAAGATGACTTGGTGGGTAGTAAGTGTACCTATTCTGAAAGCATGGGGGTCTGAGTTCAATCCCCCAATGTCCACATAAAATAATTCCAGCATTGCTATATAATCCCACAGGGGGATCCCAAGATCTTGCTATCCATCCACTATAGTCCAAATAGATAGTAGCTAGTTCAGTGAGAAACCCTGAGAGAGGCAATAATGTGAAGAGTGGTAGAAGGAACCTGGTATCCTGCTCACTTCTCCTCATGTGTATCCATAGACATATGTACCTGACACACACACACACACACACACACACACACAAACACAAACACAGTGGCAGAGGGTGTAGAAAAAGAAGTCCATGCAATGTTTGTAAAAGTATGTCAGAACAGCTACTATAGAGTTATTCACAAAGAACTAAAACTAGAAAGATTACTTGTTCCTGGGGTTTATACCTAAAGGAAATGACATCATTGATGGGAGATGTTATTCTGTAAATACGTTTCTCATACTGGTTAATAAATAAAGCACTGTTGGGCCAATGAGAAAGCAAGATAGGCGGGGCTAGGAGACAATGAGGAAAGAGGAAATAGTTAGAAGGAGTCAGCATGTAGAGCCTGGAGAGATCAGATGTGGCCCGCTGCTCTCCGGTAAGATGAGCCACGTGGAAATATTTAGATAAGTAGAAATGGATTAATAATTAAGACAGAGCTAGCCCATAAACAATAATAGTAACAGGATTGTATCAAATACAGAGTCTCAGCATGTTATTGGGGCTCCTGTGACGGCAGGACCGGGCGGCCGGTGGGGAGGAACAAAGAGTGGGTCAGGCGGCCAGCGGGAAAAACCGGCCCTTAACACATCATCATACAAATGCATGCAACCTGCATGCATGCATTTGTTGCAACACTGTTCACAATATCTAAGACATAAAACCTGCCTAGGTGAGGAACAGAGCTTTGGTGATCACTGAAGCATTTTCAGTACCTAGAACAGTACCTACCACTTCATCCATTCTTAGTAAGCATTTGCTAGATGAACAGACAGTGGACATGTTTAGGAGAAATTCCATAATCAAAGTCATGTAGATGATTGATTAGTTGAAGGGCCTTAGACAAGTCATGTCTCTTTTCCGAGTCCACATTGCAAACTGAGGACCAGGGTCTAAGCCTTTTCCTATCCCAAATCTTTTGTCTCTACCCTAATTCATCTGTCTTCCATTACTATCACCTCTACTTCAGTAGTTCCCATTTTCACTCCTTATTCTGCTTGATCATAGGGCCTACAGAAATGTTTTGTGTCAAGACTTTTCCTGGGGAGATGCAACATGCATGTTTACTTACCCTAGATCTGGAGACATGACATAACAGACTTCCGGAAGTCCAGCATGACCAACTAATGACTTTAATTGGGGTTACTTTCAAGAATATGGGTTACTTATAGGAGCAGAAATGACTTAAAGACAGCTTTATCACTGAAGCCCTCCCCTGGGTAAGTGGCAGCTCACAAAGCTGGAAACCTAGAACATACTACACAGCCTGCAGACAGCCTAACAGGATAGAGTGTCCTCTCCCAGCACCTCAGTTGGTCTAAGCCTCTTCTAGGAAGCTCTACAGGTTTCTGCTCCTTCCAGGCAGCTGGTCTGGTTTCAACACCTTCTATGCAGCCTGTCTTATCTAAGAGTGACTCTCAGCCATCTTTCGTGTTTATTCTTGGAATGGAGGAGCCTAGTGAATCTTATCACTTTTGGGTACTTCCTCAAGCTATATTTTCTTTCTATCTTAGAGCCTCCATGCAGGATAGAGCATTCCAACCTCAGAGGAAACTGCTACAGACAACAAGGAGTACCCACGCTCATCCTTGGTGGGTGCAATACATTACTGAGGTCAATGCCCCTGATTGATCCATCACCCTGAACACCAGGGCTGGTTAGAGAACATATATGGGAATCAGTATCGGGGCTCTGAATAAAGATGCCGGGCTGGCCACAGGTTCTCCACCTCACTGCAGGAAGATGTTAGTTCTTGACTGTCACCTTGATGGAAGAACAAGGAACATATTGGGTTGACCAAATTGTCTGAAGCCCTGCCACCAAGACAAAATCAAGAATGGGGGGAAGCAAGTTCTCACCCCATCCATTATACCCTGAACTTTTCAGATTTTTATTTATTTATTATTTTGAGATGGGGTCTGAATATACAGCCCTGGCTAACTTGTAAATCACTATGTAGACCAGGCTGTCCTTGAACTCACAGAGACACCCCCCCAACCTCTTCTCCCAAATTCTAGGATTAAAGATATGCACTATCTCACCCAGCCTAGGGATGTAAAATTTAAAACTCTCCTTAGGGTTTAAATTGGGTAGAATAACAGTTTATGTAATTTTTATATTTGTTATATTGATTCTAGAGCTAAGGAATGTTTAATAGATTGCTGCAGGTAAGTGAGCTCTTGAGTTTGCTTTTCCCAACCAATAAGACTATTTAAGTGACAGTCTTGTCCCTTCTCCACAAAGATGAAAGCTCAAACCACACCTGGACATGCTGTAATAACATCTATCTGCCCTGTCATTCTGTCTCCATCTCTATGTGAGCTTAAAGAAAATCAGAGTTACAAAGAAAAGGCAACAACAACAACAAAGAATTTTAAAAGACTCTTCCACCCATCTCTCGGGCAATGGTCCTTACATGTATAGCCAGCACGTGCCAAAGGATTGCATAAAGAGAACATTGCTTGAATACACTTTTCTTTCTTTTCCTTATTAATGCTTCAAACAGAGCAAACCACAAGCAGAATTTGTGTCTTTTTTTTTTTTTTAAATCTCAGTCCGTACAAGCATATGTCTGTCCGAGCCAGTTCTGGCTCCCAGGCCAAAGAGGAATGGAGGATATATGGAAGAGAGTCCAGGTTAAACCAAAGACGTGGTGGGATCATGGCACACTGATGTAGGTCAAGAGAACTAATTATGCCAAAGAGCAGCCAGAGAGACACACACTGGTCAAAAAATACACAGTAGTCAAATGGTTGGTAATAACCTGAGCTGATATCCTCATTTACAGAAAGAAAATGAGGTCTCCACACTGAGCTTCCAGAGGACACATTACTACATAAGAGTAGCATTCTAGGATGCTAGAATGTTGGCCCAAACTGTGGTTCAGCACCTAATTTTGAAATAAGTAGATGTGAGCCAATGTATGCTTGTAATGAACAGAAAACACCAGAATCCAGTGGAAAGGGGGTATCTGAGTGCATTTCCACCACAGCAGTCAGCACCATTGTATTTTGCTTCAGTTTACATAACCATATACCTCAGTATACATACTGTGTGCTAAGCCAGAATATAAAATGTATCTAGGGATATGAGTCCAAGTTTCAAACTCTTGTAAGTCACAGCTGGAAGCAGATGAGAGCACCAGCTACTTACACACTGTGTTCGGGGCCCCACAGGAAGATGGCCTTGGCCTGTGATCTACCTGGCCAATTGCCAGACACATCCAGGGAAGGTTTTGCTTCAGGGAAACACAGATTCCATGGATGGTTCACTTCCAGAGATTCTGTAGGACTACACAAATTGCTCAGGAATCATTTTTGTATTCTTAAAAATATCTACTTAATTAATTAATTGTGGTGGAGTCGGGGTGAGGGAGGAGGTAAGAGGACTACTTGCTGGAGTAGGTTCTCTCTTACCATCCTGTAGGGTCTTGGGGATTGAACCCAGGCTGTCAGTCTTGTGGCAAGCCCCCTTTACCCCATGAGCTATCTCACCGGCCCCTATTTATGTAATTGTTTAAATAAAGTTTTCTGGGGGAGTCTAATATACCAGTTCCCTGGAGAGTGATTCATAAACTGCTAGATTTCTATTGTTATGGTAAAACACCGTAACGAAAGCAACTGAACCAAAGGAGAAAAGCGTTTATTTTACCTCAAAGGTTGCAGTCCACCATTGAGAGGAATCAGGACAGGAACTGAAGCCAAGACCACAAAGGAGTGTGGCTCCCTGTCTTGATGCTCCTGGCTTGCTCAGTCTGCTTTCCTATGACACCTAGGACCACCAACCCAGGGGTAGTACCACCGAGAGTGACCAGAGCCCCATACCAATGAAGGAAAAGCCCACAGGTCAATCTGATGGTGGCATCTTCTCAATTGGTGTTCCTGTTTCCAGATAATCCTACCTTGTGTCAAGTTAGAAAACAAAACAAACAAACAAAAATCCAGGACACTGTTGCTTTAAGAGTGAAGAGGGCTGTCTGGGAGCTGCTTCTGCAGTACCACCATCCCTCAGAAGGAAAACTGCTTGAGGTCAGGACTTGCTTTCTCTTCACAGTCCTCACATCTCCAGTGACTGGGTAAGCACTTGCTCCCAAACAATAACTAGTAAAGACTCAAGGAAGGAAGCCGCCCTGTGGGCAACTTCTGAGTGTGAACCAGTTTGCGCAGCTCTGTGTCATAGAGCATTGTACTCAGCTGTCGTGTTCCTTGTCTGTGGAATTGAGATTAAGGTGCTATGGAGGTCAGATGAAATAATGCATACTGAGAATTTACTGATGTGCCTAAAATTTTGAAAGCATTAAAGACCAGGACAGTACTAAACTAGTGGTATTGCTGTGGTTGCTATCATTTTAATTTTTCATGTTATACATGCTCAATAAATAAAATATTGGTTAGCCAAAAGGACGAGAAGTGATTGGTTCAAACACAAATGTAGACAGAATATTAACAATAAAAAAAATCACAATCATTATGGTTGTTCAATGCTGTGCCCACAGTGTGGAGAAATGTCCCTTTAGACACCCAATTTGCATTCAGTAGTGATCTGTCTGTCTGCCACCTGAGAGCAATCATGATTTGAACCAGGGGGAAGGACAAGGGGCATCTCGGGAACCAGGTAGCAATGGGCATTTGGCTTATAATAATGCACTCACTCATCAGGGTGAAAGGATGCAAAGATGGCCCCAGAGGGAGCAGCAGAGGGTTACTCTAGGAACTTGCTGAGAAAAAGAAAGCTATAAAAGTCACATCATATTGCCTCTTATGTCTTCAGAGCCCTTCCAAGAACACTTTTGGACTCCCTAATGGCTCTCTCTCTCTCTCTCTCTCTCTCTCTCTCTCTCTCTCTCTCTCTCTCTCTCTCTCTCTCTCTCTCTCTCTCCCTCTCTCTCTCCTATCTATCTATCTATCTATCTATCTATCTATCTATCTATCTATCTATCTATCTATCTCTTTCTCTCTCCTCTCCCTCAAATGTAGAGCTCCAGAGGAATTTGAGGAATCCACTTAGAATGTGAGGGAGCCACTTTTCTTAGCTGCACCTGCATGGTTTGCTGGCTCTGCAGCTCACGCAGAGAATCCACTTTCTAGACTGGCAGGTGAGCAGTTGCCTGTGTCCCTTATCAGTCTTTTCCTATCATATGTAATATGGTTCCTTCCTGCCACCCACCATCCCATCCCCACACTCTGTGGGATCAGCACAATAAACCTGAGGCACCAATTGCCTAGGGTGGAACTGCTGCCTCTGCCTTCCTCCAGATGGATGATGGGATACGTGTCTGTACTGGTAGAGACATTACTCACATCCTCCCCGGGGATAGGGCTTTGGGATAGGAGGTATGCTATGCATTTTTTTTCTGTAAATCCATGACAGTTGCCCATGACAACACAGCATTGGCTTTATGAAATACGAAACCATGCTATTGTAGGAAGTGTGCTTGTTGGGTTCTCCTGGGTGAACTCAGAAACTTGTTGGACAGGGTTGTCACCTGCTGGTTGTAAAGGTTGCATGAGAGGAGCCTACGTGATAACTGGTGCTGTTTTACACACGCCTGCAGAAGGAATACAATTGTTGTGCACACATGCATTTAGGCTTCTTTATGTAAGTGCCTTCTGGATGAACCCCGTCAAAAGAATCGAGTGGAGCAAGAACGGCTTAAAAATGCAACATCACGTTAGCATTAGTGTGTCTCAAGACATGGGGCTTCCCTCTCTGTGTACCATAGGATGCTTTGGGCCTCTTCCTGACTGCCCAACAACAGCCTTCCTTCTTCATTCCCTTGACAAAAGCACAAGGCTCATTGGACTTCTGCCTCTGACATCTCTGCAAGGCTCACCCTGGTATTCATGAACCCTCAACAGAGCAGTAAAAAGGCAGCTCAGACCTCGACCCTTCCCTCATTTCTGTCCTTAGGTGGCCAAATGAGTGTGAGGGCATGTTCAAACCTTGCTGGACTTCCAATCCTTCATTTTATTTATATTTATCTCTTCCTGTGTATGTGTGTGTTGTATGTGTTCATGTGTTTGGGTATACATGCGTGTGTGTGTGTGTGTGTGTGTGTGTGTGTGTGTGTGTGTGTGTGCATACATGCAGAGGCCAGAGGTTGGTGCTGGGTCTTTCTCAGTTGCTTTCACCTTTATTTTTGAGAAAGTTTCTCACTGAACCTAGTACTCACCGACTCTGCTAGACTGATTAGCTAGTGAGCTCCAGGGACCCTCCTGCCCTCTCCCATCTACCTGATGTAGTGCTGGAGTTATCTATGTGTGCTGCCATGGCCAGCATGAACATGAGAACTGGGGATTGGAGATCAGGTTCTCATGCTCTGCAGAAAGCACTTTACCAATTTCACTGTCTCCCCAGCCTCTTTGTAATACAAAGACCACTTCATCTAAGATCCTCAGGAGAGGGTACTTGTGAGAATTAAATGTGAGTGATGGATGAGATCTGACTGCAAGCAGGGGCTTTGAAACCATTGGCAAGATATTTCTAGCCCTGCTTGCATTCTTAGTTAATAGTTTATGTATTTTGTGTTCATTACATAAACAAAGCAAAACACAATTGTCATGGCTTAGCTCCAACTAATATGAGAGGATTATCAGGGCAGTTTTCTGTCTCTTTCTCTGCATAGTTTTGAGACCTAAATTTGGATTCAGTAGCCAGTGATGCTCAGCTCCAACACTGAACTGTGTATATGGAGGCCCTTAAAACTCCAGTGGTCCCAAGATTGGTCCATTCACTTTAGGAAAGGCAGATTCTTTAGAAAAGAGACAATTAACTGGGCAGTGGTGGCACACACCTTTAATTCCAGCACTTAGGAGGCAGAGGCAGGCAGATATCTGTGAGTTCAAGGCCAGTCTGGTCTACAGAGCAAGTTCCAGGACAACCAAGGCTACACAGAGAAACCCTGTCTTGAAGAAGAAGAAGAAGAAGAAGAAGAAGAAGAAGAAGAAGAAGAAGAAGAAGAAGAAGAAGAAGAAGAAGAAGAAGAAGAAGAAGAAGAAGAAGAAGAAGAAGAAGAAGAAGAAGAAGAAAGAAGAAGAAGAAGAAGAAGAAGAAGAAGAAGAAGAAGAGAGACAATGAGCAGTATTTTCAGCAGTCAGGGTCCTTCAGGCTGTCCCCTATAGTCTGGACCTTAGTTTACAATGTGGTCTCCTCCTTGTTACTCTGGGACTATGTTTCAGTATGTATGTTAGTTCCTAAAGTTGAGCAAGGCCTGGGTAACAGGCTAAACATAGAACAAACAATGCCCATGTGTGGATCTGAAAGGAAAACCAACTCCTCTCACAGGAGCCATGGCTGGACTAGCATCCCCACTCTGAAATAAGCCCAAACGCATTCTGCCTTGGTGAGTACTGGAGCAGAAGAAAGGAACCCAGGCATCCTTAATGCATATTTGTCACAGAAGACATTTGAAAGCTGTCTTCCCCATTCTTGGATATCTGGAGAACAATGTCAGTCAAACTCTTGGCTAAATCTGGTGAACAAGTCTGGGTACACAGGGAACATGTCCTTTATCTGTTGCCCCAAACTTGTGCTTGGCCTCTGTAGTGCTAGGCATTGTGCCAAGCATTTAAAAGACTGCTGCTCCATGCATTCCTTCCAACAGTGACATGAGGAAAGGTCTGCTGCTATCACCAAGTCACAAAAGCTGAGGCTTAAGAGGAGACAATGTACAAGAACATGGTATTAAGTATCAGATTTCTAGCAGAGAGACGGATGCTCGCTCTCTCCCCTAGACTTCTGATTATTCTGAACCAAGTGAATTAATCCAACCTCTGGTCATTACAGTGATCCTTGGAGCCCATATGCTAATGCTGGCATTACTGAGACTCCTCAGGTATCTGTAATCCAAACATTTACAGTGACTAAGCTGTCACAAACTCTTATCTCTGCCATGCTGATTTACTGATTCAACTGATGACTGTTTAATCAGATCTCTCTCTCTCTCTCTCTCTCTCTCTCTCTCTCTCTCTCTCTCTCTCTCTCTCTCTCTCTCTCTCTCTCTCTCTCCAAACCACCTGCCTGTCCCCTACAGCAAGAACCAGAGAACCAGAGCCACAGACCATTAGGTGGAAGGGACTTTGGAGACCACAGAATCCATGCTCACTCTTTTTCAGATACATGGAACGGGTCCCAGAAGGGTCAGATACTCTGCCCACAGCTATTTCTAATGCAACGCTTGACAGGTATCTGCGCTACCAAGGCAGGGAACTGCATGGTCAAGGGTGGCCCTGGAGCTTCTACTGTAGCTCTCCTCTATTATTTGGACCAGCAGTTCCAAGAAAGTTCATTTGTTTGTAGAGCAGGATATAACCCTTTCCCCTAATAATGCAATGCAAATTGTGCCTTGGGTCCAACTGCTCGTCAGTCCTTGTCATCAAGTTAGGATCCCTGTCCCTTGAGATATCCAGCCTGTAACTGAATCTCTCTTGCTCAGTGCTCTCTACCACATGCATGTCTCAAAGGCCACATCCCTGTGGACCACACTGACACCACACTGCAGTGAAGCCCAAGAGACCACATCACAATTAATTCCCTTGTATATTTCTTAACCTGTCCGATAGCTTTGTGAAAATAACTGTTGTGTGGATTACGAAGTTAAAGGATTAAAGAAGCGTTTATGTCAATGAGTGCTCCTGAAATCCCTGTTCAACAAGTCCTCTAGACTAGGGATGGGACTGTGTCCACCCGCACACCCTGTCTGCTTTAAATGTGTGCAGGTCCTGTGCATGTTGTCACAGACTCTGTGTGCTACTATGTGTATCAGTCTTGCTGCGTCTAGAAGACTCTTGTTTCTTTGGAGTTATTTACCATCTCTGGCCCTTAAAATCTTTCTGTCTTCTTTTCCTCATGACTCCCTAAGCCTTGAGGGGGATGGTTTGTTAAAGAAACACTAACCAAGAAGTTATTTTCAGTGTGTACCCACTGGGAAAAAGAAAATCCATTTTCTCCAGCACAGTGTCACTGAACATATCAACCGTAGAAGTCCCCTATGGACCATATCCACTGTCCCCCATTCCCAAAGTGAGAGGAAAGGGATGGGGGATGGAGAGGATGCTTGGACATCCTACTTGTTAGGAAGGCAAGTCCTTGCTGCTTTGTGGGGCTTTGGTTCTCATGCTTTGAACCATATACAGAGTTGTATCCTGTTGCCAAGTCTATCTGGGAGTGTTCCCCAGGTAAGAATCAGCATGATGCACCCAAGGTTATAGCAAGATCTGGAAACAGCATCGAAGCCAATGCTGGCATAGTGCCATGCCCCTGGGAGTGTGAACATCCCCTGGAAGTCAAAAGGAAGTCCTAGTCCCTCAGCTACTACCCTAGATGGTTGAAGGCAAAGGGAGAAGAAGCCACTCTGTTTTCATTGAGTAGATATTGGAGTACCCATCACAGGGGGGTCAATCCCTCAGCTCTTATCTTGAAGATTTTCAGTCCAGCAAAACCCCAAGTGCCCCCAAGGATCCATATCACTGTGTTGGCCACACTGTTCTAGTGTGTCACACTGAAATGTTTCACAGGAAGGCGGAGGCTCTGTAGCATTACAGGAGGAGGTAGAATGGACTAGTTTTATATGTGCTTAGAGTCATCCCTCTTGGGTTTGGGAGCTATATGAAGATAAGTATTATTATTAATTCTCTAAAAATTTCATTTTTACCGTCTTAAAAATGAAACTGATTATTGGTCTACACATATGCTATATATGAGCTGCTATGAGCTTCCAATAGGCAGGGCCTCTTTAAAGCACACTGAATAGGATATGGTAAGAGCTAATCTAATCTTAGCCATTATTATCACTTCTTTAGTGGCATTTTATCACCCTGAATGAATGAAACATTTTATTAGAGAGAGATAGGCTACATGTTTGTTCTTCAAATTGACCCTAAAATCTAGTTGTGAAAAGAACATTGGTTCATGATGGAGATGAGCACACAGCCTGTTCTTACCTCAGTGTCTTTGCTCATGAACACTACCTTCTGGCCCTCCCCACTACTGTCCCCATTACAGCTTCTTGCTTGTGCCCAACAGTGGCCATTTGCACTCCACCTACCAACTTCTCTTTTCATCTTTAGCTTCTTTTTTTTTTTTCTCCTCTAGACAGTAACTGTTTATAAAAGTGACAGCCGTTTTACAAATACAATGTTCTGCAAGACTGCACAGCCTGGGGCGTGGATGCTGAGCTTTTCTCATCCAACCAGCCAGACCTCTGCTGAGATGCCAGCCAGGGAGACTTCTGCAGGGATAATTAATGTTTGTTCCTGGACAAGTACAGATCTGAGCACATTTTAAAGAGCCAAGTGCCTACTACACATTGGCACCTCATAGTGAGAGGACTCAGTGGCTAAAACTTTCACCCCACCACTGTGACTCCCCAGGGACCTGACAGCTTCCTAGCCAGTCCTCATTGCATACTGTGGTATGTGATCTTTTTAAAATGTGCCTCTGATGACATCCCTCACTGCTTATAACTGGTCAGAGTTTCTGTGACTTCACCTAAAAAGCAGACTTTTGGGACTGGGGAGCTAATGTCATCAGTAAATGCATGCAAGCAGGAGGACCTGAGCTTGGTCTTAGCACCCACTAGCTATGGTAGAACTAGCTTATGGTAGCCTTGCTTATAATCACAGTGCCAAGGAAGAAGATAATTACCAGCTGGCCAGCCTAGCCGAATGGTGAGCCCCATGTCTCATGACACAATCAGTTTACAGAAAAACAAACAAACAAACAAACTAAAAAGATGACTATTAGTAATAAAGAGTAACACACAAGTTTGATCTTTGGCTTCCACAGATAACTGCACATACCTATGCATACATGCACACACCTACATACACACATCAGGACACACACAAAGCTACAACCTACTGATGTTCCAGACATGAAACTCCAGAAGCTGAGCATCCAAGGTGCAAGCAAATTAAAACAACATTTGTGAGCATACAACCCTGATATGTGTGAATTTACGTTAGTATTTTATACAACAGCCAGACCATATGTTAAGTATCAATAAGATTAATTTCTAGCCAGGCACAGTGGTGAACGCCTTTAATCCCAGCACTAAGAAGGCAGAAGCTGGCAGATCTCTGTGAGTTCAAGGCCAGCCTAGTCTACAAAGAGAGTTCTAGGACAGCTAGGGCTGTTACACAGAGAAACCCTGTCTCAAGAAACCAAAAATAAATAAATAAAATTAAAAATAAGATTAACTTCTTTCTCATAAAAATACATGAAAACACAATTCTTACTATTTCTTTTCCCAAGAATACAGCATGCAGACCTAAACACTAAACTTGGTGACCATAGACACAGGCAGGAACAATGACCCCTCATGAATGTGTAACATACACAAAGGTACATTGTTCATTTCCATGCTGCCTTTGCATGCCTTATGTCACACTGAAAACTTCTTGTAAACCAATCTGAGCCAAAGAAACTATACTGTAAACAGAATGAGGGAACTTGCTATTTTTAGGAATCCCTTTCAGGCATCTCCTATGGAAAGTAAGTAAATAGACTGTAATTAAATTAGTTCAATACAAATTCATCTGTTTTCTAAACTTCAACAATGAAATTTCTTATAAAAATTCTACCAACACTACAAGAAAGCCAATAACCAAGGGGCTCAGAAAATCAAATTACATTTCTTGATCATTTCCAATCTAATTGTTTTATGATTACTGTAGAACTGGGAGAAATATGGCCACTTTGAAAGAACTTTTCTGTTATGATAGAAATAGTCTGTATGCTCTTTAAAACAAAACACACACACACACACACACACACACACACACACACACACACACCAAAACAAAACAAAAAAAACACTATAGGACTGAGGATGCTGTTCCAGAGAGAGTCTATCAGCATATGCTAGACCTAGGTCTCCAGCTCTGGAAAACAAATTACAGATGTGGTGGGTCTCATGCCCAAGGATGATGTCCCAAACACCCAAAGGATGGATACAAACAGGTCTAAACAAACTTTTCCCTGTCCCTCAGACAATGGCACCAGATTGCATGTGGTGCCTGTGTTGACACTGTCTCCTCAGAAAAGCTAGTTCCAGACCCATCCCCCTCTCTTCCAGACAATGGCAAGTAAGCACACGTCTGTGAGTTAGGGTGCTCATCCACTAATGCTCACATGCATAGATACATAACCAACCCTGCCAGTTCGCTAAACTATCTCAAATAGAGCCTTCCCTCCCAATGGTCAATTAAGCTCCCCACACAGGTCAGAGACAGGGGAGACCAACTCGACATCTCAGATGCTCTCTCTGAACCACACTTAATGACAGAAATGCAGAAGTGTCACCCTGTATAACCACTCCCACTAAATAAGTTCATGTGGGGTTCCTGATGAGAGATGTTATTCTGTAAATATGTTTCTCATACTGGTTAATGAAGAAAGCACTGTTGGACAATAGGAAAGCAAGATAGGTGGGGCTAGGAGACTAGGAGGAAGGAGGGAGGAGGAGTCAACATGGAGAGACTGGAGAGAGCAGAACGCCAGCCACTCTCTGGTAAGATGAGCCACGTGGAAATACTTAGAATAGTAGAAATGGGTTAATAATTAAGACAGAGCTAGCCAGTAAGAAACAAGTAACTGGCCAACAGCATTATATCAAATACAGCGTCTCTGTGTATTATTATTGGGAGCTGGCATGGCACGGCGTTGGGACCAGGCAGTCTGCGGGAAAACATACTAGTTACAGGTCCCAAAATTTTTCTTCTGTTTCTCACATTATCCAGGGTTCCACTTATGGGACTCTACATGTCATTCTTCAGCAAATGCATGGAAAAAGGCCTGGCCATTTAATAATCTTCTGTCCCTGCATCAGACCAATTGTTTCAGCCATTTCTGAAGTTATTGTTGTTAAAGTATGTGACAGGTCAAGTCACTGATGAAAAATAATGGCATAGATCTATAATGTGTGGCATTTGCATGTTCTTTTATTGCTCTTCCATCATAGTGTCTTCTTGCTAGAGCTTATGGGGTGGTCTAGTGCATCTAGGAACCCCAGCCATGAAAAAAATAGCGTAAGAGCAGACTGGGGCCTGGAGCAGCTCCAGAACAGTCTCTCTCTGCTTCCTGGGTACCTGGGTACCTCTCCTTCCCACTATATGCAGGTGCTCATCAGATCCAGGCACAGACTGGACTGACTAGTCAGACATTCTAGCAGCATCCACCTTCAACTATTCAAAATTCTAGCCTATTTCCCTCAAACAGTACGTAACTATGACTACGGAAATAGAAACCCAAATTTTAATGAGTTCAGTCCAATAAATAGCTCACATCCATTCCAGAGTCATAGTAGTCACTCTAAGCATTCCCTCAGAACTGTTGTAATTGTATCAATGACAATTTGAAAAAAGAAGAAACAGAGAAAAAAAAAAGGGAAGGGAAGGAGGAAGGGAGGGAGGGAGGGACAAAGGGAGGAAGAAAAAAGGGGAGATTCTAATCATCCCCACAGTTGGTGAACTACCTCCTTTTAGTCTTGATACCTCCAAATTATATGTGTGTAGAAAGGAAATTGTGTTTAGATTTTCAATATTTAAAAAAAATATTTATATGTGTTTGCCTATGTGTATGTGCACATAAGTGTAGTTACTCCTGGATGCCAGAAGGGGGCATGGGATTCCTCTGGAGCTCGAGCCATAACTCAAGGTGGATATTGGGAAGAGAATTCTGGAGATAAGCTAAGGAGACTGGAATTGTTGCTATTAGCTTCAAAAATGAACCCTTTAGGAGCTTGGGAGCTAGCAAAGTCTCAGTAGGGGATCTGCTGAACAAGCATGAAGACTCAAATTTAGATTCTACACACAGACAAATGTATGTCTATAAGCCTGGTACTGGGAGAAGTAGAAAAGGGGAGAATTCCTGAGGTTTGCTCAGTAGCCAGCCTAGTTGGTCAATAAGATCCCAATCCAGGTTTAGTGAGAGATCCTGTCTCTAAATATAAGGTTGGGAGTAATTGAGGAAGACATCCGATGTACATCCACACTTATACACACAACACACACATAGAAACACAAATGATCACTTTGTCCAAAGCCAATCCCACACATCTCTCTCCTCACCCTCCATTTATTTTTAGATAAATCTCATATATCTTATCAGTTCATTTATAAACATGTCAATGTATCTAGGCAGGTCTCACCCACATGCTGCAGGTCACATACAGCCAAGACAGCTATGAATGCAATCTAACACAAAATCACAAAGTTATTTAAAACATTATGAGAGCTTGTACATTATTTTGTTACTGGATTCACAAGGTCCTTAAGTATGGATGTTCTCTCAAAAGGCTGGACAATAAGGCTACATTATCATACCTAAAAAGAATTGACAGTAAAGTCTCAGTATCCTCAAGTATCTAGTTAATATACCCGTGTACATGTTTTCTTCATTATCTGACACATTTTCAAACTGTTCAAAGAAGGGTTCAAATCAGGTCTATATGGTGATTGACTGTCAGCCTAAAAAGTCTTTTTAAAATCTTTCGTGTGTGTGTGTGTGTGTGTGTGTGTGTAAGTTGGCACTTGTGAATGTCACAGTGAGTACAGAGATCAGAGGACAACTTTTAGGAGTCAGTTCTGTCCTTCTGCTGTGGGTTCTGGTCACTAAACTCAAATTATTGGGCTTGCACAGCAAGTGATTTCCCCTCTGACCCATCTTGCCAGCCCAAGATGACAGCCATCTGTCACCTTTTGAATTCTCTGGCAGTGCTGGGGATCAAACCCAGGGCCTTGTGCATGTTAGGCAATGCCTATCCTTGGGTCTACTTGTTTTTTTTCCTCTCTCTTTTTCATATCCTTGAGACCCATGTTAAAGAAACTGCATCATTGATCCCGTAGGCATTCTGCACTTTGCTGGTTGCATTCCCAAAAGTCAGCCTGAGCCTCTGGCCCTGCTTCCTGTAGTGGGAGCTGCATCTGGAGTCTCCACTGGATCCAGGTCTCATTTTTTGTTATAAGACTTCCTTCTTAGTTTGCCCACTAACTGAGTGAGCTCTCTTCTTGAGATATCCTCAAACATTGATTATCACTTCCTAGACCCATTCACTCAGTGGGTTGTAAAATGTGCCTTTTCCCTGGCTGGGTCCCATGGATGGCAGAAGTTGACACTTCCTCCTTGGTGACCTTGCCAGTCACAGCCTTCCTATTCTCAAGTGTGCTCAGATACAGCAAAAAGCAGTTACTCTTCTGCTCTCTTAGTTCCCCAAGGCGGTGTGCACTCTAGAAACTATAGGCTAAAGGATTTCATTTCTTTACTTACTGATTTTCAGAAGTTCTTCTCTAGCATTCTCTAAAACTGCCCCAGCATTTCTCTGGCACCATTTAGAACTCACGGCTTCAAACGCATTGCATGTGTTTCCATTCACTGTAGTTATTATCTTTATTGATGCTAAAATAGTTACCCTCCGGGAGCTTTTGTAAGTTGGCTCCTGAGTTTTTCTGACATGTCCCTTCTTGTCTTTGATAGCTTCCTGGCTGTAAGTTATGACAAGCTGCCCCAGGCTACCCTTGTTTATCTACTCCCAGGTGTGTAGCCAGCCATCTTGGGAAGGAGATTGGTAGAAGCTGCCTTGGTCATTTGCTCTCAGAGTTTTGAGTGGACAGCTTGAAATTCTGCCATCTATCCATGTATCTATAATCTAACTGGCTATCATCTATCTGTCTTATCTATCTGCCTACTTATCTATTGTCTATCATTATCTACCTATCTATCATCCATCTATCTACACAGCAATCTATCATCTGCCTACATACATATCTATGATCTCTCTACCCATCTCATTATGATATTCCAAATTAAAAGTATTCTACCAAATATAATGGCACGTATGTGTGAAAATTCCATAGTGAAACCCATTGCCTGATATGTTAACTTGATTTTTAAAAATCATTTTAGTTCTTTGCTCTCATGACAACCACCACACTTCTCAATGGCTGCAATGTCACTACCCTATACCATATTTATAACACTCTCAAATGAATAAAACACCATGGAAGGGCCAAGTTGGTCTAGTATCTACTGCACAAGCACAGAGACCTGAGCTCAGATCCTCAGCATCCATATAAGAGCCAGGTATGGCAGCATGTACCTTTAATCTGAGCCAGGACTTGCTGATTGCCAGTCTACTTGAATCATGGACCTCCAGATTCAATGACAGAACATGTATCAAAATATAAGATGGAGGGCCAGCAAGGTGACTCAGTGGCTAAAGGAGTTTGCTGCTAAGCCTGACTACCTGAGTTCAGGCACCTGAACCCACATGATGGAACAAGAAAGCTGACTCATGAAAGCTATCCTCTGACCTCCACACATGAGCCACGGTATATCAAACACACACATACTGGTGCAAATATTAACACCAGCAATATTATGAAGGAAATAATTTAAGTTGTTTTGTGCAGTTATTGTTTGCCCTTAGAGTGCCTACCTGCTGGGGATGTATCATAACAAGATGTTATTCAAAGTCAAATGGAAGGTTCTTCTCTGTAGCTTCTGCCAACAGCCCGATTCACAGTTAGGTGTATTTACTTAATTTTTCCCAACTTTTAGACACTGCCCTTTTAAATTTTAACTTTATAAATTAATTTTTGATTATGCAATACATTTGCACTGTTTCAAAGTCAGATCTACCAGCAAGCACATCATTGGCAAAAGTAGATTTCATCCCTGTCCCTTCCACACTAGTCCTTCTCTTCTTGTGTCCTTAGTACAGACAAATCTATGTCTTATCCTCTGTCCACTTCACACCATCTGTAAGCCACTCCACAGCTGAATGTAAGAAAGGGCCTTGCTTCCTTTGTAGCGCCATCGCATTCTAGCATGAGGATGTCATTCCGTTTATCCAGCCAGTTCTCCGGTGCTAGACTTGAGCTGCTTCTAGTTGTTTGCTTTTATAAATACTTCATCAGTCATTTTATGTCTTTGCCAAGGTTCTTAAAGGTGTAATTGCTGGGTCATGGACATAGCACTCTTGCAATTTCTTTAGATAGAGCCAAGGTCTCTCCCACAGGAGCTTGTCAAGTCCCATTCCTGCCAGCACTGAATGGGAGATCTCATCTGCCCACAGCTTAACCAGCAGAGCATGGAGCATGCCATGAGCCCTTTGTGCTTTGACAGCTACTACGTGAGGAACGGTGGGTGTAGTCATTTCTCTCCTACATGTATCATCGTATTAATGGAGATGAGCATCTTTTCATAGTCTTAAAAGGGATTTGGATTTCTTTTTCTGTTAATTATCTGCTTATTTTTCCTTTCATTTCTTATTACAGAATTATCGATGCATTTATTCTCTGCCTTTTGAAACTGTTTTGCTTTTTCTTGCTCAAAGGGCTAAAGGTTGAAAATATTCTTTTGGTTTGAGGGCTTTCTTCAATTTGTTGTGCTCATGGTGATTTTTCTTTGTCTTTGTTCTCTGAGTACTTTTTAATTCTGCGTGAGTACTTCCTATTGCCATACAACCACACCCATCAGTCTTCCCTTAATGTGCCTCTATTTGAGTTATGTTTCAAAAAAAATTCACTTCCTAATATATTAGGGAATAATTCGCCAATATTTTCTTTTATGTTTTTATAGCTTCAGTTTTTACACTTAAATGCTTTGCTAAATTTGAATTCAATCCAATGTATGAAGTGAGGAAAAGATCCAAGTGTGATTTTAAGGAGCCTCTTTTAGAGCTGTCCATTTTCCTGCCAGTGTGAGAAGCTTTCTCTCTTACATATGAACTTTCTAAATGCAGGTGGAATGCTGTATAGATTTCTCTACTCTGTGCCATCAGCCTGCTTACTTGCCAGCTGTGCAATACCAGCTTCTTTGGAGCAACAGGTGTTTCTACTGTGTGTTTTAGGTCAGGTGGAAATTCACCTGGTGTGCTGTCTTCTGTAGAATGTCTCTTCCTCCTCCTCTTCCTCCTCTTCCTCCTCTTCCTCCTCTTCCTCCTCTTCCTCCTCCTCCTCCTCCTTCTCCTCCTTCTCTTCCTCCTCCTTGCTTCCTGGTACTACAGATGGTACCCAGGGTTCACCCATGCCAATACTAGGCAGGCACTCTCACTGAGCTACATTCATGGACCCCTCATTTTCATAATTTTATTTGCTTCTTATCCATCTCTTCTTCCAGATGAACTTTAGTTTCCATTGAATTTTTTCTTTTTACTATTGGTCAGTATCTCACAAACTCAAATGTTTAACTTGATTGAAACCATGGCTTGGCTGCTCTGTCACGGGGCCTAGAACAGCTCAGTAGGTGTTAACTGAAATAAACTATCCTGGCGGCAATTATACAGTCTCAACACTCGTGGCAGTGTTAGAATTGGAAGCGAGTTGGAAGACTCTCCCAAAACTTTAATCCTCTAAGATTCAAAAGAGTTGAAATTCTATTATCATTAATAATATTCACAAAAATGTTTATGGTGTGGGAATCATCTCTCTAGGGGCCCTAGAAGGCTTTTACATTTGCACTGCACACATGTGCATGCTTTCTATTATTTGTCAGTCAAAGCTACTGCATTTCAGTCCATTCAAGTAGGGGGTTTCTTTCTCATGTCATCAATAACAATGTAGGTATTCGGCTCATAGAGAAGAGAGCCTTGGGTTCTGGTGTTGAACAGCCCCTGGGTGTGGAGGAGTGGGCTTTCATATCCTGGCTCTTATCCTGTTTTGTTTTTCAAGAACATGCCATGCTAGGAAACAAGGGAAGAAGCAGTTCCTTTGTTTAATAAATGACTCGTGTTAGAAATGGCACCAAGGAGAAGGGTCCCCACATTATTACTGTCTGGCTAGAGAAGCCATGTGAACACTGACTTTGGTTGAGTGGAGCCTGCCCTGGTTGTTCCAAACTCATCTAGCACATGGACTTGGTCTGGGTCAGAAAAACCAAAAAGGCAAGTGCAAAATGAGACAAAGCCCACTCCTGCCTTTGGATGGGCTTCCAGCCCTGCCCGGAACAACCCCCTGACAAAGAGAACATCATAGCCTCTAACACTTAGAGGCTAGCATTTGCCTCTACTCACCTCCTGTCAATCAATTGCTTTTCCTGTTTCCATAGCCATAACCTCACTAGTTGCGTTCTTTAAAGTACACTCTTAAAATGTTGGAGCCCAAGTGGCTGAAATATGTGTGACCGTGCTGCATCGTTCTATCTGTTCTTTCTGTTTGCTCCTTAGCTCAGAGATCATGAACTTGTCTTAAGATGTGAAAGGAATCCCCAAGTGAGATCTCATATTGCAGTGAAAGGTGTCTCGGGGTCGGAAAGTCATCCTGCCACATAGGGGACTGTAAGACATGACCTCTTGGAAATCATGTTTTGTCATAAAATGCGTCCATGCAAGACTCCACCCAAAAGACCTGCCGTGACTATCACTCTGCTGCTGTGATGTTATTCACACCGGGGGAAGAACACATGCAGATGACACATCCCACAGGAACAAGCAAAGGAGGAACAGGGCACAGCCTTGGGCTGAGCAAGCTTCAAGAGAAGGGCAAAATATGGCTAGAGGCTGTAATTTGTGAGTGGTGGGGGGGAGTTGCTTATGGAAACAGGCCAATATAAAATAAAACAGTTTTCAGAAACAGGGTCCTAAAAGTGCTAGGACATTAAGGGTGCTACAGAAATTTGATGTGATGGGCCCAGAAAGATGGGTCAGTAGATGAGGATGCTTGCTGCCAAGGCTGAGGACCTGAGTTCCATGCCTGGGACTCACATGATAGAAAGAGAGAGGCGATCCCTGTACGTTGTCTTCTGACCTTCATGTACATGCTACATAGCACATGCATCATTTTGCTCTAGAAAATGGGATGGGGGGAGAAGTCTGCTGTGTGTAAGTAAAGATAATTTCAAGAAAAAGAAAAGCAGGGCAATAAACATCAAGGTTGATAAAAATCGAAAGTGTGGAAGCCTTGAAAAGCTGACAGCTCTGGCCTGCCATCTGTGGTGCTCACCTGACTTATCCCTATTCTAGGCTCATCTCTACATCCTCTGTAGCCTTTAGCATCCTCCCATTAGCATCCCATCATAGCAAAAGCTAGTGCTTCTGTGTTGTGTTGCAATGAACCTGTGAGCCAAGAATGTTTATAGAGAATAGTATGAGGCATGTGTGTTCCTATGGCTGCCTCTAACAAGTGACTGGAATTCAAGGAGCAAGACATATGGCTATAATGGCCTATCACCATGTCAGGAAAGATGCCAGTATTTTTTTAAGTTGTGCACATGTGATAAATATATGTATATAACACACATGTGTATATATTCATGCAAACATATGAGCGTGGGTACACACATGCCATAGCAGGATGCTGACCCTGGGAGTTGGTCTTCATCTGCCTTGAGACAGGGTCTTTTTGATGCTCGCTGCCACACAGATGAGTGTCTGAGGTTTCTTCTCCACCCCCACCCCCATCTTACCATAGGAACACTGGGATTATAGACATCAACTTCAATCCCAACAGTACAGGGATGCTGGATTCAAATTCAGGTCCTCATGCTTGTGTAACAAGCATTTTACCTACGGAGTATCTCCCCATCCACAATGTCATCATTTTTATGATATTTGCGGAAAATTCTCCTAAGAACCCAACTCGATATCTACAGATACCATCCCGACGGCATTTAGTGTTAAGGCTATAGATAGCATTTCTAAAAATACCAGGGTTGTGTAGTCTCCACTCAGCAGTTTAGGGACATGACATCATCTAATCCATCTATGCACCATGAAGCCTGAACACCAGAATCAGCATTTGAGGTTCCTTTATCCACATTTCTTTCTTTAGCAGTTGTGATCTGTGTTCTGAAATCCATCCATTCACTCATGAGCTGCAGGAGAAGGCTGGATGAAGACAGCTCAGCTTGAAAAAGGAGGGCAAGCTGCTCCAAACCTATCCTGGCTAGTGATTTACAACTGGTTTTTAGCTTGTGCTCCTGGAGCAGACCCTCACCCCCAGCACTGTGCCTCTCTGTGAACAGGTCGGTCTTTAAGCCAATGACAATTTTGCTCGATTTATAAGGGGAAAAAATAATCTCCAGTAGACTGAAACACAAGGGCAGTACATCTGATTCCAATTACAGTCAGATAATCACCATTCATGACCAGTCCAAGCTGAAAGTAAAGCTTGAATTTCTCCTCAGAGACATCTCCCGGTTTAACTTTTCATAAGGGCCACAATGGAGTGTGACCTTTCAGTGGAAACAAAAGGGGGTCCAGGTCTCTTTAAGGACTTTACTGACTTTTCCACCCTGCTATGAAATTAGTTCTTTTGGAAGAAGATCATTTATGAGTTTAGTCGAATGTAGTAAAAACGTAGTCCCTCCACCCCACCAGCCCCTCCGAGAACACAGCAAAGGTTCCCTTGCATGCGACAGCACTGACAGCTGCTTGGCACCTTTCTCCATTTGCGGGCTTATATCAGAATGGAAAATACTTCCTCCCTAAAGATTTTCTTGTGATCACAGGGAGATCAGAAGTTCTTTGTGACTTGTGACCATTTGACCATCATGAAAAGAGGGGATAAAGTAACAATAGGTCTGTGTTGGCTGGAGGATGGTTCAGTAGGCAAAGAGCTTGCTGTGCAAGCATAAGGACCTGAGTTTGATCCCCAGTAGCCATATAAAAAGGTGATATTAGTAATCACAGGGGCAGAGAAGGGAGATGGATCAATCCCTGGGGCTTGGTTAAGCAGGTCAACCTGGCTTAATCAAGGAACTCCAGGTCCAATCAAAAGACAGTCTCAAAAACGAAGGTATATGGAGCCTGGGAAAAACACCTGAGGTTGACCTCAGGCCTCTGCCCACATGTGCACACCTACTTGCCATTTGTCACAACACCCAGGGGTAGAGAGATCCCAGGGGCATATATGCATCCTCCAGATGTAGTGTCTTAACAGAAGCTCACCCCATTTACAAGATGAGAGAGAATGGACACTGAAGATCCTCACCTCCAGACTGCCCGTGTGAAGCAAAATGTGAGTGCTCAGCCATGCTCTGCATTCCTGGGCAGTGTGAATAGGTTCCTGCTTCCTATTCCTGGGTGAACAGCAGAGGGTCTTGGGACTATCAATCCTGTTTCCAAGCAGCCCCCAGCCCAACCTGATCCTAATCCTGGGGATCCCTCCTGCTCCCTACACCCCCAGTTATAGGGGAAATCTCCTGGTCTCTAGAGTCACAAACATCCTAGATCACAGATTCTGCTTACTGTTTTGGGCCAAGCTGGGTGACTTCTCTGAGCTTCAATATCCTCTTGTTGGGAGTAAATATGAAAAGACATTGACCCTTGGGAGATAGGGTGGTGGTTGAAAACAGTACCGAGCGTGCAAGCACTTCGTACACATTGGTGCCTTCATATTTTGAAGCAGTTAAAGATTTCTTCTAGAATGTTCTTCTTTTCCCTACTCTCAGTTTCTGTCTTTACCTATCAAAGCTTGGATAGCCAGAGGAAGGGGAGGGACTAGTGACATACATAAAAGTTGGGGGAGGGCTTCTTGTGAGTACACCAGCGCTCCATATCCACACATGGCACACTCAACCAACAACACACCCAAACTATTTTACACAAAATCAAAAGCTTACTCAAAACATTGAGAGGTTTGGGGTTGGTTAGTTTTTTTTCTTTTTTTCTTTTTTTAATATGTGCTTTTTTAAGAGTCAGTTCTCTCTCAAGCATGAACCTTGTAGGTGACAACACAGTGTCACAGGGTCATACAGAATAAAACTATATATACCCTTGAAACTGGTGGGACACAAGTTGGACACTCCTACAACCATGAGCAAGCTAAGTACAAATAGTATATAGGGACTGGAACAGCCACAAGTTTGGGTGACTGCTAGGGAGCCAGAAACTAACCCCATGGATACTACAGGATTCTCTTAAAATTAGAAATGGATTTCCAGAGGGTCAGGAGAGTCAGATGAAAGAGCAGACATCAGCAGAACTGACAGGATAGAGACCCTGACTGTCTGAGTCCAGGAGCCCAATTAAGTCAGAAGACAGAATCAACCCCTATTTGTAAGGTCCAAGAGTGAGGGACCACTGCGAAGACTTACTTCCTGGAAATGGCCTCTAAAGAAAACGAGTCCTCTAAAGGGACTCCTAGGTAGGGTGGGATTTCGCCCCTAAAAAGCTCTCTTGTTCAAATGCTGTTGGAGTCACAGAACTACCAGACAGTAAGAATAGATAAAGAGAGTCAGGGAGCTGTTATCTTATAGAAGGAACACAGGACAAGGAGCCAGGACAGCCAGCAAGGAGTCTGGAAGTGTCAGTGTTCAGGGGCACATTGAGAACTAGGTACACTCACCCACCCACCTACTTCACACTTCGTCAGCTCCCTCTCACCTCCTTCAACAACACTCAGGGCTTAGGGGACAACCTTGACCTGAGAAGATAAAGATGCTGAGTAGTGACTGGCTTGTGATCTGAGAGATGAGCACCATGCTGTCATTAGCTGTTTACTTTTTTGTTTTCTTAACCAGTTTTGGAGATATGGTATTCACACTGTGAATGAGTCCCAGGAAGGAGACTTCCTCAATCTTTGTGTTAGAGCCAAGGAAAATACAATGGCCAAGATGCATGGTTGTGGGCACGTAAAAACTCATGTGAATTGACATGAGTCTGGTCAGCAGTATCCCAGCCTTTTTACAGTCTGCTGCAACTGGGATGTAACAAAGCTAAGCTTGACTCCTGCCCAGCCAACCCAGCAGGATGTCTAGTTAACCAAACAGGTAGTTCTAATTACAAAATACCAAACAGGCTTTCTATTGCTTTCCCCTCAACCAACATTTAACCAAACCAAACAGCTCTAAACCCTAGCCTGAGGGTTCTCTGCTTGGCCCTGCCTCTAGGCTGGAAGACACCTCTCACTATAACATTTAAAATAAAGTTACATGCTAAAATTAACAACTTCTGAAACATAGCTATAATAATTATGTGAGCACATGTTATACTGGATTAGCATGTGGCCTATAATCCTTTGCCATTACAAAGCTCAGCTGTGCCATGAGATCCAAGGAGTTTCGTTTAATAGAAAGAATGATTTGGTAATGTTGCATACCAGCTCGCGGTTCAAAACATTTATTGGGATTTAAGGCTGTGAAGCAGATAAGCAAGTGTTCCCCAGCTGCTAAATCTCACTTCATATATTTAAACAATCCATAATGATGGCGAATCTAAGACTTGAAAGGATGTCACATCCAATGGACGTCCTGAGAGGTTACTTCTGAGGCCACATCTGCTTCATGTCACTTGCTCAGAGTGTTCCATTTTCCTCCAGGGTTACTTAATGATCGTTATTAGGATGGATATAAGTCAAGGGCAGCACATTTTCTGAAATGTGGTCTGCAATAGTGCACACTCGCCTAACTTGAGAGGAGAGAGAGATCTGACACACTGGAGAAATTGCCAGCCAGGCAAGGAATCGGTGCGGATTAGCAAAGCAGAATTTATAATGTGAAATCAGCCTCTCACATGAAGGGGAGGCCATGGAGGAACTTTTAAAGCTTTATTATTACCCAAAAGAGACAGGACCATACGCTGAACTTCGAGTAAGGTTTCAAGCTGTTCTGAAAATACAAATCTTGGCACACAGTACAGAGATCACTAAAATGTGCTGAAACACCAGGTAACATTCCAGGTTTGATCTTTAAAACATTTGGTTAGCAAGAACATACGACAGGACCATTCCACCACCTTGTGCATATCATGCTTAGAGTCTGCCCATCTCCCCTCCCCATCCCTCCCTCAAATCATTCCATGCATTAGGACCCCCCCCCTACATTTCAAACAAGCACTCGTCTTGCCAGCAGATTTTATAAACAAGAGCATTAAAAAAAAATCCCTGAAAACACAGCTATCTGAAACACAGTCCTACCAGTCTCCTAGAGCTGGTTCTGTGTTTGGGTTAGCTAAATCTATTTGGCACCACTGAAGTCTAGCAGCATGTTTACTACCAAAAAGTAAATAATTAAAAAAAAATCAATTCCGCTGGTATGCATTGCATTCTCAATAAGCAGATTTGTGTAAAAGCTATTGTTGGTTAGCAATGTTCCTGCCCCCACCTCCTAAGAATGCTGGGCCACTTCAGAAGTGATCAAATGAAGGTGGTGTCAATCTATCGGAAAGGAAAGGCTTCCTGCCAAGGATTCAGTTAATTTGACCAATGTAAGCAGTGCGCTGCACAGCTCACACTCTAAAAATAGCCCAGAAAAACTGCAGGCTGTGGTCCCCCACCCAAACACTATGGAATGCGAGCATGACTTCTTGAGGCTGGGTCTAAAGCTGGTGACTTAAAGAAGGAGTTTGGAAACCCTTCAAACAGGGGTTGCATCTTCCTGTGAGTGAGTGACTTGGAACATTTGCTGTGGTTCTCAACCTTCCTAAGGCTGCGACCCTTTAATACGGTTACTCATGTTGTGGTGACCTCCAACCATAACATTATTTTCATTGCTACTTCATAACTGTGACTTTGCTACTGTTACGGATTGTAATGTAAATACCTGTGTTTCCTGATGGTCTTAGGCAGCCCCATGAAGGTGTCATTTGACACCAATAGGTTGAGAACCACTGCTTCAAAACAAAGGGTGATATGGATGAAGAGGAAGAACAGGTTGCAAAACAATGGGTGATATGGATGAAGAGGAAGAACAGGTTGTGCTGTAGTCACTGTTCTGTGAAGAGTCACATGACCAAGGCAACTCTTATAAAAGAAAGCATTCAACTGATGGCTTGCTTACAGTTTCAGAGGTTTTAATCCATTATCATCATGGTGAGAATCATGGTGACATGCCTGATGTGGAGCAGGAGCCAACAGCTATATATTGGTCTGCAGACCAGAGTTTTGGGGGAGGGAGAGAGGGAGAGAGAGGGAGACTGGGCTGGGCCTAGCATGCACTTTTGAAGCCTTAAAGCCCACTTCCAGTGACTCACTTCTCCCAAGGCCACACCTACTTCTACAAGGCCACACCTCCCAACCCTTATAATCCTTTAAAACAGTTCAACTAGTGGGGGAAATTCTTATTCAAACCACCACAGGTAGTAACTTGGGAGAAGGTTACCTGCCCAGGAAAGAGGCTTAGTAAGCAAACTGACCTCCACAGGGTTTGATTTGGCACTTTGCACTTCCCCCGCCTCATTCAGTTTTATCACTAATGATTCATGCTAGGTCCCCCAAAGTCCAAGAGCCAAAAAATTCTGAGGAAAATAATAAAAAAATGGAGTAGCTGCATTTTTTTAAAAAAAAGAAAGTGAGGCTTTGCCAAAGGTTAGGGGGTTGAGATCAAACTATTTGGTATGTATAGTATTACAGTCACGTCTAATTCACCAACGGCTAAGCCCATCAAGTGATGCTGATTGCATCGTGACATGGAAGTTTCCTCTTCCTTTTCTTGAACATTGGCATTGCTGGGAGCAAATGATACTCTGTATACACAGATAAACACACAGCCTACTCTGGCCAACACAATTACACAAGCCGTGTGCTCGCACCCTCCTATAGTCTGACCTGCCCATGTTCCCCATGCTTGAAACCTGACTGAAATGGCTGGGTATCAGAGAAGGAACAGAAAATCAGTTACTCGCCATTTTAAAAGACAATCTTTTCCTACATGTAAGTCTTCCATGAGAGAGTCTCAGGGGAGGAAGGGCTGCAGTTAACCCCAGAGAGAATGATCCTTCAAATCATTTCAAGCCACTTTATTTTGCCTTGGTAAATAACCTCTGACCTCGCTTTATGGTCAACCAAGTGACATCTAATTAGTCTTGCTGCTATAAACTCTCCTAGCTTATAGAGTGCTATAGTATTTGAATGCTTACACAGCATTTAAATTTCCCCCAGCACTATGCAGCATTAGAAAGATTATGTACTGTTCTCCACATATAAAAATATTTTACATTCAATCAACTCTAGGAAGGGGAGAAATGGATAAGAAAGGAAAAACAGGAGAGAGGGAGAAAGAGGAAGAGAGAGAAGTCACTTAATACCCCAGGTAGAACCATGTCATCATCACACTGGAATTCTGATTTTGTGTAAGTCGGGCCATTCACCAAGAATGGAAATGTTATAGCAGGCACAAGTTCCTCATTTGCTCCAAGCTGAATCCTCAAAGCTGTGGTGCTAAGCATTTCTCTGGTGACAATTAACTCGTGTCTCATGTCTCCGCAGGGAAACTAGAATAATTATTCTCTTCAGAACTCAGATGAAGACTTTTTTTTTTTTTTTTTTTTTTTTGCTACTGAAACAGCCAGAGGAAGCCCTGACCAGTTAGCTTCTGGGGAGAATAGCCTGTAACGGTCAAGAAGCAGTCTCCATCAATAAGTACGCTGGAAGTCATAGACCTGAATATGGGCTATAGTGGCCCACAGGAGCTCATAGAAGGAACCAGGGGCATTGACGTTAGAAGGCATTCTATGTAACATTAGATGTGATTCCTCCTTCCTTGTGAGTGTGAACACGCATATACATACATACATACATGTATGCATACATACCTACATGTGGAGGTCAGACTACCTCCAGTTTTATTCCCCCAGACACCATTCACCCCATTTGTTTTTCTGAGACTGGACTGTGTCTCTCATTGGCCTATAACTCATCAAGTAGGCTAGACTGATTGACCAAGAAGACCCAGGTATCTTACTTTCTGTGCCTCCCACTATTGGGATTACAAATACAAGCCATCACATGCACCATTCTTTAAGTGGGTTCTGGGAATCGAACTCAGGACCTAATCCTCTGGGGCAAATACTTTTCCAGTGGACCACCTCCCCAGCCCATTTCCTCTCTTTTTATGCAATATCATGAGCATTTTCAGCAAGTTGGAAGGAGATGGAAGAACAGCTCGAGTCCACTCTGGCACAACTATGGAAATGTCTAAAAACACCCATGGAGAAGCAGCCAGGGGAAATGATTGGGCTGTAATTCATGGCAGCATGGGCCTGATTTGGCCTAAGATCTATCCTAAGAAGATCCATATCTGGATAATGAGAGCCTTTCTTGCTGTAGCTGAGGATACAGTTGCTGGTTGGTTTCTCACCAGGGTTACACTTGGGCTGCATTCTCAGCAGCAGAAAGAAAAGAGCATTGCTATGTGTCAGCCTCATGGAAGCCTGCTTCCAGTCAATGCACCATTGGCCACAGGCAGGGACTTAGGAATGAGGTCAGTTTCCACACAGTTACTGGGCTGGGCACTGTTCTTATGCTTTTTCAAGGGACAAAGTAGCAATCTTCTTGACCAAAGAACTTGAACAAGGGGTTGGGAGATGGCACACTGCTCTGAAAATATAAGCACAAGAGTTTGGCGCCTCAGTACCTGCAAAACTACAAAGTGGACAGAGTAATTCATCTGTAATTCTAGCCCCCAGGAAGGTGGAGACAGGGAATCTCTGTGGTAGACTGATTGTATGGGTAGGTTCAACTGAGAGGCCCTGCCTCAATTAATGAGGAGAGCAATTAAAGAACACACCTAATGTTAGCTTCAACTTGCCTACACCCCCACACACATACATGCACGCACACACACAAACACACACATGCACACATACATACACACACATACATATACACACACCTACATATACACACATACATACAAGCATGCACAGACGTACACATACACACGCATACACACACACACACACACACAGAGAAACACCTGCAAAAAACAAGCAAAACAACTTGAACAAGTTCTTCTTCAGGGTCTAGTCATAACCCACATATGTGCTACCACCCATAGGCCCCTTCTGTGCCACATCCACCCTCTCTACACAGCCAGACCGCCAACATCCTCCAACTTACCCATACATTTTCTCTTCTGCCCCCAACTTGTTCTATCTATATCAGACTTAGAGCTAACAAAGTAAGTTACTGTGCCCAGATCTCACTGCAAAAACATTCGCAACATGAAAGATCAAGCCAGTATCTTCTCTGCAGAACCTACTAGTCCTGTAGAAATATTTGTTAGTGAGCATCACCTGTATAAACCCAGGGCACAGAATTCAAAAAAGGAATCTTACACTTCATCAAAGGATTCAAGGGTTTAAAGAAGACAGAAAGAAAAAGCTCAATGAGATAAAAAGGAAAAGACTTCAGGGAAAGAAAAAAAAACCTGATGATATCCAAGAAAAGACAGATGTAAAGCTGATGAATGACAAAGGCAAGCCTGGACTTGAATCCAAAGAAGTTAGAAACGCTGAACTGGACTCAAGCAGAGATGAAGATAGAATTGAAAACTTAACTAAAGTACTCTAAGGGAAGCCTTATAAGTAGAAGGAATCAAGCAGAAGCTAGAATATCAGTACTCAAATAATCTAGATCAAATAAACAAGGAGTATGAAAAAGTCTTAAAATACCAGAAAGGAACAACAGGGAATGTGCAACAATGTGAAAACAAAACAAAACGACAACAACAACAACAAAAAAACAAACAACAAAACCCTTTGAATTATTAGGCATAGATGAGGGAGAAGAATTCTAAGTCAATTGCATAGACCAGATCTTTAACATCATAGACGAAAACTCCCCCAAACTAAGTAAAGAGACACACCCATATGGATACAAGAAGCACAAAGGACACAAATAGTGTTAGTTGTATTTACTCTTTGTTTTTTTTTGAGGGGCCATCACCTCACTTCCAAACACGTGGAGTCTTATTATTACTTATGAATTCCTGGCCTTATCTTGGCTTGTTTCTAGCCAGCTTTTCTTAACTAATTGTCCATCTATCTTTTGCCTTTGGACTTTTATCTTTATTTCTGCGTACCTTAATTTCTTACTCTGTGGTTTGCTGTGTGACTGGGTGGCTGGCCCCTGAAGTCCTCCTCCTTCTTCTCTCACTCCTGATATTCTCTCCTCCCAGATTTTTCTCCTCTTTATTGTCTTGGCCTGGCAGCCACACCTGATGGGAGATGTTATTCTGTATATATGTTTCTCATACTGGTTAATAAAGCCCTGTGGCCAATAGGAAACAAGATAGGCGGGGCTAGGAGACCAGGAGGAGGAGAGAGGAAGTGGGAGGAGTTGAGATGTAGCCCAGGGAAGAAGAGGACGCCTGCCGCGCGGCTCCCCGATAAGACGACCACGTGGAAATACTTAGATAAGTAGAAATGGGTTAATAATTAAGACAGAGCTAGCCCATAAACAGTAATGGTAACTGGCCAACAGGATTATATCAAATATAGAGTCTCCTGAGTGTTATTTGGGGCACATGTGGTTGCAGAACCATGGCGGCAGGACCGGAAGGCCGGCTGGGAACAACATGCTTTAACACACACCCATCCTTTTTCCTACCTTGCTATTTACTGTTAAGCTCTTTATTAGACCAATCAGGTGTTTTAAACAGGCAAAGTAACACAGCTTCATAGAGTTAAACAAATGCAACATAAAAGAATGTAACACATCTTTGCATTATTAAACAAATATTAGATAGCATGAATTAATGTAACACATCTTAAAATAATATTCCTCAACAAAAAGGGCAAGACCAGAAAATAAATTCCTATGACATATAATAGTTGAAACACTAAGTATACATCCTAGTATACATAACAAAGACAGTGTATTGAAAACTTTTAGAGAGAAAAAAAATCACATATAAACACATATAAGGAAAACCTCATCAGAATAATAGCTGATTTCTCAATGGAAAGTTTCCATGGCATAAACATAAAAAAAAATTATATTCAACAAACCAATCCTAAAGAAATACAGGAAGCATAATTGAAGAGGAAAGAAAAATTATTTTCTATGGTATAAACAGCCTAAAAAAATCTGTATTCAATTATATACAAACCTTAAAAAATACAGAAATGAGCACAGCAAAGAGACTGTGGAAGGAAATACAAAGCTACACTTATCAAAACAAAAAGTACCACTAAGAACACAAACACCACTACCAAAATCTAACAACATAATAACTACAATTAACACACACATTTCAATAATATCTTTAAATATCAGTAGCCTCAATTCTCCAATAAAAAGCCCTAGGAGGGCTGAATGAATAATGAAACAAAATTTATATATTTGTTGTCTACAAAAAAAAACAAAAACAAACAAACAAAAAAACCAAATATACCTTAGCTTTAAAGGTGGGTACCACCTTGAAGTGAAAGGATGGACAAAAGTATTCCTATGGGATGAGAAAGCAAGCAATAGTCACTGTCCTATAATCTGACAAAATAAACTTCAAACTAAAACCAATCACAAGAGATAAAAAGGGACACTTCACTCTAATCAAAGGAAGACATCACACACACACACACACACACACACACACACACACACACACACACACACGGTACCTAATTTCATTTTTAAAATAGACTGTTGGATTTAAAGGCAGATTAGCGTCAATCCATTAATTGTGGATGATTTCAATACTCCATTTTCTACTACAATAGAAAAGTCATTTTTAAAAAATAAACAAAGAAATATCAGAATTAACTGACATCGTGCAACAAATGTACCTGACAGGAATATCCTACCCAAACACCAAAGAATGAACACTTTCCTTACAGAAACAGCACACAAAAACTTGTCTAAAATAGACCACATCCTGGGACACAGGACAAATCTTTACAAATTCAAAAAGACTGAAATCATTCCTTACATCCTATCTGACCACAGTAAAATTTACAGCACACAAATGTCTAGTAAATACGTAAAAGCATGGAGAGTAAACAACTCATTATTAAATGAAAAATGGCTCAAAGAAGAAATGAAAGAAATAAATAAAAAAAAACCACTTCCTGGAACTAAATGAAAATGAAAATGCAACATAACAAAACCTCTGGAACACATTGAAAAGCAGTCCTATGAATCTGAGCACCTACTTAAAAAAAAAATGAGAAAAATGAGAAAGACACTGGGCACAGTGGTACAAGTCCCTGTGCTTGGGAGGCAGAGGCAGGAGAATCTCTGTGAGTTCAGCCTGGTCCAGGACAGCCAGGGCTACACAGAAAAAAAAACCTGTCTTGAAAAACAAACAAACAAACAAAATCAGAAAGAACACAAATAAATAACTTAGCAGTGAAACTAAAAAAATAATGGAAAAATAAAAATAAACCAAAGTCAAACCAGTTGGCAGCAAGAAATAATAAAAATCAATTACATAGAAACAGGACAGAAACCAGTGAAATAGAAACAAAACAAAAAATTGACAGTATTAGAGCTGGGTTTTGTTTTGTTTTATTAGAAGATAACAGAGATTGATAGGCCTTTGGCCCAATTAGCCCAAAGAAAAAAAGAATAGGACCAGAAGTGAACAGAAAACACTACAACAGACACCAAAGAAACCAGGAGTCTTATACGCAAACATTTGAGAAACCTCTGCTGCACTGTGTAAAGGTGGAGGACCTAAAAGAAATGGATGAATTTCTGTATTCAGCCAAACCACCAAAATGAAACCAAGAAGTCAACAACCGAAACAGGCCCATAAAAATGAGACAGAAATAGTAATATAAGCTCCAGGGCCAGATGGATTAGCTGTAGAATTCTACCACTTTCCAGGATCTACAGCCAATCCTTCTTAAATTATTCAAAAAAGTAGACACATAGGAGCACTCCTAAACTCCTATGAAGCCAGTGCACTCTAATACCAAACCAGGTAAGGACACGACAACAAAAAGAAATTACAGACCAATATCTCTGATTAACAGAAACTCAGAAATGTTCAATAAAATACTGGCAAACAGATTGCAGGAATATATCAAAAAAGATTATCCACCATGACCAAGTTGGCTTTACCCCTACAATGCAGAGTCAGCCCTAAAAACATACATGCAAGTGACATTATATAGACTGAGCAGGTTATATTTAGGAATATACTTTTTTATATTTAGGAATATACATGTATATACCTAAATATATGCATGCAGTAACATTGATTTTTAAAAAAGAGGACATGAATTTTAAAAAGGGCAAGGAAGGTCATTTAGGAGGGTTTGGGGGAAGGAAAGGGAAGGAAAAACTATGTAATTATACTGTACTTTCAAAAATAAAAGAAAAAATAACCCAAAGAAGAGAGACAATGTGTGCCTGCGGCATTCACAGACCTATGCAAACACTGATTTCATGTAGTGAAACAAACATTTTGTGTGTTTGTCCTACTTAATAGTTGTATGACCCTAAGAAGCGAGGCTGTCTCAGCATCTAGCAAGATTGTGAGCATATTATGGCATTTAATACACATTTATGAAGAAAGTAATGGCTTCTGTCGATACTAAAAGATTCTGTATAGTGTATAAAATTTATTCTCAATCATCAAGTTTATTAGTGGGAGGCTGGAGAGCTGGATAGCACTTATTCTGACTATGACTCTCAAAATCAAGGCCTTATAAATAAAAGCAAGTCTGGCTGAATTCAGCGAAAGTTCTCTTTAAAACCCTGGCCTTCCTGTCTGGCCATGTCAAGGCTTGAATGTGGCAATTTGGACCCCTGTGCATTTTGAGGGTGGCATTGGGGACCTGCAATGATCATTTTTAAGTATAATTTTTCCCTTGAAGTTTATGCAATCTTCATCGCAGGGTTCCCTTAAATCCGATCTTGGGCCTGGAGATGTGTTTCAGTGGTAAAGTGCTTGTCGTATGTATGAAAGCATAAGCACTTCGAGTTTGCTGAATCTGACCCTTCATGCACATGTAAAGAGGAAAGGGGAGGGAATGATAAGCTTGGAGGTGGTGACATGTGTTTTTAACCTCACCGCTGGGAAGGTAGAGACAGGCAGTCAGAAGGATCCCTGGGGCTCACTGACCAGCCAGTCTAGTGGAACTGGAGAGTCCTATGTCAGAAAACAAGATGAGTGAGATCCAGAGGAACTATAACCAAGGTTAATCTCTAGCCTCCATGTGCAACACACACACACACTCACACACACACACACACTCATCAGCATCCCTGTAACTCTGAAGGACAATGCCTGAATCATTTTCCCAGGCCCCAGCAGCCCCAGGGTTCATTCTGCTAAAGATTAATCAAGAAAGCAAGGCTTGGACAGGTGAGTCTGAGCAACGCTGCTGCTTGGGCAGCTCACAGGGAGCAGTTCCCAGCTTGGTTTCAGCTGCTTTTGTCCCTGTCTCTCATGTGGCTCTGTTTTTCCTCAACTTGTTCTTGGCTCATGAATGCCAAACCCACATATCCATCCCATTGCAGTGGTCTGTTCGGAGTGGCTTGGTTTGGGGATTTTCTTTTTCTTTTTTAACCTATGAAAAAAAACAAGGCATGGCTTTATATTTCCGCAGCATAAGCAAGGGTGACTGCTGTTGCCATGCCACAGAATTGAAGAGCCTGGCCATGCGGAGAACTCCATACAGTCCACAGACAGGACTGGACTTAGCTATAGTCCTCACTTAAGTGGTCAACATTGGGCTAGGAATGGTAGCCAGACTGAAGCCCAAGCTTCAGCTTCCTAGAAAAAGCCTCTAGTCACCCACCCCTTGGCCTGGCTAACACGGAGTGTACAAAGGCATGTAGTCCAGGCAGCCAGGGAGGCCAGAGACACTGTCAGACATCAGCAGACATTAGCCTAGGCCAGGATCAAGACCTCCAGTCTGGACTGCAGAGGAAGGAAAAGGATCAACGGTGGGCTCTTGCTGAGATGTCTGAACTGATAAACTTAAAGGCTTTCATGGAAATGACCAGAACTTGCACTCAAGTCCAGGCTACAGAACGAAAGACATCAGAGCAGGAGTTACCTGGGACAGGCTTGTGTTCATAGTACAGATGGAAGTCTGAGAGAGACAAAGCCCATGGCCTGGGCTTCCATGTGTTAGTTAACTCTAAGCAGCCCCAGGCTGGAGCTTGCCACAGAAGAAGCAATAAAATAAACTTATATTCCAAAAAGCATTGGATTAACCTTGAGTATTAGCCTTGTCCCCAGGCTCCCTACCACATCTCCTGGATCAATACATGCTTGTGACCCAGCTGGCTTCATTTAAATATAACAACAGTGGCTTCCTGGAGCCAGTTTTCCAGGTCAAAAGTGATTTTCAAGACATTTAGGGCACGTTGTCATTGGAATACAGTTTTACAGGTCCAAATTAGCAGCTACCAGAGTCTATGGAAAAGGGTTTCTCTTTAAGTGAACTTCCTTCCCTTTAAGACCTCAGGGATAAATAACAACTCAAAAGCTGTTTTGTTCTTTCTGCAGTGGAGGTGTGTACTGCAGAACCCACTTGCACAGGGTGCCAGCGCCTTGTCACAGTCCTATCTGGCAGGCCGGTTGCTATGGAAAAAAAGACTATTTTCCATTTCACTCAGAGCTGGCCCAGCCCATGTCCTAGGAGATAAAGGTGGTAGGGCGGACAATGCCACTCACCCTGCTTGGGGAAACAAGGCAAAAGCAAATCATCCCAGCACTTTTCCCAGATTCTCCTATGAAACATGCCACACCCACACAGTTGACAACCCCAAATTGCCCATCCATGCTGCATGGCAGGATCTCCCATCCCCTTTAGGGCTCTCATTGCTGCTCCCTCCTGAACCCAGTTTCTCTTTTCTTGGCGCACACCAGCTTTCTCCACCCTTTAAATGCAGCCCCAGCATTGATGGGGCAAAGGCCCTTGGGTGACTTGCTCCGGAGGTTACCTGTCAATGTGCCCAACTCAGACCTTGCTAGGAATGCTCAGGCCAGTGGGGAGGAGAATGTCATAGGGTACAAACCTGCAGATGCCATCCCCAAACCCAGAGCACAAATGCCTGACCTATACTTAGCACACACCTGGTGGCTTCCTCTGTGTTTACACTCTTTTTCCGCCAGAGGGTGAGGAGATGCTGGATATGTCATTGTTTCTATGGCAGGGCTTTTGGGTGAGTTACAGTTATAAGAACATGCTATGAATCGTGAACAAGCTGATAAATTAGACTATGCATAAAACTATAAAACGTAAATCATTATTCTGTCATATTTTTCTTCCCTCCTTCTCTCTTTCACTGTTCTTCCCTTTCCTGCCTTTCCTTCTTTTCCTCCCCACTCCTGCCTTTGTATTTTCTTTTAGTTTTGGAGACAGCATCATACAGCCCAGTCTGCTGTCAACTCCTCACAATCTGGGAATTCAGCCATCAGCCACATACCACCACTGCATTATCACTTATACACAAGGATATCGATATTATTGGCTCATAATAGCTGCCATCCAAACTAGTCTCTCCCCGCTGGTCCAGGGAATCACAGAGGAGGACTCCTTAACTATCGAAGACAAGAAAATCACTTGGGAGGCAGATGCACTCTCAGCACGCTGGAAGAAGGAGCTATAAATAGAAAGCGTGAAGAGCATCTCAGGAGGATTGGAAGCAGCCTCACATGGCCCCTCTTTGTTATCTAATGCTATAAAAGCCAGGTATAGAGAGAAAGACGTTGCTACTAGACAGCCTTGCCAGGAAAAGAATTTGTACCTCAGACACACGTGGTCCAGGCTAAGAAATTAAGACCATTCCATAATCTATATCCTGCTCATGCCAGTATAAACCTATTTTCTTTATACAAATAGCATTTTGGTCCTGATTGTACTCTTTCTTGAGCCAAGTGTCCTCAGATGTGAACATCTGTGTACACACACACACACACACTTCCTCTCCTAGGGCGTGGTACACACAGAGAGACAGCAACCCCAATCCAGCTGCTACTGGATTGAGTGACTCAGTCATAGGAAACAGTGTTTCTGCCTTGGGAAGAGTCAACAAATAACTGTTTTTGAAAATCTTTTTATGTCAAAAATGCAACACTATCCTGGTATGGTAGCAAGTGCCTATAATACCAACACTCAGGACCTGTTGACTCATAAATCATAACTTTGAAATTTTATCTTCTAAAAGAGCCAATAGGTAAACAAACAAATAAACAACAACAACAAACCACATGAGAACACACTGTTTACTATAGAATCGTGATGTTTTGTTTTTAAATAATGTGTTATGTAGAAATAAATCATTCCAGGGGAAAGAGAAGAAAAACCACCATGGCAAAGATGAGTGTGTGGAGTGAATGCCTGATGTACCTCTGACAAGCATCTCCCCATACAAGTTACCATCCCTGTGACTAGAGCCCAGGGACCACACTCAGGACTCACACAGTGACTGAATAAGCCAGTGTCAGTGTCAGTGGCTCCAGAAGGGATAGCATGCCAGCATGCTGGGCCACAAAGGACACATTCTGCAAGTCAATTCCAAGGCACAGTGAGGCCAGACCTTACCTGGGATCTCAGAATGAACATGTCTATCTCGGAGAGAGGGGTAGAATGGACCATTTTCAGCCCTGGAACTTCCAGGCATGTTCTGGACTGGACAGACTGCAAGCTGAGCTGTGAGCACTGTTGACAGTTGCTCCTGCTCCCCTGCCCCCCAACCCCTCGACCCATTGTCAGGAGCACTCAGCTTGTCCATCCATCTTCCCTAACCTGCACAATAAGAATGGTGATGCTAGTGAGGACAGCAGAAGAGAGCTCAGCCAGTCCAGGTCTGAAGTGCCCAGCCACAGGAGGTCCATCCAAGCACACTATACCTACTAGCTTCTGTGAGGCCTCCTGATATGGGAAGTGATAGAGGGACAACCCCGAAGCAGGTTCCCACTCCAACTGGATAAGAGCAGGTGTCATATATCTTCTCTGTCTCATTCTTTCTGCCTTTGCTTGCAAGTTCAAAAGTATATTCATTTTCCAGATCTCCCCTAAATGATAACTTAAAAGATTGGGGCAGGGTGGGGGTGGAGGGACAAACCAGAAGGTTAAAAGCATGCGTTGCTCTTGTAAAGGACACAATCCACCTGTAACTTCATCTGCAAGGGATCTGATGCCCATTTAATACCTCTGTGGGTAGCTTTACACACCCACACATGGACTTAGACCCGATCAAAACTAACTCTTAACAATAAGTATTAGGAATAAGAGATGAGGGGCTGGAATGATGGCTCAGTAAAATATTTGTCACACAAGCATGCGGATCTGAGTCCTAGTCCCCAGTAGACAAGTAAGGACTTGGGCATGGCAACATGTGCCTGTAATTCTAGTACATCAGAGGCAGAGATAGCAGAATCCCTAGATCTCAATGGCCTACCCAGCCTGGATGAATCAGTGAGCTCCGGGTTCCGTGAGAGGCACAGGGGACAGATGGAAAGAGAGTAAAGAAGACAGCTTGTGTCAACCTATGGCCTCCACACACATACGTGCACCACACACACACACACACACACACACACACACACACACACACACACACACACACGTACTATAAAGGATGGAGGCATGTGACATGTTCTAACTACAAGTCACCACCTTGACAAAGTTTTTCCTCTTCTACCTATCACAATGCTGTTTGTTCCAAGTACATTTCTTGTGGGCTCAAGCTACAGACCTAAACCTTTAAAAGAAGCAAAGCATGCCAGCAAATATATTTTATCTTGGATACACAGTCCTATCAAATCAGTTACCATGCAGCCAGTGCTGTCAGGAAAGGGACAGATGAGTGACTTGAAGCAATTTCCATAAGGACCACCATGCTCAGAAGCAGGGCTTCACCTGTCTGAGCTTGTCTGCAGCTTTGACTTTCAAAAGTGACGTGTCTATCCGACAGACTGCCAAAACTATGCCCTGCGGAAAAGGACAAGGCCAAGCCTATGTTCTTTGATGATCTGGCAGCTTACACTAAGAACAAGGCTCCAGTGTTGCTAGATTGTGTGAAGAACTCCCCTTCCAGGGCATTTAGGGGTAATTCTGTGTTGGGGGGAGGGTGACACTTGGCAAGATGTTTTTAAAAGTGTGTTTCAAATAAGAAGATGGCTGGACAAAGGCATACAGGTGACCTAAGTGTGGCCTATACTTGTCCGGTGTCTTAGTGTCCTTCAGTAGTAGACAATACTGTGAATCTTGGGAGTGAGTAGATGTGTGGGACGTGAATAGTGGCATCTGTATCCGCATGCAGTGACGCTGAAGTCGGAGGCTCTGCGAGAGGAAATGTTAAGAGCTTATGAGTCTAGCTGGGAAGGTGACCTTCTAGGTGGGCAGGAGGCCTAAGTTTTCAGGGTCTTTAGTGCTCTGTTTGTTTCTTCTGCTTCCCACAGAGCTCTGCTTTTCTGGTCTGATCCTCATATGCCATTTCTCCCGAGGACTCACCCCCATGCAATCTAGATAGAGTCCTAAATCCATTCCAGGCTTGGTTCCAGCCCATCTCCCTGCACTGTGATACCTGAAACCACTAAACAGCATTTTTCAACTTTCTTCAACCTGCTTAGGGACATTATAACTCCTTCACTCTTTTAGGGCCTCTGTTGTAGAGGAAGTCCACCCAGGAGGCCAGACCTCTTTGGCTGAGGTTCTTGCTATGGCTGGTAAAAGAATTTATAGATGACCATAGAAGTTCATTGAACAGAAGGTTTATTTGGGAGGGGAATTATTTTCAAAAGTAAAAACATGCACGCCGGGGAAGCAACATGGGAGATCTCACAAGCAAGGACTTTCATAGTTTTAGGAGTTCAGAGCTATTGCTGTTGAGGTTGTCTGGTGAAGATTATTTGGATCATTTAATTAAATACACTTTTGGGGGGGTGTTGAAACAGGGTTTCTTTGTGTAATAACCCTGGGTGTCCTGAAACTCATTCTGTAGGCCAGGCTAGCCTCTAACTTACAGAGATCTGCCTCCCAAGTGCTGGGATTAAAGGTGTGTGCCACCACCTGACCTAACTCCACTTTTATAACGGTTCTATAATCATGCCTTGGCAACTACACAGTTGCCATTAATTAATGCCTTGAGGCTATGGAACATGCACGGTAGTGTCAATCTTTCCTAAATTGTACCCTTTTCCGATTGTTGACAGTGGAAGGTTATATATCATGTTTGTTGCAGAGCATGTAAATAACTATGCTTGCTCAGGGATTTTGTAGTTAGCAATGCCTTTGAAGATCCAGGAGACAACTGTAAGTGTGGATTATCACCTCTCCCAGCGTATGCACACATACACACTTTTGTAGGAAGGATGGGACAGTTGAGCAAGAATAACAGGGTATTTTCCTCATTTCATGGAGAATCAAGGAAGTAAGGAAATTTTCTAATGAGAATTGACCGTTGCTCCTGACCCCTGGCTCCCAGTCTAGTGACTGGGAACTGGGAACTCCTCCTTACCTCCCACTGTACATCTTGACTCCTTACCTTCATGCACAGCTGTCACCTACCCAATGGGCACCCCACCTGTGTGCTTAAAACTGCCAGCCCTCTCTACAGAGCTCCTCACCCTTCAATAATACCAAGGGGTCTGCCCCTCCCAGCCCCAGTACCACCTAAATAGAGTTTGTTCATCTCCATTTTCCTTATAATCCTTCAGTGGTCAAGAGCATGAACTTTACCTCCTAAGCTTGCTTACAAGATTCCACACATCTGACCTCATCCCCTCATATCACACCTGCCTGGACCAATTCCATAACATTCTCGAAATGGAGTCCTGTTTTCCCACGCTTGTGTATGTCTCTGTTCTCTGGACTTGGCTTCTTCCCAGAAGAGCAACAATGCTGCCAGAACACAGGTGTGAATGCTAACTCACATACCACATCTGGAGCATCACACTACTCCTGGTTTAGCCATGTTTCCCCTTTGTGCACCCTCCCCTGTATTTAGAATAGCTTCAGTTTTAGCCTTTCATGCCCCTCCAGGGAAGGCATCGGCTTTTCTTCCCAAACATTAGCAGGTCTATGTAATGAGATATTCACCCTGTTGGAATGTTTGTACTGACCACCCCATTGGGGGTGGGAACAGATGCAGGTGTGACCTGGGAGAACCAGGTTTAGGGTTGGGGACCGGAGGTCTCTTGCTTCCTTGTCGGAGACAGAGAGCATCCGAAGGCATCCTTGGGACTGAAACCTGCTGGTGGTCATCTGTCTCTGTTGTAAGTTATTTCTCCCTGAATAAACACCTGTTCAGCTTATTTGTTTTCCTTGATCCCTATTTTTCCACATTATCTGGTGTCAGAGGTAGGATATAGATTTCCATGGGATCTGGGGAATTAGGTTTCACCCAAGTGGCTTGGTGGACAGAGAGCATTCCAGGTTCCTGACCCCAGACCTAGTTCTCCCAGGTCACATCCACACCTGTCCCTACCCCCAATGGGCATGGTCAGTGCAACAGGTATGAACAGGGTAAATATCTCACTACAGCTTTAAACTGTAGAAACTGTAGCCACTGCTATTTATTCTAAATTGCTCATTTAAAAATTACACTTTCACAAAGTTTTGAATTACGCGTATGTGTATAGGTGGGTATGTGCCTGTGAGTGCAGTGTCCATGGAGGCCAGAAGAAGGCATCAGATACCCTGGAGCTGGAACTACATTAAGTTATGAGCAGCTCAACAAGGGTACTGAGAACCTAACAGAGGTCCTCAGCAAAAGCAATGTATATTCTTAAGTGTGGATATCAGAGGACAATTTACAGAAGTCAGTTATCCCCTTCCACCATTTGGAGCCCAAGAATCCAACTCAGGCCAAACAGCTTAGCAGCAGGCACGTTTGCCCACTGAACCATTCTACCTTGATGATCCTCTTACTGTCCATTCTGCCCACTAGTCGGGGAGCACAGACCTGGGCTATTCACCTTTGTTTTAAACCCCAATGCCCAGCACATATAAACACCATTCATAAACAAGGCACTTCTCTCATTTTAGGACAAGTTTGTTCAAATATTCCTTATCCTCTTACCCAGAGAATAATCACCCCAAGTTCTATGGAAATAAAGGACCTTTAAGACAAACTCTGCCTGATACAACCTTTTGGAAGATTCTAGAAGTTGGCCACACCCATTGACTTACTCTGGGCATCTCCCATGCTCCAGGCATTGTGCTTGGCTGAGAACAGAGTAGAAAATATTGTGAGACCAAACTTTGCTGAGCTCAAGGTCTGCAGAAGTGACTAAGGTCTGGAATGTCACTTGGCGGGCTTGGTGCTAAGATAAAGGCTAATATGTGGTGGAGGGAACTAGATGTGTATAGGTAGCAGGTTGCCATTTTCAATATGGCTGTCAGGGGAGTCTTCAGAGACCAGACACCATGGGAGCAAAAATGGAGGAAATTCAATATTTAAGAAATAATTTTGTAGCTGGAGACATGGCTTAGCAGTTAAGGGCACTGGTATTCTTCCAGAGGACCTGGGTTCAAATCCCACCACCCAGCTAACAACTGTAACTCCAAGATCTAACTCTCACAGGTTGTACCTGAAGGCAAAACAGCACTGCATATAAAATAAAAGTAAATAAATTAAAAAAGAGAGAGAAAGAAATATCTTCAACATCCTGTCTCTGCGTGGCATTGCCCAATATTTTCTCTGCTCCTGGGAAATAGCTCTTATTTCACTTGCCCTCCCCGACCTTAGACAGTCATTGTTGTGATCCAGGAAGACTTAGGAGAGGGCACTGTGGGAGGGCCCAGCTGTGGCTTCTCAAAGGAAGAACACTAGGACTTCATTTTGGTTGATGCTTTAAAGCATTTATTGGGGGATGGGGAACACATGTGATGCAATGGGGAATAGCGAGACACCCACAGACCTTTGCGTGCATCTGGGTGTCTCCTTACTTATGCAATGGATCTCTTTAACACTGGCTCTCCTCCCATCCTACACATGCCTGCCAAGTAGAAAACATGGTTCAACCTGCACTCAAAAACAAGGCACGTGGCATCACTCCCTCTCCTCATAAGAGGTGGGATGGGGTATTATTCCTTCCTGGCTGTCATACTTCTTGCAAAGAGCCCTTTGTATTTCCGTTGATTTCCCCATGTTAAACATCATCTTCTCTTCTACTGCCTGACTTAGTCCACTTAGCACAGAAAGGAGGTGGGCCTGTCTTAAAGGTGAGGGCCTGAGGCCCAGACAATGGAAATGACAATGCTCGTCAGTCTTTTGGCAATCAAGTGAAAATTAAGGTCCATGCTTTTAGACCCATCCTTCCCTCTGTAACTACTTTTGCAACAAGGATCAACCTGCACTGTGCAGACACAAAGACAGGGCCGTCCACAGGGGCACAGAGCTCAGATCTGCAAAGAAATGTACAAACTGCGGCTTCCTGGTTACCTTTGATAGCTATTCTCATTGGTGAATTTGGGTAAGTGATTATAATATTTGAGTTTGAGCTGAAATCCAGGCTTAACTAGTCATGTTGAACAAAGGGTATTTTAAAGGCTTAAATACTTGCCTAACACACAGCTGAATGCTAGGAGACAGAGAAGAAAAAAAAAAGGACAGAGAAAAAGACAAACAGATAGACAGACAGACAGACAGAGGCAGAGAGACTGAAACAGAGACAGAGACAAAGTTGGTGGATTCAAAACTCCAACTTGCCGAAGTCTGAGAAAACTGAGACAGCAATTTGGGCAGATAGGCGTCTGGCTTCCTCCCTAAGAGATTCTGGCTCTGAGCATTAGGGAATGATGCGAAATGCAGTGAGTGGCTAATAATTAAAGGATTTAATTAAGCGTCGTCTGGGAGCAAGTTTAGTAGCTCAGTGTGTGTCTTGGCAGCTCCTGGCCATCTGGGTGGGGGTTGGGGGGAGACAAGCATTGTTAGAAATAGTTATTTAGGAAAGATTTTCTTGTCCAAGGATAAAGAAAGACACACTGCAACTATTGATTACACACATTTGCAATGAGCGTTTCCATGAAGATGCTGAAGATGAGGACTCTTAATTGTCTCATATCCAGTTGTCGGCTGCTTCCAGCCCAAGGTCTACCACCTGTGTTGGCAGATGGGGGTAAGAAGGTGTTTCCGTCCATCTCTCCTTCAAGATCCTTCCCTCATGGCATGACACATACTCAATGGATGCACGGCACTGAAGTAGTAAATGAATAAATAACCTTAAAATATCTCAGAAAGCAACAACATTAGTATGTGATGTTGAGATGAAACTCCAAAGCTAGCATACAATAATACAAACCCCAAGTCTAGTGTGACCCGGCTAGCAGTAAATATATGGAAAAAGTAGCCAAAGGGAAGTGTTCTTAGTGGTCCTCCTGTGGTGAGTGAATTCATGGGATGGTACTCTTTGTCATTGTTCTTTTTGATTTTTAAAATTTCTCACTTAAGATATGGATATAGATAGCTGTAGATGGCATATAGACTGATGTATGTATGTATGTGATGTATATCTTAATCATAAATGTCATAAAACAGAATAAACACATCAAATAAACAAGCAAATGTGGCTTTTTATTATTGAAGTTATTTATTTATTTGCTTATTTATTTATTTATTTATTTATTGCGGTTGTGTTTGTGGGCATGTGCATGCATGTGTATGAAGGGCAGAGAACAATTTGTGAGACTTGATTCCCTCCTTTCATCATGTAGTTCCCAGGGATCAAACTCAGGTCCTCAGGTTTGCTGGCAATTACCAGTACCTACTGAGCCACGTTGCTAGCCTGCATGCTGCTCTTATAAATAGAACACCAGACTCGAAGATGGATGAGTTCTTAGGGGCGATGCATTTACTACTTTCATTCAGTCATCACCAAGCAGCAACTGAGTGCCTCCCCTACAGTCCCTGCTGCTGAAGGGTGTGCTCCATACCCACCGTGTGCCCTTCCCTTAAGAACTTTCCATTCTTTCTGCTATACCCTATAAGCCCTCCATGCAGAGGAACTCTACTGTCCTCTTTTAAGAATGATAGCCCACTGCAGGGTCAAACACCTCCTATTCCACTGAGTTTCCAGGAGCAGGTGAGGTGGGTTCTGCCTTCTCTCTTCTTCCACTCACTGGCTTTGTTTTCAATGACAGAATAAAGCGGTTCATCACCCCCTGGGTGATCATGTTCTCCTCCTGCTTTCCATGCACTCGTGGGTCCTCCACTGTTCTGTGATCCTCCCTCTACTGTTCTGTGATCCTCCCTCTACTGTTCTGTGGTCCTCCCTCCATTGTTCTGTGGTTTGCTATGCTCCAATATCCTAACAGCCTTCTCTGGCTGACCAATGGCCTTAGAATTTGGCTCCATAGCAGAATGCTGACTTGTGATCTGATGGGGTCGTTAGCTGACTGTGCCCTGGAGACTCTGTGTGGTCCAGCTAGCATGGGGAGATCACCCTTCCTGAGCCCACTGCTCTTTCATTAAGTCTCATAAACATGCTCACTCTGAGTTTCTGCAGTCACTGCAGTCTGTTCTTTTCTAAACATTGGAGTGAAATTCTTGTCCCCATTGAGTGCGAGTTGGGGGATGCATACATGGGGAGGGGATGCAGGAACCTGTGCTTTGTGGAGGCTAGAGGAAGAAGGCAAGTGTTCTGCTCTATCATTCTCCTCCTTAGTGCGCTGAGACATCATCTCTCTCTGAACCTGGAGCTGTGCCAGTAGCCAATGAGCTCTGGCAATCTTCCTAATGCTACCTCCCAACAGTACTGGGGTGACAGGTATGTGCAGCCATGCCTGGATTTGTGTGGGGAGGGGGGATGCTGGGGATTTGAACTCAGGTCTTCATGCACAGCAGAGCTCTTGCCCACTGAGCCATCCCTTTAGCTTCTGAAGTCAAAATCTTTTGGACACAGATTAAGAGTCTTTTGTGATAGCAAATGATGAGCTGGAGAAGCAAGTCATTCCAGGATTCCAGAAGCCTGACTCTAAAAATTTATTTGTAGGCCAGTTATTTGAAAACACATTTTAATAGAAATATAACAATAAATGATTATTATAATCACAGGTCAAATTACCAAATCAATTACAGCTCCATTGTTGAAGGATATTTTGCAGGCCAGCAGGATGGCTCAGCAGGAAAAGTGATTTGCACACAACCATGATGACCTAGGTTCAATCCCTAGGGCCCACTTAAAGGTAGAAGGAGAGAACCAACTCCATAAAGTCCTTTGACCCCCACATATGCACCATGGGATATGTGAGACTTGTAATGTCCCCAGAATACATATATACATAGTGACGATAAATTTAAACATTTTAAAAGGAAATGTATTTTGCTTGGAAACATATAGAAAATGTTAATAGAAAGCAGTAGAGCTCTTTTTATCCAGTTATATTTTCAAGCACAAAAGATCCATTTAAGCCCAGAGAATCCTCAACTGTGTCTTCCTGGATATGGAGTCATTTCCTGGCCCGTTGTTACACTCTTAATTATAAGAACGGAAATGTTGAACATAGTGTTTTACTGATTTTAAATTTCAAGGTTTCAAGTAAAACAATTTCATTACAGCAGGAATAAAAGGTAGCTGAAGATTTTAGGCTCAGGCTCTGAGAAGATTCTGGAGAGATTCAAAGGACACTAGCCCTGGTGCTGGCCCTTTGGTCTGGATCGGCTTCCCCCAGCCCTGCCTTCCTTCCTGGTGCAGGAAGCAGCTACACCACTGGGTGTTTGGATCTGCCTTTGCCCTTATTAGAGTGCACTCGCTGCCTTTGACTCCTGGGTCTCTACAGTTTGAAGATCAAGAATAAAGGGTTTATGTGGGAGTGTTGCTATCCTGGGACCTTAAAGTCTCTAAAATTGAGGGGACCATCAAGTTGCACTCTATTTCTAGTTCCAGACTGTTGTTTTGTTTTGTTTTTGTTTTTCTGCATGAGGCTCTCTCCCTAGGTGGGAGACACAGAGGCCACCCCTGTGTCTAAAAGTGAGCTCATTTTTCTTCCTGCACCCATCCAACTTTGGCTATGACTCTGCTTTTCCCTAATGAATCGTGTGCTTACCTCTCAGCCAATATGCAGAGGGAAGGGAAATAAGTCCCAAGTCACATGACCATCCCAAAGCAGGTTTGGGAATGAGTAGGAAAGGAAAAGCAGAGTAGGGCACACAGACACAGATGCCACAGGACAGGTCCCAGGGTGAATGGAGATGCTCTGACCTGGGAAATGTGAGTGCTGATGAATAGGCACTCTCTATCCTAGGTAAGGAAGGAACTGTCTTGGTACTAGATGAGACCCCAGAGTCAGTGGGCAAACTCCCAAAAGGAAGAACCTGTGGCTCTGTCACAGTAGATAACCACCCAGTGTCAACAGCTCACACCAAAGACAGAAGCAAAAGCCAGGTCATGTTGGTAGTTGGACTGAAACGGCAAGAAAAAGTTCTCAGAAGAGGCCACAGCACGAGAAGCAGAGGAGAAAGATGCAGACATGTTGGTGTCTAAGCTT